>JAQGDQ010000050.1:11970-561970 GCA_030141605.1 Tubiluchus corallicola | reverse complement strand
CTGAAAATAATACCTTTATACCCATAGATTTAAATTAAAAGCTACACTTGCACAGAAATTTCTCTACGCATGCGTGGCATTTAAATCTCTGGCCCTACCTTGAGAGTTTCTCTTGGTGGAGAGATTTATACATTAAAATGTAAGTTTATAATAATTACCTGAGAAAACTACGATATGGTTGCCCATTGGTCTATAATGGTCGTACCTATCTTTTAATACGAACAGCACACGAAACACTTCACTAGCTGGCAAAAATGTAGTCATTGTCATTAATTTTAAATTGACTATTAATGAACTGTAGCTGAAGGAAGTATTTCACTAACTTGTGTGATTCTTTGTAAAAGCCAATTAAGCAAATAAATTATCATATATGCGAACCGGTTTTGCATATTGCCAGTGTATTTTTATCGTTATTTTACAATAGAGTCACGACTTCTGTTTAAAAATCACTTACTCTATTCATGTAAAATCATTTGTAGTTTATCACTTACTGCAAAAGCTAACAAACACAGATATAAATTGGGTAAGTGGTAATATGATTTCATGTTTTAAGGCCAGAAACTACTGAGTCTTACAAATTATGTAATTTAAACATTGTGTAATTAGTTCATCACTGATACCTTTAGAATCATCTTTAGAATGTTTCAGTTGTTTCAAACAAAGTCTAGTCTGTATAGTGTTATTACTATGGCTTTGATCTCTTTTCAAACGAGTTTTATTTTTCTTACATTAAATTGAAAGCATTTTTAGAATTACTATATTCCCTGCCTACAGGCGCCTTTTTATGTTAGAGTCAGCCTGCATCCATGTATAAACAGGTACTCTTCGGGAGTGCATCCGCCACCACTTCCAAATCTTACATGGAGGGGGGAGGTCGAAATTCGGGCCTATTATGTGCTTGGTACGCATGTGTAGACGTCAGCATCGAAACCGCATCCAATTTCACGAAGAAATGGCGGAAACGTAACATTTTTAAATTTTCCAGGGTTACCCCCAAAAACTGGAAAAGTGGGGAAAAACTCCCCGTTACTCTGTTTGTAGTTACTTGGTGTACATGCCTAACAGATTATGCTCGTGATCCGATTGCTCACTATGAAGCCATGGCATTTTTTTATAAAGAGTCTGTGCAACAAGTGAAATTTTCTGTGCTGCTGTACACATAAAGCATTCAAGCAGTCACGCTAAACAACTTCTTTATTAATTTCCGAATGAAAGCCTTTTCGGTAACAAAAATAAGTAGCGCAGTTTGCTAAGACGTATCGTGAAAATATAGTGGTTTTGTACACTTCAACGTATTAACGTTGAGCTGACAACGCATCTTACTGATTTTCAGTCAATTCAATTAGTGCGCGAGAAATCAAATAAGCATAAACAGCTAAGGTCCAGCTAACTTCAAAGCAAAAGATCCTGCTGTATTATGTAACCATAATGCAGGTGGCTTGAAACTACATGCCAGTGCATTCTAAGAGCTACAAAATACTTCTAGTGAGATACTGATGTACGAGTAGAGAATAAATAAGAGTTTAAAATATGAAAGATTGACAAGATTAACAAGTTGTTGCTACAATTTTATATTATTTGTTAGCACATCTGCAGAGCTGTGAGTTACAAGCATTATGCATACATAGACCAAAAAAGAGAAAATTCGTAGCAATTATTAGTTTGAACAGATCTATATAACAAAACTAATAGTAAACTGAACTTTTTTTTCAATTTTTAGTTTGTATAAAAATAAAATATTTACTGACGCTGATATGTATTATATCCATATTTAGTTAATACGGAAATTTATGTGACATTTTTAACAATATATAGGCCTGTATAACGGCAAACAGCACACTAAGCTTTTAATCTTTTTATTACATGAAAGAAAAAACGCTTCGTTGAAGGACCTTTGGAAATTTATATCAAGTGGGACAAAAATGTGTCGAAGATTTGGTCATGTTATTACAATGGGTTCGTTTGAAAATTACCTCGCAATGATACGACAGACCTTTATGTATTAACACAAAAATTTTTAGGTCACTTCCTTAGATTTGTCCTCAGATACAGGAATTTTAAATCAACAAGCCAAAAAAAATAAATGCCGGAAAAAAATTGTATCACTATTTTTAAAATTTACAAGTAGTACTCTGTGTCCACCAATTTCAGTGCAAACTAGACGAAAGAAATCCTTCAACAGCTGATACAGTTTCTCATTTGGTCCCAGTGGTATATGGGACTAAATAAGGGGTATTTGGTCCCAGCACTCAACAATTTTTGTCTTTAGTTCTTTTGCATCAAAATGGCTCGTCCGACCATTTTACGGTTTCTCTTGAAGGGAATTCCAGATACCATAATCCAGAGGATTAAGTCCCATTTTTTTCTTTTCAATAAATCTTTATCAATGCTTTACTTTCAATGGAGAAGACCATGGTGTAAACTGATTGATTTCTTTATTGTTTTGCTTCCATGTATTGAGCGCTTTATATGTCAACGTGGCTGTCTTTCAGTTGATAATTGTAGTTGACATTGTTCCGGCGTTTAATTTCTTAACATGCAAATATTTTTAGTCATAACTTAACAGCTTGACGTTAGTGTATTGTAATGTAACGTTGTGAAACTTCAACTTTGTACGGGCATTTAATTCTAATATTATTGTAGTGTAAACTTCGGTACATTTTCTCTGCGCCAATCGCAGACAAGACAAGAATAAACGAGACAAGTTAAAATGGACACGGAAGCAACACAAAGAATGCAATCACTAACTGCACGTGTCTGCAAAAATACATGTACATTGGAAAATCAACTTTCGTTAAATTTTGGTAACACTGTTTGCGAGGAGCCTAAAAATGGCCTTGACCATACGTCATTAGTAATATTCACTAAAATATGCTATCTCATATGGCCCAAAATTGCATCCAGCTTCATTTACATTGAATGAACAGTGCTGAACAAGTTCAGCTTCAGTTTATTTATTGTATGCCATGTGTAAGTAACAGTTCTTCAACTTTTTCTTCTCTTGCTAAACAATAGGGACCGGAAAATTACTCAAAATCGGGCGATAGTTCTGTGATTAGTTTTGGCTATAAAATGACACACTGACGTTGTAATAGCAAAATGACACGTGTTTATACAAGCAAAGCCTGCACTCGAACACAAGAGCAAAATACTCTTCTTTCCTATCCCTTACACTAGGTAAATGATTATGCACGCAGACATAGTACATAACTGTGCTAGCTAATACGTCATCGTATAATCAGGAATCTCTATAAGAAAGTTTTGTTTTTATTATATAATTTTAATGATCTTTGATATACAAAGATTCTTAAAAGGTTTTTCGAACTTACCTAAAATTTATTTTACTAATATTTCAACTTTATCTATTGAATTCAGTTTATCTATTGAAAAATTGATCTGGATCTGTAAATTTAATCAACGGAAAAATTAAATGCCTGTATGAGACAATATTTGCTTAATTAAGCTTACCTCGGCAGTCAGAGTTTGTGTTTTGTCACTGGGTTCCATGCCAAAACTCAAGCTGTGTTATAAAATTTTAAAACTTCGTCCCGTTAAAATAGTAAAAACTTTATCAGTGTCAACGGTACCGCGAGCAATCTTTACTGAGACCCGTGTGCAATCGTTGAATATCATGTGGCTGCCGTAGCGGGTATCAATTTGAATCATTAATTATAGACACATCAGAAGAACCGTGAACGCATCTCGGTTAGTATATTACAGACATGCGCGTTACGGTTGCTGTAATTGTATCATAGCTAGAACACAATTAATAGAAAACAACAAATGGCATATGGTACCCGAGAGGCTGGGAGTCAATTACGTGCGACAGTCGCAGCGCATGCATAATTGCGCTGACGTCAGTTTTGTTTGGCCAATCAGAAAGAGTATACTGACTGAGCGGAAGAGGAAGGGCTTCAGGGCTCGATGAATCGATAAATGCTCTGACAGGCGGTTGGTCAGCTTGAATAGCTCCAACGCTAAGCGGATATGACTGACAGCAGCAGTAGCTCAACTCTAGAAAAGAGCTAAACTATCTATAAATTATATTGACATTCATTGTATCAAAAGACTAAGGCCGGTATTGTAATGACAAGCTATAGAGAGGTTGATAATTTAACCTTACGGATATTTAGGATTATATATTCACACGTACAAAGAAATCGCTCTTTGCTGGTAAGCAATTTATCGCGTTTTTAACAGAAGTTAGAAAAATGTTTTGCTTGAAATGACGTTTTAGACGTTTTTCCAAAGTTAAAATTTATTGCAAATAATGACATCGCGTTTTTTCCTTAAAGCTTTACTTTAATTATAACTACACATATATACACTGATACATTAATTATACAATGTTAAAGTGTACAGCCATGTTACCAAGACAGTTAAAAATTATAATCAGAAAAATTCATTTGTTGCTATTAAAATTGTTATGCCAAATCGTTATTTGACCTTAAATATTTATCTTAATCATTAGAGCAAAATTTAGCAAATACATGTGAGTACAACTAGGCCTACATTGTATTAAATTGAATTGAAATGAATTGAGCTTTACTATTGATAATGCAGTAATAACATGAACTAAACCTTGCAACATCATAAACAGTTATGTATTACAACGTAAGTCAGTAATAAAACTTTCTTTTATTAAAGTAAAAAGAGCCAAACTTCCGAATTAGAACGTTTTCCGGCTTTTTGTCCGTATTTTATCCGTGAAAAGTAATAGCTAGTTAATTACTCTTAAGAAGCGGCTTTAATTCATTGGATTCTGTCTCTACATCTACATCTAGATCTACATTTAGCTAGATAGTTAACCAACCAATCATAGGACTATACATATGTTAGGAACACCAAGTTGTTTTACAATTCTTAAATGTTATTATAGTAAAATTATTTAATCATATAAGTTTAAACTAGAAATTGTTTACTTTTCAAATGTTTCAAATTTTTCATTATACTTGAGCAATGTCTGTATCTTTTAAGCAGTTTGAACAATCGTAACACGTGTCTTCGTGAAATTCCTGAAACTTGAAATATTTTAAGGGGTTGTAAAATTATAGTGATTTTAGGAGGCGTCTCCCTGAAGTCGCAAATGATACATCTACATTGTAATTATTATAAAAACCCACATTTTTCTCTATTATCACGTCAATCATGAATCATAAATTTATAAGATCGGAGTCTTAATAAAGACGAAAATATTGTACGTGGAACCGTCTTTCTCTGTGACATAATTATTAATGGAAATAATTGTAAGTTTAAGTACAAGTTACGAAATATGTTTTCCTGGTTATTAAACAACGCCGTTTTTCATTCCAAGTATAGCTACACGGTGCAATAATTTTTTAATCAAATTTGCAATTTAATACTGCCATCCATTTTTAATATTTTTTGTTATATTAAGTTTTTGTTAACTTTCTAAATGGAAAATCCAAATTCTAACACAATTTTGGTTATCATCTTAATCATGAGTTTTTCAAGCTCAGTTTTTAGGATTTGTAAAGTTGTAGGGTTGTGAAGTGTGGTGCGGTAAAAGTCAGCTTATGTGAATCGCAACGCGTACAAATTCCATACACTGAAAAAAATAATATAAAAACATAACTGCCTGAAAGACAGTATGGCTGGCGATACGTATCGGAAATGCCTGCACTGAGATTCAAAAATCTATAAATAAAATTTAACAATAAAACCGCACAGTATTCCATATCACACCACCACATCACATCACATCACACCACACCACATCACACCACACCGCATCACACCACACCACACCACATCACACCACACCACACCACACAACGCCATATGACATCATACCATATTTTAGCTTATCACGTCACACTCCATGCCACTTATCACCACACTACATTACAACACATAACACTCCTTACACATCTCTACATTATGCCACATTATGCCAATTTACACGGGATCGCTTTTATTACATCACTGTCGCACAATACAACACTACCGCTTACCACACCACACTGTACCATACCACACTACATCTCACTGGAACACCTCATCATGAAGCTTCACATGTAATCATAGTAATCTTCGCAATATAACTATCCTGCATTTAATCTTCTGTAAGTGGAAGAATGTGACTCATTACAGGAGGATTATAATCGTTTGATTTGCTTAGACGTGCTACTTTCTGTAAGCGTGATTTCTGCTTGTCAAATAACTACTTAGAATATGCCGGTGTTATAAGTCTAACATTAAGTTTTAAGGATAATCCTGGAAAGGGCCTCGCTGTGCAGACATTTCATCAAGGAAAGATTTTTGCCTCTATGGCAACATAACTAAAAATTTTGATCAAGTACGTATCAACCATTGATGAAACTGCGAGTCGGTTTGACTCAAAGCTGTTCTGTATTGGTCACAGGGTTTCTATCCTGGTTATGGTACAACAGGAAACGTTCATTTTGCTTAATACTTGTTTATCTGCAAAAAGATACTTCCTTTTTTACTTTCTCTACAACGATTTCTGTTTACATTTTATATCCTTTAACATGAGGACGTAATTCTCGTCTCAATAATATTTTTTTATTAGCAACCTTGATTTAACATGTTTACAGCAAAGCTTAGCTTTGCAATGTTTCGGCCATAGGCTCTGGTCATTTTCAAGCATCTTCTAGAACTCTTGAATCTTACCTATGCTTGGCGCGTTCAGAATAGAGAGATTTCCCTCGCAGGTTCTTGAGCAAGTTTTCTCTGAGAGTAAACTTGCAAGTGTGAACGGCTTTGCAAGTTATTGCGCAATGCGCCACTCTCACCAAATCTCGCTGAGTTTGCAATAACTTGCGAGAGAATTTGCAAAGACATTCACATTTGCAAGCTTACTCTCAAAGAGAACATGCGTAAGAACTTGCGAGACAACTTTCTAGTCTGAACACGCCTTTAGATTACAACATATTTAAAGTAGCAACAGTTTATTAATAGAACATCAATATTTGGCAGTTCGGATTCACTCGAGAGAATGCACTGGACTGAAACCAAAATTACTCATATTCAGTTGTTCAAAAGTGCAAAACCAAATCCGAATACCGAACGCGGGATTGTATTAAGCTACTTATTGTTGTTGTAATCTACATTTAATACATAAATCGTAGCTACGATGCTTAAGTTCTAGACGCTGCTTTTAGAATGTTAAACTTTAGCCTTTAAATGCTTCAAAATGACAATAGTCTGTGGTATTTACTATTTAACGACTTATTCTGTGAAACTATTGAAATTGAATTGGATTCTAATCATAAACATTTGTATTAGAATCCGTCCAACACATTCCTGTGCTCGGGCAAATCCTAATTCAGTTTAACCTTAATAGCAGGTGAACCTATCTGATATTTTCAACTCTTTGTTTGTTAATCTTCTACAGTCTACAGTATTTATTGACTGATTGTTTTAATCCGGCAATAATTTCATATAAAATACTCTACATGTAATATTAGGCCTATCTACCAAAAATCTCTGTATGAAATACAACCATCATACGTGCCAAACCTAATAAGGCTGGGCATCTTAAGTTGATTGTAAATGATAAGTTTCAACATCATATTTAACTTCATTACTTGCATAAGCTCCTGCTGATCGAGTATATTGAATTAACCACAACAAGGATCTCACAGAAATGTAAAGTACTCTGGCAATTAGTGATTGTTTTAAGTAGTTTTTCTTGCTTTCAAAACTGATACTAAGTTTTCGACATACCTATATAGAATCATACTGCCGTTCTCGATTAGTTGTAATGGCTTCCTACATATTGAAATTGAATAGATACTTTCTAGCAACACCACTATATCGAGGTGACTGCCTGTTTTAGTTGGTTGATTACACCGACAAAAGCCATTTCCTTTCCTGAATTTGATTTCGCCTAACTACAATGTACGTAATAAGGAAAATGCAAAAATTTTCATATTTTTATGTATTTTCTTTTATATTTGCTCATATAGATAAATGAGTAAATAAATGCTTGAATAAATTAATGAATGTTTAGCTAGTAATGAACGAAAGAATGAATAAATAAACGGGTAAATTAATGAAGAAAGGAATGTTGTAATGAATAATCGAATGAAAAATAACAAACAAATGAATGGATGGAAGAATAAATACGAAATAAATAAATGAATAAACAATTAACAGAGTGAGTGAGCTGGAGAGTAACTGAATGAGAAATAAAAGAAAAAACAGAAAAGAAGAAAAAGAAAAAGACAGAAAGGAAATTAAGAAAGAATGAGTGAGTGAAAGAATGCATAGATGAATGAATGAATAAACGAATGAACGAGTGAACGAATGAATGAATAAGTAAGACGAATAAATAAAAGGATGAACGCAAAAATGAGTAAAAAATGACGTACGCACTTTCTGTGATAACGTCTATAGTAACGTAATGTAAACGTAGTGTCTATAAGATAGGATTTTTTTTAATCAGTTTTCCATCAGAACATTAACAGTGATTATATAGATAAGACGGGGATATATAGGCTTTTGTGTCTGTGTCTGTTAGATCAGACGTTCCATTCCATGTATCATGTCCATTATTTGTATATTAATCACAGGTGCCTCAGTGAACGGCAAGAAGGGTAAATTGCACCGCCTGAGCTTGACGCGCTTTTTGACATATAACTTCTTTACATTCTTTTCAATAATTTACTTATTTTTTTAATTAAAATATTATCTTTATCGAACTATTAACGAACATGCAGTCTAATACTGCCACTTATATTTGAACAAATCATCAACATCTTTAGTTTAACTAAAATTTCTAGTTTTAAAAATTTATGAAAATTTCCTCTTTACACTCATCGAGGCAATTGTGCTACATAGGTACATAATATTATATATTGTATTTTCTATATATTGTATTTTTCAATGATGTCTTGTGTATTTATGTTTTGTGTCTGGGTGTGTTAGTACAAATATATGTACCTATTTTAATAAAAGATTATACATAAACCGTTGTTTTACGTCGACCATGTTTACAACCTTTAATTGTTTCTCGTTTTGGTTCAAATTTGATCAATTGCAGGAAATATAAATTGCTTGTGCTGCGTGGAGTGAGTAACGTGTAATTACGTGTATCGTTGCTGCAGTCAATTAAGGGATGTAATTTAGTAATTGCCCTTCCTGGGTTGTCGTTTATTCGCTGTTAAACATGATAGAGATCCGCTTCCTCACAACTCAATACACAATGACCTGATCCAAGTACAGGGCAACCAAAACAAAGCGCTTTGTAAATTGCTCTTTAGCTGTTGCAAAGTTTTAGAAAAAATAAATTCGTTTTAATATAATAAAATCTCAATCTCAACTTGCGTTGTGCCGTTTTAATGCTGACTGCCTCTGCATACGGAAGCTCATTTTGGTGTAGCTGTTAGAGGTTTTAAGCATTCTAGGCAGATTTGCCTTAAGGGGAGTGACAGCTCAATCAACGGTTGTGTAATTATGTCAAAGTGGCGCTTTAATTAGATTGTTGACTGCCTAAAGGCGTCGGCTACGTTCAGTATTTACTGGAAATCGGCTCAATTATTTTTATTTATTAACTAATAATAGCGTTCCGCTATAGATTTGGCAAGGATTTTGAAGGTAGTTATATTCAAGGATATTGAAGAGCTTATAATTTACAGAAATTCCTGCTTTTATTGTTGAGATAACTGCTAGCTCATTCCTGTGCAACTGTTTTCAACATTTAAGGACAGTACATATTAAAACTGTAAACGCAAGTGTTAAATTTTTATTGACAAAAACACGAGAAAAAAATATTAAACTTATATGAAAATTATGAGCACATTTTGTTTCTGAGGTATAATAAAATAAACGATGTATTGGAATTACTTGTTTGAATATTGAGGTAAATTTTATGTATCGTTTGTCAATATTTATTACTCATAATAGAGTGAAGCTAATGAAAGGCTGTGTATGGCTTCTCGGGTAGGTTGTCCCATCTAGCGGCCAGAGAAATAACATTGGCCGTTTAGAAAATGTACAAAATTTCGTAAAAATCAAACTATAAATTCACAATGTAAGAGCATTTCCATGAAGCTCCAATGTTCCAAGTGTTTGAGCACTTTTGCTTTTGCACAATTTCGAAAGGATTTTTCGTTGGCAATTGTGCAAGAGATAAATTTAAATATAGTGATATATCATATATCAGTGCTGTGTGGGAAATTATAAAATGAAAATAATATATTTTATGCTATTAATTTTTTATTACAGCGGAAACATCCATTTTAACCAGAATAAATAACAGACAATTTAATGCGTCGTTCCAATGAATAAAGCCTGGTGTTTCTGCACAAATCCGTAGTCGTTATAATAGTCTTATTGCGTGAATAGCAAATAATGATTAAATGATTATGGAAGTATAATAAAAGTTAATCATTTCAATTTCACGATGGCGCAGTTGTACAATTTCCGTCCTTTCTCTTCTAGCCGTGAAATGACAGAAGAAAACGGAAAAAGCAAATCGTAATTTTAATAGTCTGACAATGAAAACGTGCATATTATAACTAATCTATAACATCATTATAATTATTTATAACATTAAAGTGCATTTATATTCCATATATTATGTTGAATCTACATTATTTTACCCTATGAAGACTGAAGACTGAAGAGGCTTTCTTCTTCAGTTTTTCGATTGTCGGTAATTAACATATACTATGCAAACGAAATGAAGAAAAATACAAAACATTGTACCATATTTGACCAAAAGTCTATTCGTGTTGTAATTTATTTATAATTGAAATTATACCCGAATTTGAAATAACCGAAATTTCAATGGTAAACATTTGCAGCTTCATGGGTACATTTTGAGGTAATTTTATCAGTTGATAAGTTTCTGGGCAAAATTATTAAGTTCTGTTGTTTTAGTTTAGTTGGTAACTTGGAATTAGCACAGTATTATAATTTAAACTGCATTACTTTGCTCAACCTTACGTTTTAAAGTCTATTCATTTTAGTGTAGTCAGAAATTAGCATAGTATTATAATAATATTTAAGCTAACAAATTGCTTAAGTTGATGAAGCTCCTAAAGTTTCAACCAAAAAAAAAACAAATTTTAAGAGGAGTAGAGACTAAAGCTTTAGCCCAAAAGCAATTAAAACAAGTTTAATGAAATAAGTAATAACTAACCAAGGCCCCACAAAAGATTTTGCTCATAAATACACTTATAATCAATAGCACTCGAACATCCTACATTACCTTGTATTTTACTGCACTCACTTAATAAAGCAAAGTTGGCAGATGCATCAGCAGGTGTTAACCTCCATGATGAAAAAATCAAATTTTTTGCTGACATGGACCTCAACGTTCTGTCTATGACGAATGGAATTCTATGACGTGTTAATTCTGACTCTTTACCAGCATTTCAGTATCTAGATGTGCATCCTGATGAATACACCGTTTGGTTTAATTAAGGAATTTTAAAATCATACAAGAGTTCAGAATCTTACAAACTCGTGGTAGGAGGGAAGATCCGAAAAACATGAGCTGGGTCTTCAAGAAAAGGGTCTTTATTATCAAGGTAAGCAAAAAATCCTAATTACATGTATAATTAACTTAAACTTATCTAGCAATTCTATGAATCTCTGTAGTTAATTTGCAGCCACATCTCAGGTGTACATATCAATCTCCTTGCAAGAGCTTCTACTAGAACTTTTTCACATGGCGTTCAGTCAAAATTTAGGAAAAAATCGGGTAGTTGGGTTAGAGAAAAACGGCGATTACTAGACACCGTGGACGCCATGTTGTGAATTCTAAATAGCCCTGCTACACCTACCGCTGAACTGGCCATCGAATTACTATAGGTACCACCTCCCGCACGTTTCTGTTTTCAAGAAATAAGAGATAGATCGATAAGTTCCGGGAAAAAACTGGGCGAAAAACACACGCCTACGCACACGTACACGACAGGCACGCACCCTGGCACGCACGCACACACACGCACACACACACACACGCGCGCGCGCGATTTATCTCGAATTATTGTAAATACAATACAGTCATTGCTTTTATTATCTATTATAATTATTGCTTTTTACCCATAACTTTTAATTAGTCCAGTAGAATAAGGGTGTATCGCATAGACATTGTAGTGAAGTATTATTGTAAATATGAATCAGTTGCACCAATATAACACTACATAACACAATAACAATATGATTCGACTATTTATTACACGCAATCGCAGGGAGCTGTAAACTGCAAAAGAGACGCGATCTGCATCGGTGATTCGTACCTCCTTAATAACATAAAAGTTTGCATTCAGTCAATCGACTGGTTGAACGGTTGGTTTGTTCCTCAGCCGGCCAGCCCGCCAGCCTGCCTGCCAGTCAGTCAGTCAGTCAGTCAGTCAGTCAGTCAGTCAGTCAGTCAGTCAGTCAGTCAGTCAGTCAGTCAGTCAGTCAGTCAGTCAGTCAGTCAGTCAGTCAGTCAGTCAGTCAGTCAGTCAGTCAGTCAGTCAGTCAGTCAGTCAGTTGTTAGTTACTTTGTCTATCTGTTTGTCCGTACTTCAGTTTTCGTGTATTTCCCTTAATTTGTAACAAAAGCACGTATATAAGCGCATGATAATTGTCACTATTTTATACATGTATGATTTTCAAATTAATACTTTTATTTTGTTACTGTAGCTGGTTAGTTACTATACACAGTTGCGGCTCTGAGTTATACTAAAAGTCAGTAGAGCCGTAATTTCAGAAACTTCAGAAACAGGCTGTAACAAAAACGCTGAAATTAAAAGAAAACCGGATGACTGTGTAAACACGAGTTCAGAAAAAAGAATGCTCTAAAATACTGAAAACTACAATAGCTTATTTTAAATCAAAGCTTAGATTAAATAATAATTACCTCGGATACTCAAATTTCGTTATACTTTCAAAGCTACGCTCTGCTCAGTGAATCTACTAAGATTGGCGCCTTTTTGTCACGTGTGCGTGGCCGACAAACAGAACGTGACATCATGCGTTTAAGCAGTACTGTAACACTTATGCAAATGTGCTTGACGCACAAGGGAAGACGCCTGCGATTGCACAAACTGTGGTTAGTTTCTGACGTAAGTAATAGCTGTGTTCGGTTGCCGTTAATTAAGTTTCTAAACTAATTATTCAAATATGAGAAACAATTGCTAATTTTTATAGGCAAAAAATGTATATTTTGGACAGTAAATTAAAACGAGATTGAGTCTAAACAATCGTCCGGTCTTCATTTAATAAGTGCTTTACTGATCTTTCTGACTAATCTTTTTAGTGAACAACTGACCCCGCTTCGTTAATTGTTGGTGGTGCTATACGTTTCCGTCGGAACAAAATCAACAACTTTCTTCTAAAATCGGCACTAGAAATGCTATAGACGTAAAAGTTTAGCGCAAAATTTGTAACTTCCAAACTGTTTGCTACTGCAGTAAATATATAGAATGTTCTGTCCTCAATCGTAATATCATTGTACATTATAGTCAACACTGCTGAAGGTACAGTGCAAATAAAAAATGCTATGCAAATGCCGAAAAGAAGAAGAAACAATCGCCAGTCATCTCGAATCTTTTTTCTTTCTTCCCTAGTTAATGACAATGCCATCTCTTGTCGTTTCATGACACTTCTTCTGTAGCTGTATATTATTAAAGGGTTTAGTGTCATTACCACTGCTATGGGGATGATTTTGGTTGTGATTTCTTTACTCCAGGTCCAAATGTTTTTGTACCAATTGCTATGAAGCGTATCTGTGTTGAGTTCTACCCAGTATACATTGTCCCCTGTCGTCTGATTTGTACAACTTTTTCTATCTTTCGCCACAATGTAAGGAACTAAAAGAAATAAACAGTACACAGTTATACATAAGATTATAGTTCGTGCAGTTGCACGCGAGCGCCATCTAGAGGAGAGAATTGTAGGATAACAGACAGACAGAAACCGTTCTACCGTAAGTACCATGATCAGCATGTCACTGATGGCGATAGTGTTGTTGACTAGATACAAATCTAAATTCGCCGTGTAAAATGAACCAATCTGTTTAACTGGAATAGTTGAACTTGGCGCTCTAATGGCAGAAAATGGAAAGCAAAATATCATCACCATCAAATCAACCAAAGCTAGTGCACGAAAATAAACATAGGCAACAGCAAACGTGGGGTAGCACCACCATAGCACAGCTAGATTAATAATGTTACCAATGATTCCAATGGTGCAAATAACTGGCAGTACAATTACGTACACGTAAAAGTCAATCTGATCTCGCTCTTCAGAAGACATGTTTAAATAAGAGCTGTTGCTGCACAAACCATTCTCCATTGTTGTGAAACACGCTGCTTATTAATCTTCAGTCGTTGATGTATCTCTATCGAAGTAGTTCATCTCAAGTACTAATTGTAACTTTAGCTTAGTTTGAAGAGTCAGATAACGCAACACCATCTGTGAATTTTACACGTTTGGGATTATAATAGTTATTACTGTTCCCATTTTCTTTGCGTTGGCTTCACTATCACAAGCGAACAAGGAATGATTTGTTAATTTAGTATATTGTGCACAATTATGAGCGTGGTAGTGTACAAATATTTACAGCTCATTTCGATCGACGTATAAAAGCAAAAGACCAAAACTACAACTTCTGTTACGTTCATTTCAGTCACTTGCCAGATACGTACCATTCCCTGAGCAGTGCATAAATTACGTTACTTATTTCAACCTTTGACTTGAGCAGAAAAAGGCGTTTACTTTGTGTCTGTAACACTCTGGGTTTCACATGTTTTATTCACATTAAATTCAGAAACAAGTGGTTATCAACCTGCGTAAAACTAATTAACGTCATGAACAATACTTTGATAAGAAATATAGGCACAGTAAATTTCTTTGATGAAATATAATAAATTAAAGTACAAGTCTGCATATAATTATTAATTGAAGTAATTTCACTAAATGGAGAAATGCTTGAAACAGGCAAATGGTCAAATGAATTGAATTTGTTCAAATTAAAAAGAATGAAGAACGAACAGGAAAGGTGAGAAGAGCAAGTATGTGAGAAAAACGAAGAAAAAGAAAGAAGAAGAAGAGATGCAAAAATTAAAGCGGGAATAAAGTAAAGATGGAAGCGAAAAAGTAAAACAAACGAAGAAAGAAAGAGAGAAGGAAAGAAAGAAAGAAAGGCAGAAAGAAAGAAAGAGAAAGTTGACGGGTAGCTGCAGTTAGATAGATCGATTGTTGAATGGATGAATGGAATGTATGTATGTATGTACGTATGTATGCCTGTATGTATGTATGTATGTATGTATGTATGTATGTATGTATGTATGTATGTATGTATGTATGTATGTATGTATGTATGTATGTATGTATGTATGTATGTATGTATGTATGTATGCATGTATGCATGTATGTATGCATGTATGTTGTATGTTGTATGTGTGTGTGTGTGTGTGTGTGTGTGTGTGTGTGCGTGTGCGCATGTGCGCGTGTGTGCGTGTGTGCACGTGTGCGTGTGTGCATGTGTGCGTGTGTGCGTGTGTATGTGTGTATGTGTGTATGTATGTATGTATGTATGTATGTATGTATGTATGTATGTATGTATGTATGTATGTATGTATGTATGTATGTATGTATGTATGTATGTATGTATGTATGTATGTATGTAAGAATTGATGGATCGACGGATGGATGGATGGATGGATGGATGGATGGATGGATGGATGGATGGATGGATGGACGGATGGATGGATGGTTGGATGGATGAACAGCAAATACCAGTAAATGTTTAAACGAAGAAATGGCTAACTGACTAATTGAGTTATTGACCGTACCAAACGAACAAACAGAACACAAACTCTTCAATAACGAACAAACGTACAAACTCATACTCAAATACACAAAAACGAACTCAAAAGTAAGCAAAAGGATGGAAGAAAAAACAGAAAAAGAAAAAAGAATGCAAGAAAGGAAAAAATGAAAATACAAAACTACAATCAAATACAAACAAAATACAAATACAAACAAAACTGTGTATAAGAAATTAAGGAACGAAGGAAGAAAGCAAAGAAGGAAGGAAAAAAGAGAGGAAAAAGAAGATAAAAGAAAAGAAAGAAAAAAGGAAGAAAGAAAAATGAAAGAACAAAAAGGAGCGAAGGGTGAAATAGACAAACGAAGCAAAAAATTAACGAAAGGTTAGGTTAATGATGAAGAGCAAAGATGTAATGGATGTCAGGAGCCACGGACAAGGAAAAACGGATCATTATAAATGAAATAACACTAGATATACATGCAGAGTACATACATTCCATACAACTTAGCTAGAAGAATCGGCACTATTTTTCCGAAACCGGATTTAAAAGAAACCAGGTTGTGCGAGTTGTACCAATGCCTGATTAAACATTCTGATTAAATTTTCTAGGGCATAATGACACAACTTTATAACACAAGATGAGGATGAATTGCGTTAAGAAAGAGCAAAAAAAGATCCAATCCAAAATGAGAACGAGGTAATTTTATAAGTACACACGTACATTCCTAACAATATAAACATGGTCCTCATTATCCAGAATAGTCTCCCTGTCTTGTGCTGAAGTGAGAAACCAAATTAATGGGTTGAAAACGTCATCTTCCTGATTTAAGAAAAAATTCTGTCAAAGTCACAATCACATTCTCGAAAGGAGCCTGGAGTTTAAAAATATTTTAAACCAAGATGCGCTACCTGCAATTACATTTTTGGATGTAAATCTTTTGTTGTAAAGCCAACAAATTCAATTTTTGTAACTAAAAGGACTTCAGACTGTATTAGCTTTAATGTAATAACTTGTTCTGAATGCGCATAACAATATGTAGGTGAAACTAGCACAAAACTGATGACGAATATAAGGATGACAGTACATATAAAACACATAAGGGACCGCAATAATAAAATTGGGTGTCTAGATACCCTGTTGAATGTGACAAACAGGAATTTAATGTAATACCTTTTTCAAATTACTAAAGAAAATGCTGAGAACTACAGAAAAGTAATGGTGGGAAAGTTTACATATATTAAGAGGCCGAAATTATACCTCAAAAAAATTGAGCATGTGAACAACCGAAAAATAGTTGTTTCTAGGGAAGGATAGATGGCAGCACTGACTTGATGACTGCGTACTCACTGTATCTGACCTGTGCCTATCACAGCGATCTCCGGCCGTTGTCAATAAAATAAAAGCTATATGTAAATGATAGTATGTATATCATGGAATTCATATATAAATAAGCATGATTAGATAGTGATTAGATAGTCAGTAAGTAGTACAACTAGACTTCACTTATATTAATGGTTGTCATAGGAATTTTTAGATATTGATGGGTAGATGTTTACATGCTGTATGTTGAATTATATATTTTTTATTTCAGTCATTTAATTATTATAATGAATGATTAATGAATGATTATATAATTATTATGAATATTATGAAACTAGTCACAAAAGTGACAAAATGTGGTGTCGTGAGTTTAGATATATACACATGTATACAAAATATACATTACATATGTTGTTTATATACAATTAAGAGCACAACTTTAATTATAAGTGAACTAAGAAAATCTATAAAAACATCGAGAGCTGAGCTATAATGTCAAACCTAGTGTCTTTGTCTACACTGTGTATATCGTGCATTAAATGACCTAGTTGAGTGGACGTGAATTACAGACGTGTCCATTTGCATCTTCGTCGAACTAGCCTGTGTCAGTATGCCATTAATACAATCACTTCTTTTAGTTCAGTTCATTGTTCCTTCGAATGATTTATCTTTCAGATCGATTGACTCCTTGTAATATAAATGCATGTACAGTTTTAGCAAAATATTTATTGAAATCACATCAAATCAAATCAAAACGTACCAATCATATTTTACTGAACCAAACATTTGCCATCTGATGGTCGTCGACCTTATGTAAAGCTGTTTAAGGATATAAACTGGTGGTTTTCAGACTAAGGGGACTAAGAAATCAATAGTCTTAGGAACGACGGATGGAGCCCATCGACATGCAAGGGAAAAATAAATCTGTGCCTAAACTACATAGGTCTGGACTCTGAAAGACCAATGAGCGAATCAAACAATTGGTATAAAGGATAAAATTGGCTAAGCTGAGCAGTGAGGCCCAGAAAACTTGCAGTAATGTCAGATATTTAACATTCCGTAGTTAAATCATCTTGGGTGCTGGGATTTACTCTTCTAGCTTTGCAGATGCTGACTAGCCTTCGCCTGAAGTCTGAACTTGCTATGCTGTAAGTGTAAAAATTTAATGCATAATTACTAATCTCTAAACAATTTGCAATGGAAAAGAAAATTCTAAATCCACGCTGCGTACTGTAGCTGCTTTCGGAAGAAGGAAACATGACGGAAAGAACTGCAGCTGGAAATACGCAAACGACGAAGACTAAAGAAACTGCAGAGAGTAGAACTAAAATTCTCCAGTCGTCTCGAAACTTTTGCTTTTCCTCTCTCGTCAATGGTGTCACCATCTGTTGACGTCTTTTGTAGTTATCGCGGTATTTTCTAATTATCATCGGATTTAGAATTATTACAACCACCATTGGCACGAATCTGGTCAACACGTTTGAAAAAGTGATCCAAATATACTTGTGCCAAAAGTTGTTAAAAAATATATCCGAGAAAGTAACACAGTAAATTGGTTTGCCTGTTGAGTCAATCTCTTTAATTTGTTCCTTATTTAATACGTAAGGTAACTGTACAATTAAACACATCACTGTGACAGCAACTACCAACTTTCGAGTCATTTGGTGCGTACGCCATGTCAAAACTATAGCTGTAGAGTACCATGCACAAACAAATCTTTCCACAGTCAACGCCATGATAAAAATATTGCTGATGGCTACAGTGGAATTAATGAAATATAAATCCAGATTTGCGGCGTAAAACGAGCCAGCTGGCCTCTTGGTCATTGGTGAATTAGGCAGTTTAATTGCACAAAATGGGAAACTGAAAACCATAGTTAAGAAATCCGTGACAGCAAGGGCGCGAAAATACACATAAGCCACAGCTCCAAAATATGTAGAATGGTTGTTCCACAATACAAGTAAATTAACCGCATTTCCGATTATGCCAATCGAACATATGACTGGTAGCACAACGGCGTATGTATAGAAATCAATAACTTCAAGTTCAGAATTTGTTTCCTGGAATTCGCACTGATTGTAAGTATTTTTCAACATCTTGGTCTAGAATAAAGTTCTTTGTGAACCTGTTATGTGCGTATATGATTATTCGCACATTGATGTCATTTAAGTAAGCATAAAAATTGAAATTCAGTTTCAGCAGCACCAGAATTCTTGTAAAAAAACTTGGTAAATTAACTAGCTACAATGATGTCATGTCCAGGAGTTAGTTTGTTATGACTACACACTTGCACATACTCGATCTTAAAATCAGAACGATTTGCAAAATGTGCGTCATGGACTATGATATTCCAGGATACAAATAAAACTAGCGTGAAGAGGTTAACAAACACTCTTTCAGTGCTAATTTCGAATAAGGAAATATGTACACTATGCCATACGACTATACTTATTGGCTATAGTGGTAGACCTGATGTTTGATAGACCTAATAAGCTTTGTTTTATTGCAGCACGTTAACTGATATGTCGTTGCCGCAGAATAATTAAATCTTTTTTTAAATCGGTCTTTTATAATAATAACAATTTAAATTTAATAATAACAATAATTAAATTTTGCATCATGTTGCATTAGTGATTATAATTTATTTATTTATTTATTATTATTATTATTATTATTATTATTATTATTACTATTATTATTATTATTATTATTATTATTATTATTATTATTATTATTATTATTATTATTATTATTATTATTATTATTATTATTATTATTATTATTATTATTATTATTATTATTATTATTATTATTATTATTATTATTATTATTATTATTATTATTATTATTATTATTATTATTATTATTAAAATTAATATTAAATATTAATATTGTTGTTATTATTATTATTATTACTATTATACTATTAGATATTACTATTAAATACTATAACAATAATACAGCAAGATGCAAAATTGAAGAAAGAAAATAAAAAAAAAAATTTTTTTTGTATTATGTTTGCTGTCCGACACATCTACATTGTAGAATCTGCACACTTAATTTTGCTTGAATTTCATTAGAGAAATGATACAAAAGTGTAGTACCAGAATGAGCAATCAAAGTAATATTGATAAAATTGATTGTTATCTCCCAGGCTAGAGTAGGTACAGTGAAACCCGGCGTGTTGATTAGAGAGCGTCGTTATTTTGTATTACCTGTAGGCGCGTTTGTTTAACATGGTTGGCTGCTCTAGGATGAGAAGATAGACGGCCTTTCAAATAGTGCAAAATCCTGTTTTTAGTTGTATAGACGCCTGTCGTTGTGTGTCAGTATGCCCCTGTTATAGATCAGTATGTCACTGTTGATTTCTGAAAATTGGCTTGAAGTTAGTTATACAGATCCTCAAAACGTTTGTAAGTTCATTAGTTTGCTAGAAGTTTGAGATAATTTATTTGTTGGCTTAATAGTTTCTGTGATATTTTGTTACAGTCATGCCAAATTACTGATTTTTTGAACTGTTTAAACTGCGTTCATATGCATGTTTTTACATGCATGTGTGTGCACGTGCATGCTGATTTGTAATGTGTCAGGAAGTTTGTTTATTAGTAAATTTTGCTTTTGTTCTGTAATGGTGTAAGTAATGGTTTAATTTTGAGTCATTTTCTGCTTCACTATACTTGTTATTAATTCGTTAACACTTGTTCCTTATTTATTTGCACGTTTGATGTTGCTTTACTTTTGTTTGATGTTTTTTTCTTGTTTGCATTGCAGTTTCACCTTTTTTTGCAATGAGTGGTAAATAAAAGTCTGTAAAGCAAACAGCTAGTTGTTGAATTGGTAATCCTACCAACAGCATAAACACTTTCCGATTTGTTGATGACACAAGTTTATTTTTCACAGACAAATTTCACCAACAATAGGAAACGCGGTTAACAGTATTTTAAATAAAATTTCACTCTGTTTTAAACAAATAAACTATCTTTAAACCCCAGTAAAGCCAAATGTATTCTTATTCTATTTAGATCACAAAATAAACCCTTACCCACTATAATATTGATAATATTGCACCAAATATAGTCATACGGTATTGATTATAATTGTTAATATTGATAAGTTGCTTAACATCTGTTGGACATGCTGAGTGAACATCTGAACATTTAGACAAAGACATTAAGAGTGAAGGCGTATTTTTCTGTTGAAGATTAAATGAAGTCTTTAAATAAATGGCTTCGAGTGTTCAACTAACAAAATAATAAATAACATTTAATAAGATCAGTTTAATTAAGTTTACAGTTCGTATCACGGTATCACCATGTTGTTTGAATGTTTTACCAACCGTCGTCCCACCTACTCGTGTAACATTTTAAATAGTGTACCTTGCACGTAATTTAACAGTTTAAGAATTCGCTGTTTCCACGTAACACGGTATAGCTAACCTATGTTGCAGCGTATTACAAAAAGTTCAAAATGTTGGACAGCATATGGTGTCACAAATGTTCCTAAAAGAAGGGTTGACGGGAAAACCGGAATAGAGTTAAAAGAGAGAGAGTTCTGGTTACTACAGCATAGTAAAAGAAGAGGAAAGATTAGGAGAAAAGGAAATAAATAAATTTGGCTGACTACAAGAAGTGAGTTTTAAGAAAACCATATGAATAGATATAGGGCACAGTGATGATCAGGTATACCACCCATCCTTGTTGCAACACCTATTTTGATACATCTATCGTATGATGTTGTATGTGTATAATTAATGATCTAATTATACCTTATTGATTTATTGCACAGTTTATTTAAACCTATATAGCATTGCGTGTTTTTGTAAGATTTTGACACTAGATGGCTCTGGCCGCTAATTTCTCTGCTTACCTGTAATTAGGTTACCTGAAATTCAAATACCGAATGACTTCGACTTGATTTAGGATCTTACTACAGAGTTCGTATTCTATGCTATATATGTTCTAACTGCCAAAGTTACAGGGTGGAGTTTTTTTGGTTAGTTCTCACCCTGAGGTTATTTTATATAGCTGGACACCAGGTTTGGTGTGTACCTATCAATGGCACTCGTATGCAGTGAGATGATTTATGATAAAGACAATGGTTTTGTCTGAGTTTGTTTATTCGTTGTTTGCTGTAATGGCACTATCTTGACATTCCAAGAGACAAGTGCTTTGTAACCATATTTCTGCCTGCAGAACAGGACTCAAATTCTCCCTGGTTAGTAGTGGAAACTTTCGTTGAGGAACCGAAGACCAGTGAAGGACCAGTCGAGGACCACATGATCGAAGTTCTACCTTGCCTTATGGTCTGTTTGTTTGTCTGAGCCAACTGTTGTGTTTGTCACTCTGCAAAACGACAAAGTCTGGCTTTATTATGTGGAGTTCTAAGGCAACCAGGCACGAGTTCAACAACTGGATTGCTGGAACAGTTTGGAGGCGTGGTCCATACGGAGGCTGGACGCCCGAGGGCCCTGAACACAGTACTCTGATTTGCTAACGTCCTGATTTAGCGTTCCAATTTCCGAAATTGTGCTTAGCTGCATTCTTTAGGAGTTCTTCAGCTTACAATGTGTTGAGAACGTCAGGTTTTTTATTATCACACCCAAGGATGCTGAGACGGAAATATTCAGATGTATTAAAGTCAGCTGGACTCTGAATAAAACTGCTGAAAGTGATGATCATCCGCACCAACATCCACACATTGTAGTGAATGGTAATTAAACTACGAGGGCCGCACGTTTGAGTTTGCTAGGACATACCTTGTGTATACTTGTCCATAATTTTTTTATTGTTCTTCTGTGGTTTACTATTATTATTGTATATTGTTATTTTCTTAGCTAGCTAGTTCGTTGTTCACAAAATGTAGATTTACTTTTATTTTCTGCATTCTACTGTACGTATTCTATAATATTTCTATATTTTTGTTGGATTAATTTGTATCTATAATTATTTTAGTGTAGTAACAAGAAACTGTAGCGTAGTGGCAAAAAACCGCCAAGTTTTTTCTATGTCAACAATTACTGAATTTTAATAAGGTTTCACTGTCAATATGTAAGTTTACTTTATTCTGCAATAATAATTTTTATCCTTCTACTGAGACTGAATAATTTATAACTCAAAACGTAAAAACAAAATTATAACCTTTAAAAAATCTTGGATTCTTGTATTTTTGTTTGTTTTGAGTGACTTGAGTGAGTTTCTCAAATTGTAAATTGTAAAAATTGAAAAAAATTAGAAAATTGTGACAAATAGTATATAAACATATGATTAATACACATAGGCTACACATACCATTAGTAGCAATAGTAATAACCAAATTGTAATCATGATTGCCATACATGCTATGAGTCAGGCTGTGACCTATTATGCTGAAGAAAAGTTATAACACGTGAAAAGATCAGTTTTGTGCCATTATCCCTTATTGTGAAGGCCCAACTCCTGAAAAAGTGCTCCTATAAAATTTTGGAGTGTTTTTTCTGAAAGTGGCCACATAGCCACTAGCCAGTCTTATTGATTTGACTATGCTGAATCCGAAAAAAGCTGCTAACAGCTCAAAAGATTAGCGAAAAGGGGTTAAAAACACAAAAACAAAATGGCCGCCAAGTTCTTGCACAACCAACACGTAAATTAAAAGAAATTTCCAGAAAATACACATTAAAAAGCTATTAGCGTGTTTGCAATCAATTTCTGTTGCTTCTATTACAAAAAGCTCGGGTTTTTCAAAATGGCCGCCATAAAAAGAAATTATGCCGATCAATTATGTTACCTGTTTAAATAAAGATTTATTATAAAGACAAAAAGCAAGCCATTTCCAATAGTTTGACCTCGTTGAATCTAAATACTGCTAGACAATTAAATAACAACAAGAAATAAGCCAAAAAGAAAGTGCCCGACGGCATTATTCTGCAAATGAAAATTGATCATTTGGCCTAAATGTTATGAAATTTAGCACAATGCTAGAACCCGTCAAGGTGATTAATTTTTAACATAAAATCCTCCAATATGGGCGTCATTTCATGACGACCAATAAGATGGCTCGCTAGTATATGAAAGGTTATACTGTATCTATTAGAACATGTAAGATGATGATTTTGGCGCGCAAAAATATAGATTTTAAGGATCATACAACCCATAACTGACTGTTAAAAACATTTATGTACTCTAGCAGCTAAGACATGACTTTGAAAAACTAGCAACAGCCTTCCATCTTCTAGGCCAATTTGAAATGGCGGTAATATTGGATGATTTACGTTTGGCCTCATATCCAAAATTAATTACTTTGATTAGTTTTAGCTTTGTGCAAAAGTTTTGTAACTTAAGCGAAAAATGGTTTTTCGCCATTTTGCTAGACAACTATGCTGGGATGCCGTCGGCCATTTTTTCTGCATTCAACAAGATCTGTTTTTGATTTTTGATTCGTTGATTGGTTGATTTTTTTTTTGTTTGTATAATGAATCTTATGATTGATCAAACGGTTAATGTAACTGCATGAATTTTCATTTTTCGTTATCGCGTGGCGGCCATTTTGAAAACGGTAGTCATTTTTGAAATAAAGATGACAGAAATGGATTCCTCTGTGTCCATCTACCGTGGAATAAATGACATATTGGTTTCTTAATGCTAATTTTCTGGCGACCATTTTGTTTTTGCATTTTAACCCCCTTCAGCAAATTTTTGAGCAGGCAACAGAATTTCTCGAAGTCACCATAGTAAAATTGATAAGACTGACTATGTTACCCACTTTTAGGAAAAAAACTCCTCTAGGGTTCCACTTTTCTGAAAATGGGGCGAGACTATTATCTTGGTCTGGCTTGTTAAAGACAGTCAGTCACAATAATATCATTTATTGCACAATATTTATTTAGTGCTAGGCATTTTTATTAGTACAGAGATGTAATGACTTTTCCTTAGTTTTTACACTGAATTAAATTTATTATAGTAGATAAGTTTAGGCCCAAACAAAAAACAGTTTCCCTCGCTCGAATTCATTATTAAAAGACGCATTTTTTTGTTATTTACTGTCGGTGTAATTTACACAATACACATTTAGCTCATTTCATTTCATTATAATGTAGAAAGTAATTTGGTCTGTATAAAGTTTTCCTGTGTAAATGCCAGCGTGTAATCTCGACGAACGCAGCAGGTACCGCGGAACTTTTTCTGTACCCGCTGATCAGCAAAAATCAAATAGCTAACGTAGCTGGCGACGAGCAGGCTTTCTATGACATCAACGCAGCTGGCGACGAGCAGACTTTCTATGACATCACTCGCGCTTATTGTCATTTCTGTCTTTATGTACGTCATTTCTGTGACCGTAGCTAATAATCTATTGTACACAAAATCTATTGTAACAATGTCCCAGAGACATATTGTTTTGATTGCATTACTGAGACGTCCAAATGCAACCTCGGACGCCCACTTAATTTCTCATCTGATCGCACCGCGCGCACACAAAAATTCAGTTCAATTCAGCGAAATATTAAAATCCTCAGTAATGCGTAAAAAACGAAAAAAACTTAATTGTCAATAAATTATAGTTCGTTCTTTTGAATCCTAGTTGCAGCTGAATCCGCGAAATCCGCGTGTAATCCGCTTTAGTAAGTCTGTAACAATCTTAAATTCTCTTTCGCTTAAAGTTCGCAAAATGCGGACCTCTGCAAAAATCGTGCGTGGATTTTGACTCCGCTCACCCTTGATTAAGACTCAGTTCCCAGAAACATGTTGTTATCAATATTACGTTTGTCTTAGTTGCATTATCGAGACTCTAGCCTCTGGGACAAATCAGTTGAAAAGTGTAATTATTTTTTACACTAACAGTTTGATCTGGAAGGGAGAAAGAATGTATATACTGTGATGGGTGATGAACCGAAAGATTTTGGCAGCGGATGCTGGAAGCCATACGCTGGAAACTACTCTTATTTTCTGAGCCTGACTGGGCCTGCGAATTATTACATGAATAAATAACATAAAAAAAGAAAATACTGATAAAACATTGTACAAAATGGAAAAACATGAAACAAAAGTACGTGAAAGAAGAAAGGCGTGAAGGAAAAGAGTCCAGATGTTTGTAGCAGGCCTCAAATAGACTATTTCTTACAAATGACTGACTTCCCAATGACAATTATAGTGCTGAAGACTAATAAACTGTATTATTAAATAGTAGCCCGAAAACATTCTGCCTTATTGTTTACTGCACGCACGATAGTCACCACCGGTAAATAATGCAACAACAAAGGCGTGGACGAACACTGCTTTTGTTATTAGTTAATCATTTAGCGAGAGATTTCAATCCACGGGGTTCATGGAAAAAGTCATGTTTATAAAAGTAAATGTTTTACTTTTTTTCAAAAAATTTGTTTTGTTATTTTTAACTCTATATACTTTATATTTCTTTGATTCTCAGTAACAATAAAATATATTATGCTGGCGGACATGGATTTCACAATAAGCAGGTGCTGAGTTTGTAATTAACCCGCTGGGGTTCCTCGTGGATAGGAGGCAGCTGGGTACCTGCGCAAAATCCTTGCTAGATTACATTAATGATGTTCAAATGTCAAGTGATTTATGTTACATGACATTTAAGAATTGTCAAGCCTAGTGCTAATATGCCATTAGCGCAAAGGTAATAGTATAAGGACACTACACCTCGTTTGCCTTTAATGTGATTGCGAGAAGAAGACGGATAAAAAAGGATAAAAACCCGGAGAGACAGGGAGAGAGAGAGAGAGAGAGAGAGAGAGAGAGAGAGAGAGAGAGAGAGAGAGAGAGAGAGAGAGAGAGAGAGATTGAGAGAGAGAGATTGAGAGAGAGAGAGGGAAAGAGAGAGAGAAAGCGAGAGACAGAGGGGGCAGAGAGAGGAAGAGAAAGAGAGAGAGAGAGAGAGAGAGAGAGAGAGAGAGAGAGAGAGAGAGAGAGAGAGAGAGAGAGTTCCGTCTATTATGAATAATTTGAAGTTACCTCAATGCAGAGTTTACTATAAATTGGATCGTGACAACTTTCTAAAATTTAAGTTAGTACCCACTAAAATTGGTGATGCTACTACTTCTTTGTATGACTCTGTCAAAAACTTTTTGACAAACAAATGGCAATGAATAAATACGTGTCTGAAATATGCAAAAGTAAATACTTTCAGCTATGTAAGTTACAGTAGATCAGAAAATTTCTTAGTGAAACCTCAGCTCATCTCAGATTTGGCATCAGCTTACCATATGTAACTTTCTTAAACAGGTTAGTAGCTCAAAGTATGGTCTAAGATCTAATGGCAAAAAAACATGTCCATAAAACTAAGTGTTCCTCTTTTGGTGACAAAGCACGATTGTGGAACGACCTACCTATTGAACTATAGATTCTTTTGATAATTTTAAATTAAACGTTGTTTGGCCTCAATTAAAATGGTTTGCATTTTAATTTGTATTCTATGTGACTGATGTTAATTTTACTACCTGTCACAGTGTAAAGGCGCTAGAATAATGTGACGATAATTAGGCTATAGAAATTTTATTTAATGTAAAGTGTCACTTACTGTACTGTGTATAAACAGAGCCGCGCCCTCAGTGATTGAACTCGTCAGTATTTTCACCAGGACAATATGTTCGTGTTTTCTGAAGGGATCATATACGATTTTGAGTCAAGGTTCGACTAATCGCTTCTCATCAAATTCTGGCTTTTGTTGTTGTAGATGGTGAAGGTGGTGGTGGGGAACCACCTAATTTGCATGCACCTTCGTGAAACTTTATACTAAAACGAATTCTCTATCGACTTCAAATGCTGAATTCGAATTCTGCTATAAATAGCCATTAGTGATAATATTTTGTCGTCAAAAGAGGACGATGAGCGGGTAAATGAATGATGCCTTTATCTTTTGTATTTGTCCTTTTGACTGACAGAGTCGGATAACCTACCCGCTATTTTTAATTTAAAAATGGTAGCTACATCATTTTCGAAAAAAAGGCTGAAGCTACAATAGCTTGTCATGAAATTTACAGGAATTCTGGAATGAAAAACTGAGCCAGTTTTTATTTGTCATCTTGAACTCAAGATGGTAATAATAACATCATTTCCAAAAGAAAAAACCTACTGCTCCGCAGATTTGCAATGGATCGTCATGAGTTTTTAGGATATGGGGCTATACTAGAACGAATTCTGCATTGATTGACAAAGACGGATTTTCAGTCTGCAGCATTGATGCCACTTCCTAAAAAAAATTAGAACAGTAAGTTTTAAAATTTAAAAAAAAGTTATGAACGTAAAAACAACTTTTCGTTAATAATTAGAAAATATCTAGTTAGTCTTTTATCTGTTATTCCGTACACGGCTGGGTATTTTAACTTTTTAATGCACGAAATAAATTTTAAACAAGAATAAAATAAAAGGTATAACACATTTATCAGTCAGCATTATTATCACCAAATATTATCCGTTACGCTTTATTAAATAAAATATTAGCGGTAAGTAAAAGTTGCAATTTATAGCACCAAAAATGCATAAAAAGAGAATTTTTGGTTTAGTGCTTAGAAGATACAGAGACAAATAAATAATGCAGAACTTTACAGTTTAACCTCTGCAAATAATATATCTTAACACAAACCAAAATGTATCTCAAATGGTGTTTCGGTTGAATTTGTGCGGTCTGCTAATGTGTACCTTTTGTGGTCCTTTAACAGATGGTCCTTTGTCTTTTCACGTGAACCATTGTGCAGTGGTCCGTTGTCCGGTGATTCTTTGACTCGTAGTTCTTCGTCGCTATTGGTCTTTTGATAGGTGGTCCTTTGACTGATGGTCCTTTGACCTTTACCCAGTCAAAAGGCCGCCTTTCAGGAATCAGTGACGAAAAGTAATTACGATCACAACATAAATATCCGACTACCTGCGCTGTAATATGTGTAGTAGATTGGTTGTAAATAACATATTCGAGCACCTATCCCTTTTGTGTATCCTTTCGTTGGGAGTTCACAGCTAGTTGATAATACTAGAGTTAGGAGCTGTCAAACTTGTGATATATTCTTCAAGGTATCAGCGCTTACTGGTTTCAAAAGCCAGTTTGATGTACCAGGTACACATTATCACATCGCAGCTGTTTCACGTTAAGAATTAAAATAACATGCAGTTGAATCTAAGTTCTTTAGACTGGTACATTTTGTATAAACTTTGGAGACGATTTAGGTTTTTTTGTTAGAACGTGAAATTTTATTTTCTAAGTGTTTATGTTTCAGAAAATATGTGCATACTATTGATGTTAGCTTTGGTTTAATATCTTTCCTAGCCACAACAAGAAGAGAGCACAAATGATTTTAATATAACGTTTACACGTTTTATTCCATTGTCCATACAATCAAGCGCAGAAAAGGTGGCACGTTTTCATACAAAAACGCGTACTCTCCTAATCAAGTAACCCATCCTGATTAATAACAAAAGCTTCTTTTTACAATGGAGAGGTAAACGAAATCTAAAGCAAATTCCAGTGTTCTCCATGCAAGTAAACAAATAAACAAACAGGCAAAAACATCTTTCTAAAGATCCATTAGTAAACAACGCACCCTGATAAGTAGAAAGTCTTGCCCAATTTATTTATTTTTTGAAAGAGCCAAGAACGCTTCTTTCCTTGGTATCCTTCTTTCCTTCTTTCCTTCTTTATACGGACAGTGTAGAAATGCCACAGCTGCAAGCCGTGGCTACCTTTATATATCTCCAGTCGGGTTTAGATGTTGTATGAATTTCCTTCACGTAAGCGATTACGTAACCTGTCTGAGTTTCACACTTAGACATATACCTGTAACAAATAAGAGACTTTGAGAGTTCCATGTGAATTCATATGGAGAGTGAACGGTAAAAAATAAAAAAGCGCAGGTAAAATGGCACGGTAAAAATGGCATCGGAAAAGAAATAAGACACAAACGGAAAAATGGGAAAAACTGGCACACGTAAAATATGAGTTTAGGGATAAGGTTACAGTCGGTATAATTAACTTTGTCATTTTTATCTGTACCAAGGAAGTTATGCTTCAATGCTGTTTGTTTCCTTCGTTTTTTTATTAAATAGCAGTAAGACAATTGCGCAAAAACTACTTAACAAATTCCACACACTTTGTGAAGAAGAGGGGTATGGACAAGAAAGATGCATTTCGAAGCATATTCCTAGATAGGGGACAAGGTGAAAACTGCTTATTCGCCACAAAACTTGACCAAACGCCTACAAAAAATATTCGTGAAACACTTCGTGGAGGTCTTATAGTGGGAGTGTTATAGCTCTTTGGAAAGAGGAGGAGTTAGCTACAAGATAAGGTAATTCTTTTTAATGATCTCAAGCAGAGCAAACAGCTTCAAGTTAGTTCCAGGATCCATTTTGAGAAATTTTCGTTTGGAAAACTGGGTAACTCTGTCTATAGCCCTTGATTATACATGATTACAGCTTTATAAGCTGAGTTAGTATGTAGATGTGTACATTTGTCAGTCTATTACCATAGCCAAATGGTTAAAGAAATTTGGACAAACATTGTGTAGAATGGTCGTGCATTACTAACTAAAATTCTGTTTGGAGAACAAACTATTTCGTGAGCTCTTGGTGGTTTATGTAGTACTTACTTAGGTATGCTTATTATTGTATGCTTGCTTGTTTATCTTTGTTTTACATTTTTTCTACCAAAAGAATCAGTCGAACGTGTGACAGAGTTTTCGCCTTTCCTACTGAACGCATTCTAGTTTTATTGTAGAGATAATTTACATCGAAATAATTTTATGTGCCATTTTTCCCGTTCCATTTTTACCTGTGCCATTTTTACCGCATCATTTTTGTGCCACTAATATTTTTCATACAAGGGCGGACAATGGCCTTACACAAATATAAAGAAATGCATTTTTTATATATTTGAGTATTGTTAAAGACAGCCTACTCTCCGAGAAGCACTTTAACGTTATCGTCAAGAATCGGTGATCACCAAAGCTGACGTCAAAACAGAAAAGACAAAAATTAGAATCATCAGTTAGATGTATGTGTGTAGTCCTGTATGATGTGCATATGCATGAATGAATATAAAGTATAGGTATAAATTATGCGTGTACTTGTATATGATGAGTGTGTTCTTAAACAAATAATTATATAAATTTATATAATGCAAGCCCAAGCACCATTACTTCATGTGATACATGATGCATATTTTTGCGAATAATATAATTCAAAGTGCTCACTAATGTTTATGTGATACTAACAAATAGCAGTACTCCTTATATATTTTAGGCTATTTCACTTTTTGTAAACTAAGAGATCTTAAAGTATGTTTTTTATTGTGTATAAATATTAACCATTATATATCACTTTATTGCAAATTTATCCACCTTCGTAATAATTTTAATTCTAATTCATCTGCTAGGCATTGAACTAAGCCGACGTTTTCAGAGGACGAACACAGCTCTACTTCGTCAGAATATATATAGTAATATGTGTGTGTTAGGAAATTTACATAAACAGTACATGTACTGGATTCAACACTTCTTGTGAAGTTATTTGTATAGCTGTAGCAAGCGAATGAGTCCAACAACAACAGTAGGGAAAGCTTTAATAACCACAACATCATGGTCTAGAAGAATGTGGCACTAACCCAATATTTAATGCACGTCTCAACTGTATATAGAACAAAAAAGAGTGATTCCACTAAATAATCTCGCGCTAGTTATTTTTATTTTATTAGTGACGACTGCTAGCACAGATTGTTAACAATTCGTTAATAAATTGATGAATTAATAATAACCCACTGCTGCAGCTAGAGAAGGCTAACCGTATCTTATGGCACATTGCTTACCTTGTGCGGTCAACTCCTAAACTTGGCTCTCCCTCAGTTTCATCCAAACACCAAGTGGCATAAAACCACTGCTGGTGGCGATCATTTGGAGGCTGTAGTACCATGACATCATTACCACTCATGTCTGTTGAATTGAGTACCTGTATCCAGTCACTTCTGGATGAGCACACGAACTGTGGATGGCTACCGTCATTGTAACTCTTTAATTCATCTTTCTTAACGGCCCGTAATTCATCTTCGGAATTCGCAACGTTATCGGCCGCTCGTTCTTCGGTTGTGTCTGTTGATGATGCAACGTCAGTCGGGTGGTCAGAGTCCAAAAAATAAGAAGCCATGTTTTCTAGCTGAGGATGAAAGTGAGAATTAAAAACCCATAAAAATGAGCAAAAATTGACAGTTCAGATTTGTTATGTATTACTTATAAGAAAGTAGGACGATATTTTCTTCAGTTTTGATGAATGATGAAAAATTATGGGCGTCTATGTATATTACTGGAATTATGATCAGTGGACCCAGTGTTTGTGACAGAAAGCTATGCTGCCTGAAGGGACTTTTTGTCGTTACAGCTTTAAAATGAGTATATATATGTTAATGTAAAGTAGATTAATCCAGTAAAAATTAACATAGTAGAAAAACAGAAATTGACGTGAACGCCTTTGTCCGTGTTAAATGAAGAAGTCACCTGGAATACTGGAGGCACTAGTATTTATCGTAATTCTCGCATAATTCGAAATTAAAAATATGAATATTGCAGTTAGAAATTATTAAAGTTATTATTATATCAAACAACAAAGAACAGCGTTAATACAATTAATGACGACCATGACGACGACGATAACAACAACAACGACAGCAGTAGCAGCCATAACGACAAAAATACAAGATCGACAACAACGACAACAACAAGAAGCAATGAACAGCAGCATCAGTCTCGCATCTGTCTTCATTATCACGCTGTTGCTGCTGTTGTTGTTGTTGTTGCGGCTGCTGCCCTTTCTGCTATAATGCCTAAAAGTTAATAGTTAATGAAAGAACTATGTAATTACTTGTTTCAAGATTTTCTTGTTATTTTCTTCGTCTGGTGTGTCTTTCACTTTCCTTACCAGTTTATTAATTTGATGACTACTGGCGTAAGGTTTTCTTAGTAAGAATGGGTTTGAACTAGCTTCCAGTCTCTGTTTTAGTAAAGCTGGTCGGTGCTTGAGGTATGTGTAGAAACCTATCAATTCATTTAAATTTCTGTCTGATGTTCTTCCTTGACGCCTTTCTAAGTGAGTTAGAATATCCCTCTGCTTGACGTGATGACCACCGTCTAAAGCTGAAACGACAAATTTATGATATAAATGGAAATAAACCACTGTAAGTCTACGTGATGCGCATAAACCTACTCTCGACTGTTTTGATGTTTTCTGTTTTAAAGGAAAACTGAACGATTGTGTTGTTTTCGATGTTACCCCATTTTGCAGAGGTGATATCTACAAAAATCCCAAACGTGTCTCTCATAATTAGATAATAGCTTACAGCCCTGAAAAACTACCGTGCGAACTTGAAATTAAATTTCCGCAGAAATAACTCTTTCACGTCATCATTGAAAAAATTAGATATTTTTTTTCAATATTTTATGCGTTAGACGATTTTGAGCTATGGATTAACATTGGCAAAAAGAAGCAAATAATAGCGAGGTACGCCCTTGCTTCTGTTGCTGTGGTGCTTACTTTCATGATCAGATTATCGTCCATAAGGAAATGGCAAGTATCGGTACTGCCACATCTGGTATTGACGAAGCGCGCGTACAGTATATAATTTTCACCCATTTCGATTGCTCAGTCACGGCAGGAATGTGTTTGATAAAACCCGTGAAGATACTTCTACCTTGTTATAATAAATAGTATTGCTGCATTTCTGCCAAATTCTGTTGTTAATGTGGTATGTGTTTCTACGTAGTTTTATTTTACATAGGTCAGCACTAGCAGATACCATCCGCTTTTTTGCCCTTCCAGTAATATTACAGGGTCAACTGGAGAAAAACCAATTACAAGGAACTTTGAGGGGAATTTATAGCTCTTTGAAAAGAGGAGAAGTCGTGCTACACGGTGTTGAGTGTCCCTTTTACAAAAACTTCTACCATGATGAAGGGTTACGAGTTAATAATGGGAACGTTTTTTCTGGACGCCCCTGTGTATTACATATACATGTACATCATCTGTATTCATAATATTTGTTTATATTTGTAAAATATAATAAATTGACACTAAAGAATTTATGCAATAAAAAAACTTACCACTAGCTGCTAAACCGGCAAAGTAAGATAGGCAAAACACAAAACCTGCTGCTTTTGCATTCATCATAATAAACTACAGCTTTTGTACGGAAAGTTCACGTAGCTGTGGACCACGACGGGCTGAAGCAAAGATTGAAGAAACGAGCGAAACAATCTTACGCAGGCGTTGATTAGATGGTTTCTTTTATAAACTATCTAGTCAATAGTATTATGTGCCTATGATACTTATATGAGAAGCAAAGGTTCTGCGCATGATATAATTTTTGGCTTTGAAAGGTACAAAAAATATCTGAAAAGCATGATAAAGAATGTCAATTATCTTTATGATTTAGTATTTTTTACATTTGTATTTATATTAGTATACGCATGGATATTATGCTTAAGTTATGTACACAGCAGAAGTCATTTTATAACGTAGATTTAGAAAAAAAATGCACTGTTCCAATTTCCTTTCTTTGCTGCTTGGTTTCATTAATTTTGTTTAATCAATGACTAAATTATAAGTGCAACTTATTTTTCAAAATACGTGCGGTGTTATAAGTTCTGAAGATTTATCAATTTTAAAATAATACATTAATAGTATCAACGGTTATTGATTTGATGTAAATATCTGCCAAAAAATGTATAGATGGAAGCCAATAGTTTATTTATATACGACATCAGTATGATTTTGTTTATTTGATTGTTTCATTGTATGGTCGAATTATTTTTTGTTAAGAACTCTTTTTACAACTGTTATATTCACATAATCAGGTTCTTTCTTTTGCACCTTGTTGTATTTAAGATACGGTTTTACTGTTCCAAAATGAAAGCGCTGTGCTGTTGCAATCCTTAAAGGAAAACAGGTTGATTTTTATATTCTATTTTCCACGGACCATTCTGAAGTACGGTAAAAACGTCTTTACACCTATAATAATGACAAAGTGTATTTGACAATTAAATAATTTGGCAAGCCAAGCTAGTGATGACGTCATAACCGAACGTAATTTTCAACAGCACAAACACTCCATGAACGTATTATTGCACGTGTTTGCGAAAGCGAAAGTTGAAGTACTGTGCTACTATTCAACATTCAGTGTGACACACTAATCGCTGCAAGTTTTAAGAATTTAAATTTCAAGTTTACCCCTGTGCTCACGCTTGACCTCTTGATTGTGTGCGCCGCATCACAACTGAACAGTTGAATTGAGGGGTATAGCAAATGTTTTTGTGCAACTACTAGTGCCCATCTAAGTAGAGAAAGGCAAACAGCGTGTAACAGTGAAGAACTAACAGTGCGAACGCGAAGTACGGTAAAGTATAGTATATAAGTATAGTAAAAGCAGATAACATCGCTCTGCACCTTTTTATATATACCCAGTTTGGCTGTCACGGTAACCAATTTTGGGTTAACATCACTTTTATTTGTGTCACCGTGATGGTAATCAACTAGAAAGTGCCTTCCCAGTCTGTTGCTATGATGATGAGCAGGGAAGTTCCTTCCGAGTCAGTTACTGTGGTGATCAGCAGGGAACTGTCTTTGCAGTCCATTGCTGTGGTGATTAGCAGGGAACTGTCTTTGCAGTCCATTGCTGTGGTGATTAGCAGGGAACGTTCTTACCAGTCATGTGCTATGGTGATCAGCAGGGAATTCTGAACTGCTGGGAAACTGATCCTTCTAAATTGTTAACAGAGTAACTTAACTGAAGTAATGGTAATTTGCTGACATAGACCTAAACAAAACCCATAATGAAGTTACAAACAATATTTATCATGTCTATTTACTTTAAAAGTTTTTAACGGAAATTGAAATTTTTATAAAATAATTAAGTTCATAATAATATAATTTTTAGTAATTTCTATAAAATAATATGAAATAATATATGGTGGTAATAATAATATAATTTTATAATATAAACTTGTCTAATAAATTCATTTAATTCAATCCTGTTACTGACGCTTGAAACGACTTAGTTTATATCATAAACTATTGTTCTCTGTTGCAGCGAAAATATAACATCTACATAACACGTAGGCAGCTAATGGGTTTTATATGTTTTACAAGTGACTTATACCAGTCTATTGTAAGGAGACTTATGGAACACGTTTGAGTGAAGTTGTTGACGTCGTGAAGAGAAAACCGGCTTTTAGACTCATGTATTTTCAAAACCGCGAGCATAACCGGCGTTCGCAAAAATGGCACGCGGAGTAAATTATTTTCATTTCATATTTATTAGTGCCTTCGAACAATTGGGTAATGTTGGACGAAATTATCGTTCTTCAGGTTTCTATCTTCACTTTTGCAATTTTCTTGAAATAATGTATGATGAACTAAAACTATATTGTTAAGGAATCTGGGAAAACAGTGGCTGCGGGTGAAAACAGGAAAGCGGGTGGCGGCATGAAATGTAAAATACTGGAATAATTAAACACTTTCCTACGTCTTTTCAAAAAATGGGGCAACGTCGAACACTTGCAGGTAATGTCGGACAGTTTAGCAGGGTAACGTCAGACATAATTAACAGCAAACGAACAACTTTGTGGTTGTAATTCTTTTAAATATTTTGCAAAGAGATATTTTAAAGAGAATGAGAGAAATGTTATCGATTGCCCACGCAAGCAAGGAAAATACCTTTTTTGCTCGACGTGGTTATTTATTTATAGCCGCCGAAAATATCACAGAATACAAATTTGAATACGGTTGTCACGCATATCTGCCAATCTGATCCATATTCAGTTCGGTTTAATTTCTGAAATCACCGTCTCCCCTTTAAGTACCCTCTATGGAGTCAATTCAGATCAGCTCGACAAGTTTTTGTTACATGATGGTCAGGTTTTATACGCCAACCCTGAGCAATTTAATTATATTGCACAAGCATTTTATCTTGTGTTATAAACAATGAGTTTATTATGTCTTTTAAAATTGATAATTTCCTATCTAAATTCTGCATTGAGTTAGTAATATTTTCATTTATTACATTTTTAAAAGGCATAAAAGTTTGCATAATTTGCCGTGAATTGAGTGCGCCGTGTGTAAAACTCAGCTAAGGTTATGTGTATGCGTGCGTCCGAGTTTGTGTGTGCGCGTGCGTGCGTGTGCGTGTGTACGAGCGAGCGTGCGTGTGTCTGTAGATTAGACTAGATTTGATGGCAGACTGCATTTGATCAGAGCTCCACTGCTGAAGTTTTCCTCTTTTTCCTCTCTTATTCTTTAAGTTTTTATTTTTGCAGCGTATTTGAAGCATATTTCCAGTCGTTTCGATAACGGTTTTTCCTTCCCCTGTTTCTAAAACGATTTTTTACATTTTGACTCAAATGGCCAGAAATTTATGTTATTTACCTACACAAACAATTAATTCAGAACAAAGTCGGACACAAAAATTCAATCGTCCGAAATTAGTCTATGCCTTTGGGTAAAGTCGACACTGCTGCAGTGAGTTGTATAATAAACAAACAAATATGGTGCTTTACAAAGTGTGGCATGAAGGCATTAGGGAAGAAGTAACTTACAAAATAAACCATTTTTGAAGAGGATGCTGTAAATAATTAATGCACCAGGTGTGTTTATCAGAAAATAAAAAAAAATTAATACAATTATGAATAAACGTACTCACTGATCGAGCTTGTATGTTCACGACCTGCGACACGATTATACGGCTGCTAGAAGACGAACTACTAGACAATGAAAGAATATGCCAGTCTAATGATGTGATGTATTAGTATTAACAATGACAGGAAAAAACAGCCTCCAGGTAATTTAATGGGTTTTAGGCAAACGTAAAACTCATTGTCCGACATTAGCCCATGTTTTATACGCCAAGGCTGACCACCTTAATTATAGTGCACCAGCATTTTATCTTGTGTTACATTTTCATTTGCCACATTTATTATGCGTAATTTTTTTTTTATGATTTGTAAAAATGATTTGTCTGTACGCCTATTAATTTAAACAAGAGGCATAATTAGAAGATTGCATATATTGCAGCGAATACGTAAAGTTTTTGGAGAAGTTTGCGAGATTAAGTTACTTGCGATTTTAATGACGGTTGTTTGTAATTAGCTATAGATTAATTTCGGATATAATTTGTTTAGATATAAGTTTTTAACTTGTAAAAGCTGTGTTTTGTGTTCTCTGCGAGTGGCGCTGGATGGCGCGGTTTGCCAGTTCGGGGGGGGGGGGTTGAGGGGTTATACCGGGAAGAGTGTGGAGGTGAGTGTCTGCTCTCACTGAGTCGGCAATGCGGCGCAGCGTGCCAGCGACTTATAAAAATTTTAATATTTTGCAGTGAAACGTATTTTCTCGGCACCGAATTTGTGGTACAGTAGTTGATCTACACTTCGCCACTGCTATGAAGTATATGCATGCTGTAACATGCGGCTCACGAAATTCTTTGCTAGCCTAACTGGGTCTTGAACGTGCCAGGCAAGATATGCCAAGATGGACTGCCGAAGGGTGAGTGATCCCAAATGTTGAGGGTGAGTGCCGAAGGGTGAATGATCCCAAGAGAAAGGCATTCGCTTAAGAACCAAGGTAGTTACAGGCGTAGGAGGGTCGGTCCTTTCTATCGTACAGAGTGTGGAGATGCAGCGTGAATGAAAATAATGAACGCAACAAAGTATAAACGAATAAATTATTTGAGAGTTTTGACAGTTTAACAGTTTAACAAAAACCCACAAAAACCACAATGACTGTAGACACAAAAGCTCGAAACTTACTTACATAAGCACAGAATGAAAATAATGAACGCAACAAAGTATAAACGAATAAATTATTTGAGAGTTTTGACAGTTTAACAGTTTAATTTGCATTAATAATGTCTGGCTCATTCAAAATTAGTCCACAATGACTGTAGACACAAAAGCTCGAAACTTACTTACATAAGCACAGTGGGGTACCCATCATGTAAAGTTAGTCCACTAGCTTTTCACCCTAGCTTGACGTCTTTCCGTCATAGTTCGGGTCTCCTTATACTGCTGGAATCACTTGGCTAACAATCGTCAGCAGCTGCAATTGTGCCAAGGTTCCACTCGTTTGACGTAAAACCACGAGACTAACATACGACAAAGACCACCACGACGCTTCCAACGGGTTGTTCTTCTAATAAGCTGAGGAGTTGGGTACCAAGCTTCCAGACGCTTTATTGGGAGACTCCACGATCGTAAGAGTACGAGATCCTCGCGTGTACATCTTAGAAAATCGTATTTTACCGAGCACTAGACGCACGATCTGCGTTCTCTTTTCCTCAGCTAATGAATGATTTGTAGTGTGAACAATTCACGTAGCTAATTGCAAGTTGATTACAAAAGTATTGAAAACAGCGCCTTGTCGGCTAACCCTCCGCCCCCACCAAGACGAAAACAATAAACGGGCCTTTTAGTAATATCGGCCATTTAACCTTATTTATATTACATTGTAACTCTTGGAAAAACGGTCGTCTCTCAAGTAATACCTGTTGACTTAGTTAATCTTACAATTGCAAGTGTAGGATGAAATTCCGATGAATATGACATCGTGAAGCCAAAATTTGGTTCAAAAATTCTTGTAACATTTCTTTGGTAAATTGACAAAAGATGGAGCCACGTACTTATAATTTTATCTATTCCTGTAGGTTTGTTTCAGTAACAGATTTAATACGATGTGTTTGATTATAACTAGTGGTACGCAATTTCAAATGCTACGCAAATGTGTTATCACGGTTAAATGGCTGTTTGTTTTAATCAGCCACGCATGACCGTGACAAAGGCTTATTTAAATAAGGCTTTTGTAGAAATTTTATAGCTGAATTTGTAGAAAGCTTGAAATGGATACTTTTTGACTGAATTATATGACTTGTTCACTCTGGTGGTTAAAGCAAGAAAAGAAGAGAAATCGGCATTGATCTGCGAAAGACTATTTGCTATTTACATAAAAGGAAGACACACATGGTGGTGCCTCCTTATATTCGTTTTTTTGCAAAATTAGGCTGTTGATCAACTGGTGAGCTAAAGAGTAGAAGTAGGCCATTGGCGACATTTTGGAGACAGGATAGGAATTAAGTCATTTTGTTCAGTACCTCGTATCGTTTAATAATAAAATTTTGTTACTCAAGTTCTCTTTAGCAAGTTAGTAAGATGCGGCAAAGATGAAGTTTGATTTTTTTCATATTTCGTCACATTATTATTTATTTTCATGATACAAATTAATTAATGTATTTTTTGACATTGGATTAGCAGAAATTATTTTTATTTGCTTCAGATAGAATGATGTCGAGTCGCACATAGTATGTCAGTCAATCAGTCAGTCAAGTTTGTCATGTGATAGTACGATTTTGGAATATGATGACGATTGGCTATCTTGGACAATAAAAAATCTTTAATTGCATCGACAAGACATTTGGACTTGTGCGTTTCGCTACTTGTATCAATTTTACATAAAGTGTAGCTGTTTAATCCATAAACTCGTATGCTCTGCACTTTTTAAGTGCATGTTTTAATTGCATTCCAGTTGTAATAGAAACATAAAGCCTGTAATGGTATCTTTTCATGATTTTACAGACTTTAGCTTGGGGCATGTGCTCCACCAACATTGTTTCTAGTATAGTACCAGCTTTGTAATCTTTAAATATTTTTAGAAATTTTTTAAAGAATTTTTGAGTATGTCAACGTAATTACACTTTCTTCAGCTATAGAAAGCAACAAGATACTTATTGAAAGAGCTTTTTGGTGGAATGAACCTTGGCGGAGGGTACCTTGGTGGAGTGAACCTGGGCAGGTGTACCTTGGCTGTGTGTACCTCAGTGGAGTGTACCTTGGCGGGAATACTTTGGTGGAGTGAACTTCGGCAGGTGTACCATGGTGGAGTGTACTTGGGGAAATATACCATGGCGGGGGCACCTTGGCAGAGTGTACTTTGGTGGAGTGTACCTTGGCGGAGTGTTCTTTGGCGGGTGTACCTTGGCAGGTATACCTTGGTGGAATGAACCTTGGCTGGTGTACCTTGGTGGAGTGTAACTTGGCGGGTGTACCTTAGTGGAGTGTACCAAGGCGGGGGTACTTTGGTGGAGTGAACTTTGGCATGTGTACCTTGGTGGTGTATCTTAGTGGAGTGAAACTTGGCAGGTGTACGCTTGTGGCGTGTACCTTGGCAGGTGTACTTTGGTGAAGTGTACCTTGGTGGAGTGTAACTTGACGGGTGTACCTTAGTGGAGTGTACCAAGGCGGGGGTACTTTGGTGGAGTGAACTTTGGCATGTGTGCCTTGGTGGGTGTATCTTAGTGGAGTGAACCTTGTCAGGTGTACTCTGGTGGAGTGTACCTTGGTGGAGTGTTCCTTGGCTGGTGTACCTTGGTGGAGTGTTCCTTGGCTGGTGTACCTTGGTGGAATGTAACTTGGCGGGTGTACTTTGGTGGAGTGAACTTTGGCATGTGTGCCTTGGTGGGTGTATCTTAGTGGAGTGAACCTTGGCAGGTGTACTCTGGTGGAGTATACCTTGGTGGAGTGTTCCTTGGCTGGTGTACCTTGGTGGAATGTAACTTGGCGGGTGTACTTTGGTGGAGTGTAACTTGGCGGGTGCACCTTGGCATGTGTGCCATGGTGGGTGTATCTTAGTGGAGTGAACCTTGGCAGGTGTACACTTGTGGAGTGTATCTTGGCGGGTGTACCTTGGTGGAGTGAACCTTCTCTATTTTCGGAAGCGATTTGCTATACAGTATATACAAGTAGTTTTCGCGTAGTTAATTTTATGATGCTATGACTTTTTTTCGAGAAATGAGAATTTTTGTAGCCGGATTCGAGGACCATGTCGATAAATAAGAAAATTTACCTAGATGAGAGAGAGAGAGAGAGAGAGAGAGAGAGAGAGAGAGAGAGAGAGAGAGAGAGAGAGAGAGCTTAACTTCGCTAATTCGACTCAAGAAGAAAATAGTTGCTCCCATTCCTTATAAATTAATTAACACTGTACGAACCTACAGTTAATTAAATTTTGATATAACACTTGAAAGACGGGAAATCTGAAAAAGTTGGGTTAAGGGGAAAGCTTCTGCTAACAAAGCAGACGATTTAGATTTTAGACCAATATGCCACTGTACACCCCAGTGGTCAATCGAGTCCAAAGTTCATATCTCATAGTTAGCCAACAAAATTCAGTATTTCCAGTGTTAAGTCGCTCAAACTACAGTGATTCTAATTTAACTAATTAAATTAATTTGTTTTTTATTTTTGATTAATTTTAAACATGAAGTTTTGGGCATGAAACTTGTCAAGTCACTGTGTTACTGATGTAACTGGTAAGCTAAGCATTGCGTCACAAGTAGACACTTTAAACAGCTATAGTCTCTAGTCTCTGAGAAACCCTTCTCAGAAAGAAATATTCCTGTCGTTTTGTGTAATGTGGCGCCATCTTCAGTGAGGCGGAGATGAATTATTCCTAAATTGAATTGCAAACGTAACGATTTATTAGTATAAAGTTGCAAGCCTTACAACAGTATTCTCCTGACATATTGCAGTTATTTTATTGTTGCTGTGAATTACCGTTATTTTCAGGCTGACGTGCTTAAAGCATAATCGTTTCGTTGTTGTGTCTGTTCTATGGGTTTTATACATTTCAATTAACAACCCGTGTTCTCAAACTGTACCGTTTACATTGGCTGATGTACCATATGATGTACCATCATATGCTCGAACTAGCCGTATGCTTAACTGTATATATCTATCCTTAACTAAACTGTACTAGATTTTCCCTGCACTACACATAGTGGAAGTACTGTGGTGCAAATACTGTGATCAGTTATACTATGTTGTGTTAAGTTACACTTAAAATAAATAAAGTCTATATACTAAAGCTCACTCACTGTAAGGGCTGTAAACCAAAAATATAGTAAAGAAAAACATAGTATAGCATGCTGTAAACAATTATTGTCTTACTGTAGGTATATTTAATAACAATGTTTTCTCACGTCAAAAAAGTGGTCGAAATATATCGGCCCATTTGCTCGAACATCTCGTTCAATTGATATAGTAATTTGCTGTGGATGTGCGTTAGCATCCGTATGCCTCACCTACATTTAATATACCTTTCCTAGGGCATTTCATTAATTGGCGGATCTTTTTTAGATTGGGCAATTTTATTTTTGATCTTTTAATGTCAACCAGTCACAGAGCAGTTTTGGCATGCATCGACATCTCATCTTCATCCCCCGCTCCTGTTCACCCATACCTAGCAGTTCCAGTGCAATGTAGGGAAACCTGTAACATTTCTAGTAAATAAGGTAAATCATTCTTTTCCTTTCTGTTAGTAGAAACTCCGTTCACTTTATAGTTAAGTTCGTTTTCGTAGTTAGATTTAGCAGTCCCATGTTTCTAGCTTTTTCCAATACGCTTACATACCTGTTTGCATTGATGTTAGGTTACAGTACATTAGCTTAAATAATTTTAAGGTTAATGCCGGGAGTTGTCCAGAAAAAACGTTCCTCTATACCAGCTCGCAACCCCTCATCTTGGTAGAAGCGTTTGCAATAGCAATTCAATAGCACGACTGCTGCTCTTTTCAACGAGCTACACATTTTCCTCCAAGACCCTGAACAAGCGCCACAAGGATGCTTTGTGAAGTACTTAAAAACATTTTGGTGATTTGATTTCTCGCAGCTTTTTTCAAGCTGTATGTTCCCCTTGGCCTTTGGTTACTCTGTTAGTCTGTTCTGCCCTTGTCTCTGGAGGACAATGGTCCTTGGTAGAGAGGTGCCATAGACAACACAGTGGTATCAGAAGTGGGACTGTATCGATAGTGCAGTTTGACACTGCTAACGTTGCAAACAGTGGTAAAGCTAATTTTCAAACAATGTGCTTAAATGTGGCACACAATCTAGATTATTTTAGGCTGAATGATAATTGTGGTTAAATTTCGATAAGTGTACTGCAAAATACGAGTGTTCCATGTTCAGTACATAATAAATGTGTGTTTGATTTTCTGCTATATTTTCGGTGTCAGTCATCGCGGTTCTGCAGTTAGTTATTGTGTTCCTATTACGTGTCATGATCACATCAGTTTCTTCTGTGGTGGTTTAGCATCTGGTAGTCAACCTTCACCTGGAACTGGCACTCCAGTAACACCACAGTTATACCCACTGCTCGAACAGAGTTAATGCCACTGTGTGTAACATCAGCAGAGATGATCACATCTGCTTCATCTAGTATTAGCGGTTTAGCATCTAATGGTCAAACTTCACCTTCAACTAGCACCCAAGAAATGCCACAGTTAAGCTCACTGCTCAAACAGTGTCAACACCCCTCTTTAATACCAATATAACCAAGAGAGTCAATCTATTGGTTTGATACACTTCTGATACCACTGTGCTGGTAATGATTTTCTGCCAGCAAGGAGAGTTGTCATGTAGGACTTGCAGAAATGGGATGGATCCTAGTGCTTCCGCCTTCTGTCAGAATATCCACTTTCTAGTACCACTTGAAGGAACGCTTTACTGATCAAGTCAAGAGTCAAAATGAACTTTTTTTATTAAAATGGTGTAATTTGCGCCTTGTCTCGTCACTTTCGCTGCAGCAACACTGTGTACTGCAAACTTCGCTACTAAAAGATCTCTGACAAAAGTCAACTGTAAGACCCAAATCTACCCATTTCTATAGCAACTACTTCGAAAACAATGATTACCATTGCTTTCTTTGGGTTTTACTAATTAATAACATCCACCGATGATGACTTCAGTTTAGGGAACTATCAGTAAATTACCAAAACTCGCGTGTTATGTCGTTGCCCTTCTGATATGCCGCGGCTTTTCCACTTAGATATTTTTAGTGTGGAGACGATATATGCGTTTAGAGCAGTCTAAGGCATAGATGTTATCATTACGGGTCATAAACTCAACGCCTGTTCACACCTGCATCTAGCAGAGGATACTTTACTATTCCGACTCACAAAAGGCGGCTTCATTTTGAAATAATTGCTTTACTGAGAAGTTTAAACATTTGGTTTTGAAATATTATTGGTTTAGCTCTTTTTCAGTAAAAAAGAGGATGTGCCTCCTTAATTGAGCCTCACAATGAACATTAATGCTAGAGCTCCGGTAACAGTATTTTCCTGTTCAATTTGCATAGATTCTGGTTCTATATTTTAACTGTGCTTGCAACTCTATGTGTGGTATGCCTGCTGAGCTCCTTATATGCAACTGATTAAATCTTCCTTCTTCGATTGTCTTATTGGGAGACCAACATTTTTAGCAATTTCAACCATTTCAGGACGTTTTAATTGTTCTAAGTAATCTTTAGTAAACCACCGTATATCCATTTCGAAATAAATGGTCAGAATACTTAATATTCTCAGTGTCTTGAAACATGTGCCGCTGCGCTAACTTGAAATGCGTACGTTCACGAAAACTTTATGCTGCCCAAACCAGTAACGAAAAACAACCCATACGTCAGGAGCCCGAGATTTTGGCAGGTGAGCAGGAAGCTTCATTTTTGCACAGCGGTGTGTTAGTGGGCCACTGACACTTAAACAACAATGACTATATGTAATAACGTTGCATAAATGAGATTATGTAAAACATAACATCGCGCTCTGGAAAGTGATTGGAACGTTATGCTAATTCTTTCTGCACTACTTTCATGTGCAAACGTTTATTATAAAGAATATTACTACTGAAAATAACAAAGTTTTTTGTTGTATCCATTACGTCAACCTTCTCTTACCACCAGTTAATCCATTTCTTGATCAAACCCTACAATAAGTCACAGATGGCCAGTGTCAGATGATGCAAAAAGTTAGTTAAACCTGCCCGAGTAAGCCTGTCGCAGTGGCATAGTGATGCACGATCCTGAATCGTTCAAGGTGCAAAAATTGCAATACCATAAGAGCACAGCTCACTGGACCCGCAGCAGGTCATTTACAATAAATATGTACAAAGAAGTAAATTTTTCTATTAAGCTTTTTATTATATTAGGCATACATGGTGAAAAATTAGTGCAACAATTACTTACAGCTATATTGATAATATCGCAATTAGAGGTGCTCATTTGCATGTATAATATCAGTATCAAAAAAGGCATATCCTTATTATCAGTTCCTATTGGCCTAATCTAGTCACGTGAGGGAAGCCAGGGGCAAGCGTTCAATAATAGCGTTCCTAGAGCAAAAGTGCTTCCCATCCAAGCAGAGACGTTTCTGACGGTATAGTGGCGGCATTATTTGTTTAAATAGTTTTAGCGAGCTACTTATACAGGTCATCAATAAAGATTGATGATGTCTCAGAATACGATTTCTTCAGCGTCAGAGGTTAGTATATGGTGTAAGTAGTAGTTCCATTCTAATTTGCTATCGCTTTTCCTCCCAGAAACGTTTTCAGCGATATCTTTAACATATTTACGCGCATATTTTATAACTAGAGGCGCAATGGATATTGCAACAGTAACAGCAATCACTGACAGCGAAGCTGTCAAAAACGTGAAAGTTTGCATTTTCATATATGGAAGAGAATAGCTTTGAGTTTTATGAACGTCGCAAATTCTGGCAATACGCAGGTCAGTGCCTTGCCAGAGTTAATGTTGTCGGTGTCGTCATTGCTGTTGCCACAGCTGGCGTTGCTGCTGCTGTTGCAATTGCTGTTGTTGGTTTCCATCCACGTTGTCAATAAGCTATAGATGTGATATACAATAACGACGACAGTGCCGGCAGAGACAACAGCAATGCCAATAATTAAGTAGCAGCAAAAGTCAAAAAGTTTTAAAAATGAGTACTGTTGCATTATTACTTCATTACATTTTATTTTTTAAAAACATTAGAATGAAAGCTATTGCTTATTATAGCAGTATATCCTTAGAAGTTCCCTGTACACGCTCCATGTGTAAATTACCAGCAATTTCCTCAGATCTGTGTAAGCTATAACTTGAGCTGACAATACCTTGTTCCTGAGGCACCTGATTTGTTACTGTGATTTGGTGTTATCGCCTTGATATGGCAGGGCGGCCCATGAAGGACAAACGATCTGGATGGGTGTTGGTGTAGTGGTAGCTATTTTGGTGGTTAGTGAAGCTGTAAGTGAAGCTACTGGAACACAACAATCTTGTGTTGCTGTTGGTGGAACATTATATCTAGTATGATTTCAGACATTTTTTCCTTTCTAGTGTGAGAAGCTATTGGTGTGGAGTAATATCGGGCGTACGGCACACAAAGGATGGACGCTGTTTGAATACAAATTTGCTGTAAATTAATAGATTAAAGTTGTTTTTATGTGGTTATAATCTTGTGTTGTTTGAGTTCCTCTGGTTATTTTAGTATGTTACCTGATAGCTTGCGGTGCTTGCACGTAACGCTGGGGTAGGAAGAGCTGAAGTTACTGACTTTGAGATTGTGGATGCAGAGGTTGAGGAACCTCTGGAGGTTGAGGAAGTGACAGGGGTCGAGGCTGCAGATGCTAAGATCGAAAACACCAAATTCAACATCAACGATGCACGTTCATTCACATAATGTCTAACATCCTAACGTCTATCTGTCTAGTTAGTGATATTTATGTGGTGAAATCATTGCTGCTGGTGGCTCGTTGTTCTTATCACTACTGCTACTGTTGACAAAAGTGCGTACATACATTGCTAAGTCGCTTATAAGGGTATAAAGTGGAGGCAGTTGTAACACAATGTCTCATCTGTCCACTCAAGAATGGCCTCATCTTCTGCATTTCTGTTTCCTGCAATTCATCATTTTAAAAGGAGAAACACATAAAATCAACACAAAGTACTGGGAACAGGTGAGTGTACAAGAAAGACAAAGTCTGTGTATCATACAGCGTCCAATTCATTGTTCGACTTGCGCACCAAAAGATCCAGCTTTCGCTGGCTTTTACCTTTGCACGAATGGCGCAACATCACTGCTCATATGTGTTCCAGGGAAATGAGCTATAGTGCAGACACTTTTGAAAGCTGCATTAGATTGTTATCGTCATTATTACAAAGCCATGCACTAATAAGTTTTTAGTAGTACTTTCCAAAATTATAAAAATCGATGATTGTAAAAACTTCGTTCAATAGAGGTCCTATGTTTAACTGTTTCACAAAAATTCATTCACTTATCCACCAGCAGTAATAACTTAACCACATAAATATCACTAACTAGACATGATAAGATGTTAGAAATGAAAATGAATATGCATCTTCAATGTTTGTTAGTGAATTTGACGCTTTCGGTTCCGGCACATGTAACCTTAGCCCCTGCAAGTTGGTTCCTGCAATCTCTGCACTCATAACTCAGTGCCTGTAACTTCAGCATCTGCGACCTCGGTAAATCAATCTATCATGTGGCATAATAAAATAACAGTATCTCAAACAGCAACACGAGATTATAGCAAAATAATAAACAACTCTAATCCATTAATTTAGAGCAAATTTATCTGGGGCAAGAGACAGGCTGATTTCTAATTAATACTCTATGCAGAGTGCACACGCAGAGTGTACATTCAAGCAGTGTCCTTCCTTCCTCTGTGTGCGATGTTATGCCACACCAACATCTCTCACATTAAAATTAGTTAATTTCTAACAAAGCACTAAATGTAATGTTCCACCAAGATGACTATGTTCCAATAACTTCAATAACAACTTTACTAATCACCAAGTAGGCTACCACTCCTACATCCAGATCGTATCAGTTCTTCATAGGCCACATTACCATATCGTTTCCGTAACATCAATCACAATAACAGATCAGCTGCTTCAGGAGTGAATCGTTGTCAGATTGAGTTACAGCCATAACTTCATAAGTGAAGCAGTTGTGAGAAATTGCCAATGTGTAAAGCCCGGGGTAAACGCAGAGAGTTTGTAACCACATAGAATTTACCTTACCGGGGACTGATAGACATCCTTTGTTGACGACCAAGTGTGTGCTAATTTATAACTCATAACGTTACAGAGCGAAAAATTTAAACAATTTTTTTATTAGTGCTGAAAGTACCAACTTGCGTATCGCAGATGATAACTACATTAATATAATGACAGTCATTAATACTCAACTTTAATCATTAACCTCGTTCACAACATTCAGCACCAGCAACCTTCACACCTGAAAACTCGGCGAAGGTCTACGGCCTCGGTGTGTCCAATCTCATCACTTGCATCTTCGGTACCTGAAATTTCGGCAGGCGCCCACTTTTGTACAAGCCTGTAATATCAACACCTGCAACATCAGACCTGCGGCTTTGTACCATCTACAGTGGGCATTTGTAAACTCTGCACCTGCACCTTGGCACCAGCAACTTTGGTGCATGCAGCCTGTGGAGTTTGTAACCTCAGTGCCTGCAATCTTCGTATCAGCAACTTCGGCGCTTTCAACATCAGAACTGTAACCTCAGCACCAGCAGTCCCCCAACCAATGAACATCCAATATGCACATGTGTATACTTGAAGTTTCCGAGGTTAATAACCACGTCACGTGTAATAAAAACACACCGTACAGTTTCTTGTGGGCTTTGAAATCATTTTCTTATTAATGGCAAAAATTATTTCCATTCAAATTGTTTTTGTTTAAAATATAACCTGCAACTAAACATCGAAGAAAAGGGCAAACATTTTGTCCGTGCTTCCGTGCTTCTTGAAATTTTGGGCAATTATATGAAAATATAGATCGCTACAGCTATGCCATCCCTCCTTTTTTTCACTTTCTCTTACCCTTTTTTCTCGTCTTTCTCTCTCTCTCTCTCTCTCTCTCTCTCTCTCTCTCTCTCTCTGTGTCTCCCCTCTCCTACCATGCCCTCGCCTACTTTAATTATTTACATCATTAAAGGAGGATATATGCATCTAGACGTGGCTAATGTTTCACCTCAGATGATCTGAGCTAGATTCTAGTCCCTCCACAACTAGTCGCATTAGTAGGAGCTGCCACTGACTGCTGTATCCCGGCTTACAGTGCCAAACGTACAGTATAAAAAATGCTGTGATGTTACAATAGCTGCTTGAAATGGTACATTAACGGCTTGTTGCTGTATATATACCTCGACCTGATGAAGCCAATAGTATTTGTTGAATCCATTAAGTACACGTGCGAGTGGTAAATAGTGATGCACTAAATAAATACAGCTATTGCTGCAGGAATATTACACAATCGATTTACTTTTATTACGCTCGGTGTCAGTGACGCTGTTATAGGTTGTTAGACACTAGGGGATACCATCGTGAGGTGACGGTTATAAAGCTAAATTAGTGGAACTGTAGTTTTACCGTAAATGTAGTGGTCTCAACTAATCAGGAGTTAACATGTATTTTCTCGGCCCCCCTCTCTCTCTCTCTCTGTGTGTGTGTGTGTGTGTGTGTGTGCGTGCGTGCGTGCGTGTGTGTTTTCAGTATTTTTGCGTAGAAACTAGTGGCTTATTCATGTTCATCAAAAAAGCAAAGTTAATAAATTATGCAAATAATAACATCCTGTCTTTTTCAGTGTGTTTTAGCAAGAAATGATGAAATTAAAACTGTCCTAAGTTAGAAATCAATCAATGCAATAAACTTGTGTAAAAACAATGAGATGGGCATAGATGGAGACAACTTTCAGACTATGTTGATAAATAGCAATGAGCAGGATAAAAAGTAATTTTAGTAGAGATATCGGAGATTTTCATTTACATCACCAAATGTTACTTTGTTTGGCATTGATATAGACAGCAGTCTAAACTTTAGCAGTCATTTTACGAACACTTGTTAAAAAGCTGGCCACCAAGTAAATGTTTTAAACAGAACAGGCCATTACCTTGACCAAAATACGTATTCGCAAGATTATCTTTAAGTCCTCCATTTGCTAGTTTTTACTTCAACTACTGCCCAATTGCAAAACAAATCCCATTAACTCGAAAAAATACATGAGCGTGGTTTAGTGTTAGACTTTCAAACCTTCCCATCAAACTATGAGAACCTTCTGTATAAGGCAAGTGCATCATCTCTCGAGCTATCTAGACAACGACATACAGCTGCTGATTATTTTAAAGCTATCCATGGGATGAGCTCAAACTTTGTTTCTTTTAAGTAACACATTATAACTTGCATGGTAATTATAAAGCTTGCACTCTTTCAGATACTATGTTGCATCCTTACGACAATTAAAAAGTTTTAATGTTGATGTAAAACCGCTTCAGTTACATTTTGCTTTATGCTTTTGCCTTTAAACTTTTTAGCTCGTCTTATTTTACAACACTTTAAAGAAAACTTTATGACTAGTTTACATTCTCTCTGTCATCTAAAGTTTTTTCTTCCCTCGGGTTTCTATCCTCTCTCTCATCTTTTGTCTTTGGCTGTTTTTTGTGGGCGGAGCTGCACGGAAGCTTTGGAACGCAAAATTGGCAAATTAAGTGATTATCTCGTACTTATAGAGGCTAAACTGAGATGCAAAATCGATATGCTAGCTGAATACCTAATATTGGCATCGCTAACGAGTTGGGAGATCTTCTTATTTGTTGGAGAAGGACGCCAGTAGCATTCACAATTTTCATAGAATTCACTGTACAGCTGCTTTAATGCATTATAAAACCACTCGGTTACAAAAATTCTGCATTATATGATAATGGGCAATATCTTAGTGCCAACTTCGAAATCAGATACTACATGGAACATTCGCACTATCACTACTCAGTATCACTGCGTACCGCCTCCTTGTTCCGTTGACAGCCAATCTCAATTTGATAGTACAGGCCTCAGTCACCTTGTACCGTCTCGCTGAGTACGGCTTCGTCACGTGCCATTGAGCATCTAGCCATGTAATCCAGTGCCATGTGACAGTGAGGGGGCGCATAGTGATACGGTACACAGCAAGGTGACCCGTGCCAAGGCGGAACGTGGTATCGGGGTACATAACGAGGCGGTACGCGGCGAAGCGGCACACAGGGAGGCGGTACATGGGGGAAATCGAGCAAGCGGGAGCGTCCCACGTCGTGTCTCCCATCTTCAAACAGTAACAAATTGATCTGCGCAAATGTTATTTGTCATTAGTGCCCTCCACTGCTCTGTAATTGAAGTGATGCGAAGCTTTTAAAATACCATCTCCCTACGGCTTCGTAGTGCTTTTCCTATTTGCTGTGTTTTCACTGAAATACATTTATTATAAGAGAGCGAGAACTTAGTAGTTAAGTAGAAATCCATTAAGTAGAAATCCACTGTTTATATCATTATTACCCTCAAAATATAAAACACAAAGCGACATAGTTTTAAATCTTTGGTCTCTCCAAATAACCTATAATAGCTTATAATCTACTTATAGTAAGATTATAAATGCTTCATTCTTTACTACAAATACTCCAAGTGTCAGCACTGGAGTAACCACAAACCTTTTTCATACTGGTGTCGAATCGGCTGTTACGCCTCAAATCAGTTTTTAATTGAACCAGTGAACAATTTAACACGCTGAATTCCCAAGGAAAATATCTGAAATCCTTTACAAGCTACAGACTATTACTGTTAGTAATTCTGCTTCAACTTGTCCAGCATTGACTTCTACTAGAAACTCGCCCTCCGGATTCAAACTACTTTATTGGAGAGTGAAAATGTTTAACTGATTGACGGTTAATCTTACAGAACAAACTGCACGATAACGTGGACGGTATGAAATCTGAAAATCCTTGCCAATCTCAAGTCATGAAAGACAACAGTAATGATGTAAAAGGGGAATTACCCGACGATGTTAGATTGTCTCTGCTAAAAGCTGTAGACTATTACGGGTAAGATTGTTTCATAATATACGTTGTTATTCTCTTCTATTGTATATTTTGTATTTCATGGTATATTTTGTGTATAACTTATTCATAGCTTTGTGTACGCTTATGTTTTTGTTCAGGTGGTCTGATACTCAGAGTTTTGTTTTATTAGAAGTCTGTCTACGGTCTCGTTTTCAGAGATTTGGTTTGTGGTTGAGCTGTCTGTGATCAGACTTTTAAAAACCAGATTTCAGACAAACCAGCCACAGACCAGACCAGGCCACTGACAGATCATATCTCAAGCAGACCAGAACCCAAAGACCAAGACCAGACCTCTGAAGACTTGATTAACAAAAAAGACCAGACCATTGATTGATTACATCTCAGACATACCAGAATCCAGAGAGAAATTGATCTCCCATGACCAATCGATCATGCTCCATAAATGAAGCAAACAGCAAAACACATGAAGGTCTATCCACAGACCACGATCAACCTTTCATTAGTTTGTTAGTTAATGTACTAATTTTGTTAAATAAAGTTTGTTACGTAATAACGCAAAAATGGTTGCATAATGACTGTTACATAATGATACAAAATTTGCTACACAAATGACAAATTTTGTGATTTGTTACATAATGCTACACTGTTACATATTGCGCCTTCTATTACATAATGAATCTTAACAGGTTTTAAAACAAAAAATCTTGTTCTATCACGATACCAATGAATTCGTCCAGCAGCTTTCCAAGCTATCTCGTTGCTACTGTATTTGCGATTTGAATAGGCACGAGATATATTATTTTATGGACAGTAAGTGTGGACAACATTTTCTGCCAGATCCCAGGGTGCAGTGGTTCTCGCGTTGCTTCAAAAACATCTCATTAAGACGCAGTGTTATCAGAATTTGAAAGCTTTGCTTCATCTTTAGCTCACTTAGCTGGTAAAGGAATCAAGAGAACCTATTGCAGCTATTTAGCGCCTGACGTGTTGCTAAACGCCATAAACGCAGTTTGATCGGTCATGGGTGATTAATTTCTGTGGGCAAGCAGCAAACTATGATGAATGTTCGTGACGAGGAGAAATGTAATGGACTAGAAAGGTCATTAGACCTAATCATATAAGTATATTTTATGTTTGGCCTGTAGGGGCTATATTGAATGAACACGCAAGCGATATTGAATAGCAGATCGATGAGCACTTTTTATGCAGTAACTGCAGGTTTGCCATTCTGCAGCCAACATCCAGCATTTAATATAGGGCCTAGTAATGCTTTTTGTCGTGGCAGGGCGGGTTTGTCTCAGGTAATATTCTGAGATGCGTTACTGAACAACCAAAACTGCAAGACAACAATCATTTTTGTATGAATGTATTTTTGTTGAAACCAACACCTTTGGCACGACAGTTACAATTTAGTTTGTAGCAATATGCTCAAGAAACATTAGCGTTTTCATTTTTTTCAACGTCGATGGAAATAATATTGTTAACGCTGTTTTTGACGCCCAGAAGCACGAGGTGTACTTGCAACTCTTTTCATTGCTTTATTGTACCACTTTGCAAATCTCGGGGTGATCAAATAAAGCGCTGCATCAGCAGCCAATGGACATCATATGTAAGAAAAGAGAAAAGAGGTAGGAAAGAAACTAGAACACTCACTGGGAAATTGGTACGATTTTTACGACTAGTGCAAATGGGGCAGGCCTGACTAGATGTAGGGTAGTCACTGGAGATTTCTTGGCCAAGCAAAAAGTTTACATGAAATTTTACTTTAAAGAGGGATCTACCCACAAACTCCAGATAGTGGCTTCGCAGCATTGGTGGTCTACGGGGGGGGGGGCGCTACCACTGCAAGATGGTATTGGTCTTGTGGAATTCTGTATGAGCGCTTGTCTGTTAATTGAGTTAAATACAACATGACAATGATGCAACAATAATAATTATAGTATACCGTAATTAAATTTAATAACGAAACACTAGGCACGAAATGCGTAATGATGAAGTACGTCATTAAAGTACAATATATCAAAACAAGATATTGGCAAAAATATCAGAAAAAGTTATTGTGCAAAATTATGAGCAAAATTAAGCAATAGCACCAAAAATGAACAGTGTTTGTAATTAAACGTATTATAACGACTTGGCAATATTTCCATTGGAACATAACTAAACTAGCTGTATAGAATATTCATCTAAGGGCTAATCCTAACAACCAGCCACCCCTGGGGACCAAGCGAAATAACTGGTTAAGAGTAGCATTCAGGGCTGTGACGTCACGTGCAACTCTGCAGCATCCAAAAAACATTTCGGGACTAAACTTCAGGCATAATTTCAACGTCTGGCATGACCTCAACTCGTGTAGGATAATGTTTATATCGAACGTCTATCAATTGTGAATACCATTAGTCCATCCGTACCCCACGACACCAGCATAGTAAGGCAAAGTGTAAGTCACTTGCAGATTGGGAACCCGTGGTATAGTTGAAAGCTCTAGACACCACTTGCTCTCCCCAAAAACAAGAGAACTGCACTGGACGGTCCTGTCTTTCTCGTCTATCGCTCACAGGTAGTCATCATAGCCACAAGTACTATCACCATAACATCGGCTGCTTGGGATTCCGTTAACTGTCCAACTATCACTCATCAACTATGACGGCGGCAATCAAAAGTAGTAAAATGGTAAAGCAGTAATTTTCATTCAGAAGTTCAGCAAAACTGCCATTACAAAAAGTCTGACCTACTTAACGTTTTCAGGTCCAACACCGAAGCTCAACCGTTTTCTACCTTATACACCTGTATCGTGGACAAGTTTTCTGGCTCATCACCTCTCCACATTCACAAGTTGATCAGACGGTTTCATATCACGCACAAAATTTAATGCTAGAAACCAACGGCAGAACTTAAATTCCTAAACCTTGGGTTTAAAGGGCAACTGAACTATTTATAATACTTGTTTTCGTTTTATAATTCAATCAATAACTTGGTTGTTATGCTAATTATTATTAATGATGACACAATCATTGCAGGATTTCGCATCATACTTTCTGGGGGAAAATAAACAGTATGCTTCAACGATAAATTACCTTCATAATTTTGTAGTAATACCACTTTTATGGATAGTTTGGAGAATAAAGTGGATGTGCAGAACTTCCTTTTTAAATACTCTCAAGGTATTTTGGCGGGAAGTGAGGCCTACATCCAAGCCAGTGTGGCGCCACTTGAAGATCTATTTGATGAACAAACAGTCTTAAATTTAGCTTTTATGGGACAAGCACCATTTGTAGAATAAATGAGCATTACCAGTAGCAAAGTTAATGTGATTTAGCAGGAGGAATATTAACTGTTGAGGATGCAATTATTCGGGAAGACCAAAGTGTCTTGAATAATGTATATGCTGCGGAGTTAAAAGCAGCGCAGTTGGCAAAGGCTATTCCCTTGGTACTCGTTAACTGCTACATACGACTCTCTAAAACCGCCTCAGAATTTTAAGTAAAGTACGTTAAAAGAACATCACGAAGAGGTAATGAGTAGTTAATTTTTCAGTTCATAGAAGGACTATGGTGATTTTGAGAAAACGCAAAAGATATTCTTTAGTATACTACTAATATACTAGTGAAGATATACTTATAGTATGCTTTACTGTAATAATACTTTAGCTGTTCAGCACTGTATTTGTCTGAGCTGCATATGTGTGAATACTGCGCCTATGTTAATGAAAACGAAGAATTTAATATTTCAGCTATAATCTCTAACAAGAAGAACACTTTACTTGACGACAAGATCTTGGCTGCTACTTCCTAATCGCATCATAAACTGTTAGCTTATGATAGTAGCAGTGCATACTTGTAAAATAGTGACACAGGTTTATGGAACTCATTGAAAAGTTAATAACCCACTTCGCCAGAGCTACATATCGCCAGACTATCGTTTCGCCAGTCTATCTTTTCGCCAGTTTATAATTTCGCCAGTCTATCTTTTCGCAAGTCTATCGTTTCGCCAGTCTATCTTTTCGCCAGCACATCACTTCGCCAGTAATTATTAGAAATAATACAATAGGCCAACAAATTTACATAGTGGCACAGTTCTCCGGTTTACATTAGGAATAGTGTAATATACATTTAAACAGCAGTACACATCGCTAATGCATTATTCCGCCAGTGTATCGTTTCGCCAGTAAGAAATAGTGTAGTAAGTATCTAAATAGTACTATACCTCGCCAGTGCATCATTTCGACAGTTATAGTTAGAAATACTGCAGTAAGTATTTGAATAGTATTTGAGTAGTACACTTCGCCAATGCATCATTTCTTCAGTCTATTTTTTGCCAGTTGTGGTTTCAAATAGTACAATAGATATCGAAACAACGCTACACTTCGCCAGTGCATCATTTCGCCATATACATTTGCGGAAAAACGGTCATAGTGTGGCAACCCTTTGTAGGCGACTGCTGTGTGACACAATGTTTGATAGACACTTGATAGGACTGTCACAACTGGTGCAATCTGGGCAGGAGGCGTTCTAGTTTTGAGTAGTGCAAGGATGAATTTCAACAACAGTGCCACAAGATTTAGACCTTTGTAGGCTATAGGGCCTGCAGGCATGATAGGACTAGTGTAGACCTTTACTGAATGTCACTCACACTTGAGTGATTTTGATTAATTTGATCGATTATTTCGATTAATTTAGAGTTCGAAATTTCCGTATGTATTTTATTAAATCTTAATCTCAAGATTATTATTAATGACTGATCAAGTCCACGATTAATTAAATTTTGAATAATTAATTTGGCCTAGTGGTCTAAGACGTCTGCCTTCTAAGCAGAAGGACCGTTGTTCAAATCCAGGCTGTATTGCAACTTTTTCGCCTTTTCCTGTCTTTCAGGTTTGTATCAAAATTTAATTAATTGTGGGTTTGTACCATCATTAATAATAATCTTGAAATTACATTATAATAACCATATTTTAAAATTTAATATATTTTTCCTGTTCGATCAACCTTGCACTGAAGTCCAGAGTTATTGCCACTTATACCGTGCCATTTTGATACGAATTTAAATGCTTACCGAGCAGTTTTACGTTGTCACTAATCAAACGGTTAACTGCGTCGAGTGCAGGTGTAAATGCAAATAAAACACAATTTCACGATAGTATAGCGAGCAAATTAAATGGTAAGTGAAGAGTTCACACTACAATTAGCTGCGGCAAAAAGCAATCAACAGACTTTGTTAAAATCTGTCACTAATTAGTTCTGGGTGAGCTATACAATTCCATCAATGGCGAGATTACCGGTTAATTTTGACGTTAATTCTTTAAGCTGCCGTAAATTAAAAAAAGGGATTTTCCTAAAGTATCGTCTGGATTTCTTCATACTTTCTTGCCACCTTTAAATATTTTTGCCCTCTTTAAGGTATGTTTAGCTAAAACATCCTGAGTATAGGATAAACATCTGTACCATCATTAAATGCTAATGATATGTTCAGGTAAGGTTTGTTCAGGATGTTGTAGCCTGTACGCATCTCAAACAGGGCGAAACTATTGACTCGGAAAATAAAGTTAGACCCAGATCGTAATATTTTTTTAATTGCAGGAGCTTAAAGATATTACTTCAAAATTAACGCGTAGGCTCGCAACTAGACTTTCAACCATCGACCATACATTGACGCACATTGCGTGGGCAGCACTGCGAGAACGAAGAGGGTGTTCGCGAGCGTAACTGTAGACATAAATCTTACTTCACAATTCTTTTTCTTGCTTCTATTAACCAATTGTTTCGATTTTATTATCTATTGTTTCTTCACTGTTGTACAATATCTTGTTTTTCAGTTTGTTTTGTGTTTAAATGTTCTCTGTTTTATTTCGAAACTGGGTCTTTATTGAACTGTGATGACAAAATTTTAATTTCTGTTCTACAAAACATTAATGATAATTCTGCGGTTACGTTACACGTGTACTACAATCGTTTCATTTTTCGTTTGTTAACTCACAGAGGAGAGTTAACCGCTTTCCCGTACACTCCATTCATCTCGGTTTGCTAGTCAGCAAGCAAGCAGGCAGACAGGCAGACAGGTAGGTAGGTAGGTTGGTAGTTAGGTTGGTAGGTAGTTCAAGTTATAAGATCAGTTCATGAGCAATTGTGTGGGAAACCTTGTTCAGTTAACCTTCAGCTACCCTCATCAAAAGCTATCGATATAGGTGCTTGCCCGTACTAAACATGATCGTTCCCACGTTTTCTCCGTGTTTCACATTTGATGAACATTTCTGTTTAAGGAGTTTGTGTAACCACAGAAATGTTTGTACATTTTCAACAAAAACAAACATTGTTTATTAGCTTATTAGTTACCTAAAGATTGGGTAAGGCGTTACAATCTTTCCCAGCTTCGAATTTTACCCACTTTTTTCAGTTTCTTTGATATTTGGGATATTCTTCGCGTTTAAATGGCAGGAAAACGTGAGTAACGTCTCAGCAATATTTTTCAGCACTACTGCTATAATTATGTTGATATTGGCCGTTGCGTTTTACAAACCTGCCTTTCCCTAAATATGGCCAGTTTTTGCAATTTGTTTAATATTCATGATCGTCAGGGTTTATTCACATTTACATGGTTTGTTAGTTTGCCAAAGGAAAGTTTGTTACACCTGGAATGACGGATACTGTTTTCTCCAGCATCTCTTCTATCTGTTGGTATGAATCATTCACCGTTACATCCTCCAGATTTTGCCGTTTGTTCCAAATCACTTGATATTCGATACTTTTTCACATTTACATGGCAAAGAAAGTTTGTAACGCTCAAGGGAAGCTGTATTATATGTTTTTCAGCACTACTACAATCTGTTATTATGGGCCTCTGTCTGTTACAAATTTTCCCGTCCTGAATTTTGCTTTTTTGTAACTTATTTGAAGTTCAAGATTTTTCATATTTCCCATTTTTAATATGTCACTTAAAAACTTGTGACGGTTTAGGAAATTTACAGGAAACTCAAAATTGTTTGCTAGTGCCAAAAGCCAAAAAGGGGTGGTTCGGGCGCATACATTTGTCCAGTGTCCAAGAAGAGTAGCTCGTAGTATCAAATGAAAGGCTTCGACGAGAACGTTGTAGGGTAATGGGCAAAAATATAATGAATTTTGATTTTAATAACAACAACAACATCAGCAACAGCGACAGCGGCAACGACAGCGGCAACGACAGCGGCAACGGCAACGGCAACGACAATGACAACGACAACACCAACGACAACAACAACATGATTTGATATAATATGATATGATATGATATGATATAATAATATATCTTATGATTATTAGTCATTTGTACATACCTACTTGACAGGTCACTCAATTTTCTTTAAATTTGGATAGAGGTGGCTGACCTGGTGACCGTTGGTCTTTTCGCCACGGCGTCTCTTTTCCATCTTTATTATAGTTTATTGCTTTTGCTTATTTTCATTTTGTAAAAATTTAGAGACACATCAATTATTTACTTACTTACTTACTTACTTACTTACTTACTAATTCTAGCTGGCAACAGCAACAGTTTCTTTTTTCATTTATCAACGATTTAAAAAAGCGCTTTTTCTTTCTCGGGCGTTCCTTTCCATGGCTGCTTTTAGTTGCTGATTTAGAAATATCTTACGTTTGCTTCTCAAATTGCCTCTGATGGCAAAAACGTCGCCGAGCTTGTTATAACAGCTTATACGTCCTAATAATTCACATGTATTTAAATTTAGCTTCTCTTTTAGGGTCACTTTAGCATCTGCAATAAAAAATGGGGATGAATCTGCACAAGGAAGAGCCTGCGGGAATCTTGGAAACACGCACTATCTTCTAGGAAATTTTCAAACTGCGATTTATTACCACTCTGAGGTAATTTAGAACGAATTTTACACACGCATTATTTACGTTTTCCATGAAATTTTTACGAAACTGTAATGAAATACTTCGAAAGCTGTGAGTTTATCGTTCATTATCAACACTGCTGACTACCAAACACTATGTTATCGGCGTGTTATTGTTTCGGCTTGAGTTGTAATTAGAGCAAAAAACTAAGTTAATAAAGTAGTTAATTATTAAAATTGCCTGCAAAATTATATTAACTAAAAAGCTATTTAGAAGAACAGCAAAAGCTAATCCAATAAAATGAGTAACTAGAGAGGAAGCAAAAATGTACAGGATACTGAAAGTGGGACAAAAAGAGGAGAATAATATTATATTAAATGCAGAAGGAAGCAAGAAACACAAATAAATAAATTAATAATAAAAAAAACTAATCAATGAGAGAGAAGGAGAGATAATGGAGACAGTAAAGAAGAGAGAAAAAAGAAGGAAAGAAGGAAAGACAGAAAGAACAAAAGAAAGAATTGATTAAAAAAATAGATGAATAAAAAACGAAAGAGAATACGACAAACTAAAGGAACGTAAAACGCACGACTGGACAAATGGAACACTGATGGATAAATGAATGGATGAACGAACGAATGAAAAAGAAACAATGAAAAAGAAGATGATTGATCAAGTCCAGGCTGTTCTTTAAATTTCTTAGGTCGGTAAAAGTCCTGCATCGCGAAAAGAAAATCACGGAAAAGTAATACTCTGATTTCACAGTCAACATTTCAGTTGACTTCTCTCCAAGACCATTAGGATATTACAGCGTTACAGTGAATGATCAATGTTAGCAATGGATCATGTTAACATTTTGATCTGTTCATGAATGACGGCGAATTGAAACGTCTTTGCTTCCACCAATTTGGAAGAGAATCTGCCGATTGGGAAAAGAAGAATGAAGGACGTATTATTATCACACTGTGCAAACTGCAGTCATATATAAAGAACATACGTACAGGACTCAGGACATGAGGCAATGTACGCTCAACCTAGTTGCTCTCACTTTTAGTAGAATAAGTTATTTGGCTTAATAAGTACAAATTGTAGATTACAGAAAATTTAACGCTTGTTCACAAAAAAAAAAATTCAATAAATAATAAATGTTCCGATACGTTTTGAAGTAATCACAGAATTTTTCTTTAAAATTCAACATTACAGAGAAAAAAGACATGGCAATTTCTTCGCTTCCAATGAGTAGACTAAAAACGTGCTCATATCTGATTGGGTGACCTACTAAATGTATATATATCGAAGCAAAGTTTTTATAGGCAATCTAAATAAGTATAACCTTAGACTAAAGGGCAAGTAGAGAGAAGGCTACCGACAATTAAATAAAAATTAGTCGCCTGAATGCATGATAATAATTTATAACTTTTATAATAAAAAATCGTTATGCACTATAATAGCAGGCAAGCAAAAGCCATTCACTACAATAAAGTTTATTTATCTTTAGATGCGTGTTGGAGGATTTGCATTCATTCTAGGACAGACGGAAGGCTAACACTACTGAAATTTATTTAGGCTTTAGAAGATTAGATTCGCGCCCAGTCCTCCAACAAAGCAACCATTGCAAACTAATATGTATATAGGCGATGGCAAACAGACACTAGAAACTAACTAACAGACACCAAGTGTGTCACGTAACGCCTATTTTTAAACGCTGCTTGCATATGAAAGTATAATTTAGTTTTTAAACATGCAGTTTTGCTTTGCGTAATACTTTGTGTAATTCTATCTGCTACAAAATTAGGCTACTGACACTAAGAAATACATGCTTTGCTTGGAATAGCATTTTTACTCCTTTCGTTGTCGTCAGCAGCAACACTTATTACCCGAAACATCTACTGCAGACATTGGGCAACCAGATTCTAAATAAGAATTTAATAAACTTAAAAATCTGCACTGACGGAAACGCAGCAATTGTTCCAGCAAGGGCTATAGATACTATTATGCCTGTGCCTTGTCAGTTCTAGCACGTTGTTTCTTTTTAAAGCAACAATCCATGTTCAATTTAAACATTGTTATTTCACTTTTTGTATCATTTTGAGTGTTCTAGAAATTGGTAAGTACTTCTGCTGCTTTCCCACCGCGGATAAGCCAGGCCTATGAGACACGAACAGTTTATTCAAGATGCTTGGCGTTTAGTCCTCGCATATATATTTCATAGCCGCTGCTGCCTCACAATGCTTTTCTTGCACGCCTAGCTAAAACTGCTGGCATTGCAGTAGCTGCAGCAGGAACCCTTCGTCCACTCAGATGTGGTAAATCGCTTAATACAATCGATCCATTTCTCCAGTTAACTTAATGGCTTTGGCTTCAGGTTTTTCTCAAGCAAATTTATCATCCTGAATTTCTGAATCACCTACTGTAGATAATTGTTGATGTTGTTGGGATAAATGGTCAACTATTACTGAGTTAGAGTGAGCTATAAGGATAATGCACATCACTGACGTGCTATTTAGCTACGAGCTGCCGTTCTAGCAGTCACCCCTACTTCGCCTCCGTTTCTAGGAAGTAACGAGGCAAATTTGCTAAAACATTTGTTAAGATAAAAAAACCCGGCGAGCAGAAATCATTCTCACATTCCGCGCTACAATTGCTTACGAAAACAATTTCACACCCGTGCACAGAAAAGTAATTGCATAATGTCATTGACACAAATTAGGACTAGCTGCTCGGCGCCCTAGTTATCACATTACTTAGGACAAAATGACACAACGTAGATTGAAATGTAGCACCACTTCATATAGCGTTATACAATTTCTTCCGTCAGCAATATACAGAATTACATAGTTTTCCAGCCAAATATGAACAATGGTGTAACAAATGTGGCATTAAGCTATTCATGTGTAACTAGGTCTTCCAAACGTAAGAGAGTAAAGATGTTTTGAAGCCACACAAAAAGTGTTTACATTAGACATGAAACAGGCCATGACATTACGATAGGCTTCTTATATACGGGGAAAAACTCTGGCATTCCCCATGTAACTTTATCTACGAAAAAAGGATTCTTTTGTAACTGTAATTGGTATTCTAAATGATATATCGAGGCAGGTAGGAAGAAAAAACTCAATAAACAAGCACTCTAATGCATGGCATTTCGGACTTGTTTTGCAGAGTAAAACAATGAGAGACGTTCACAATCTCGATCTCGGTTAAATTCCATTATGCTACGCTATAAAATTTGATATATGCGAAAAATGTTGCCTTGCAATTGGTAATAAAATGTTCTATTTAAAATCATTACAGTCTCGATGGTTTTGTTGTAAAAAACGCCTGAAATAGCGATAATTAATGAGATTCAAATGGATGGGAGCTGGTTAAACAGAGCTGGTTTTACGACTCTTCTTTGCTGTTGCAATTTAATTTATGGGATAAAATTTAATTAGGCTATAAACAAAATGCCGATAAAGATCTAGTTCTTACACGACATGCAATGACTATGCTATGGTCTCAGAACAGTAAAGCCGCAGCCGTGCATAATCACAGGAACTCAGGAAGAAACCATAATCGTGTGAGTTACACCACTTTCACACTGTATACAATTTTTATAAGCCGATCAACAATAAGCCGAGTAAAGTGGAATCAGGTGAAGTCAAGTGAGGGGAGGTAATATTAGAACAGGTAAGATAGTGCAGCAACGTAAGTGCAGTAAAGTAACTCTCTTTGAGGATTAAAAACGTAAGCATCAACATTATTATAAACCCTAAATTTAAGTACTACAAGTTAAATTGCATACGCAGAATTGAGTTCATACAACGCCCAGCAAATTGTTAATCAGTTCTACGATGACGATTGATTCAGAATAGAGACTGCGCAGCAATTTCAGAACATTGGGCATTGAATGACCCATGGGATCTTATGAATGATTATCTGCATGATATTTCTATGGTTAGAGGCCCAAGTGTTTAAGCAACGCGTTTAGAGCTGGTTGCAACCAATTCGTCTATTGAAATACAGAGGCAGAATACATGCGGTGGATCACAACACTAAAAAAGAGGCCCATCGATAGCACAGTTGTAACCAAAAAGTATTTTCTTCTAGACAAGAGATCAGCAACTGACAGGTCACATAAAACCAGCTCAAGCTCCGCAAAATGATTGGGTAATTTGGACGGCAAGTTCGTCTGAATTTACGCCTGATCGCGCCAGTAGTCAAGTTCTTAAGTTATGCTATAAAACAACCATTTAATTGCTCAGTGGAAACATTTAAGCAAACTACTGGAAAACTGATCCAAAAAGTTGGCAAGCAAAATACATTGGACAGCTAACAAACAGGAACTAAACTAAATTAAGCCACTTAGTTAGCCGTATCTATTTTAGTGTTGAAACTTAACAAACAGAGGAAATGTTTAAAAGCTTAACGAAGTTCTAGAAAAATGAGGCACTTATTATAAATATTTAAGCCTTGCGGGTGGCTGCTAACTACACATAAAAAACACGAAGGCTCAGTTCAAGGAAAAACACGAGAACTAATCGAGAGCTTATTACAAGTCTCGAAAAGTTGACATTCGAGAACTGGGTATGACGGAAGCAGAACTCAAGCAGAGTTACGCTTTTTATAATCTGAGGTAATGCATGCCTTTGCTGTGATACGGAGAGGTAGGGTTTACCACACATTGTTAAAACCATCTCTGACAATATTGGGTATTATGTAATCTTCCCTCGGACAATGTGCAAGCATTCATGAGTCGACTCTCTGAAAGAACTTCTAAAACCAGTGAAAAGCGAGTTCCAAACCATTAAATGGTGTCTTTTAAGCAGCTTAGTCGAATGTTTCATCTGATGTCAAAATGAAAAATATTCTTGCATTGCGTTAATTTTGTCCCCCCCCTCTGGTGTCTGCAAACAATTGTGCAAGTCAATGCGCTGGCACTGCGGGATTTGAAGAAGCAAAACACGGTGACTTCTAGGTCCTAGCAAATAATAACCGAAACTGTAAGCTGTCGATCTGGCGCATATATCCAAAGTAAAAGACACTTCAAAGTCATATTTGCCTTATACGCGTAAGATAGAAAAGAACTATATTGGTGGGGTGAAGATTTGCTTGATAGTAAGCAAATTCGAGTAGGTCGCTTATAATGAAGAGCCCGTGTGAGGAATACTTACTGATGGAACTATAAAAGGCGTAACATGATGTTTGTCAGCAGAATCGGTGCTAGAAAGCACAGATCTTGGAAATGTATACACGATATTATAAACTGGGAAGTCCGCAGAATTCGCCAGCAGGGTACCAGTGAAAGAATTTCAACGCTTTGCCTGAATGTCTCCCGAAGAAGAGACATTGTAGCTTTTCAAGCAGGCCTTGGTGCCTCGGAAAGAGAATCTGGACCTTAGAGCTTTCTGTTCCACAGTAAAAAATGCACTGTGGTTTTCGCTTTGTACGATCATCAATCCAGCTGACGAAACGCATTTGGGAACGTTTCGTCAAGTAGCATTTCAGCCATTATCTAGATATACACTTTGGATGGTGAAAACGAAATTATAAATATGTTGATGGACCAATATTGCTGTTGTTAAAATTAAATATCGGAAATCACGAATCGTACCACTGAAGATGACGAAAAGCTAATTTTATTTAGCTTGTACAGAGCAAGTAATGGATCACACCTTTATTTTTTTTCTGTTAACGGTCGATCATAAGGTGGCTGCGATTGGTTGTAGAAGGATCGTTATTACTAGTAGTACATTAAATTGTAATTCGTGGTTGTATTCTAGATGCTGGTCTGTAGACTGGTGGTGGCGTCTTTAGCAGTAATATTGTATTGTCCATTCCGTTAATCAGGAAATTGGATCAGTGGGTTGATTGCGTTGGTCTTTCCCCAGTCAAAGTTGCTCAAATAGTATATGTTTACTCTCTTTGTAATTATAATTATATGAGAGAGAGAGAGAGAGAGATAACCAAGCTGATGATGCGCACAATATTATGGGCAAGATGAGTGTTTTGTATAGAAAAACTATGGTCGGTAATCTAAGTCCTGTGTACTTTCTGCAGTCTTTCTTCACCGATAACCAACGCGACCACACATTGTGCGAGTTGTATTGACATGACTTTCAAACGACAATTTGTTGTCAATTGTTAACTCGAGAATTTTACTTTTAGTCACATAATTTTAATCATTACCCATGATACTTATGTTCGTCGGACAGGGTGACCAGTTTCCTATTAGTATAGCTTCTGTCTTGCCAGGCTGAGTGTTTATCTTTAAATGCCATTTTTTGCACCGGCCATGTAATGCATCACAGCACATTTGAGCCTTTAAATAACAAGCATCTTGTGAAGTCTCACTAATGTACAACGTGCCGTCATCCGCATACTTAAATTTTTCTACGTTGGATGGTATATTTGTGTACATATCCGCTACATAAAATATGAATAGAAGAGGTGATAGCACAGATCCCTGGGACAGTCCTACACTGCAGTAGTATCCATTTGATAGATAAGAGTCGATTTTTATTCTTACTCTCCTATTCCTTATGAAGTGCAAAAGTAAGGTGAACAATTTGCCTGTGACTCCACCAGAATAGCATGCCGTCATGCCGCACTATCAAATCCTTTCTCGTAATCGCAGCACAAGGAGATACCAAAACGATACAAGAGTAGGTCGTTCTCAATATGTGATAGTAGTCTCACTAAATATCGAATAGTATTGCGCTTAGGTATAAAGCCTTCCTGTTCGATATCTAGTAAATTTCTTTGCTAAAAGAATCTTCTTAACCGATGTTCAATAAATCTTTCCACAAATTAGCTGCTAGGATTGTTGTATGATGTTTTATTTCCTTTCTCGTTAAAATGACTTTAGAACTTTTGCACGGCCACCTCCCTAGCTGCAAACACAGGCTAGCAATCTTTAGCATAGTATGTCTAGCCTTTAATCCTAAATACTTTATCATCTTGGGGTACAAACCATCCGCATCCACTGACTTCTCGGTTTCTATTGTTTGTGCGATTGCTTGCTCTAGCTCGATTAATGTCAAATGACTGCTTAACCAAGAATTTGCTTCCTCTTCCAGCCGAGCTTACGCGGCTATATAAGAACCTTAGATGGTGCAGATCTACTTACCTGCGTCACTCCACATTACGAAATCTGGTTGAATATACAGAGAGCAAAGAACTAGTTAATAATGAGTTAAGAGCAGCTGTCGATAATTGGGTACGAGTTAACACTGAAAACTTAAATGTCAAGCAATGCAACTCTTTCTGGAAGACATATAGGAAAGTCTTTAATAATAGACAAGCAAGCACAATAGATAGCTTCACACACAATTGACAAATTGTCACGCAAGACGAGATGAGATGTGAGATCTTCTACCGCACCTTTTCAGCGGTGATTATCTTGCGAACGAACAATTTAATGAGGAGGATAAACACAAATCGAAAACGAACTGAGCCGAATGCAAAGACGAGAGAGTGGGAGGGAGGAAGAGAAAGAGAGAGAGAGAGAGAGAGAGAGAGAGAGAGAGAGAGAGAGAGAGAGAGAGAGAGAGAGAGAGAGAGAGATAGGGAGGGAATAGGGAGAGAAAGAGTTTATATTCGATACGCGTTTCAGCGAGAAAGTAGATTTTTAGTTCCGTTGACGGCCTGCATTCTCTGATATAATCTAATAATAACTTTCGTCTGAATCGGCCCGCTTTAGTTTCTTTCTTCTTTCTAGGTTAGTGAATAACTGTTCTTAAAATATATTAATTACATTTTTTTCTGTTGCAGCGGTTAAAGTTTGCTGAGAAACTTGGCGATAATACAGCTGAACATAGAGCGCACAACAACCTTGGAAACTCACTTGTATTTTTGGGAGAATTTTTCACAGCAGCAGAACATTACAGGTATAACTTGTTTCTCATACAGCACTGTGAAGTAAATAACGTAAAATAATTATAATTTTTTTTATAATTAATATATTTATTTAAACGTTGTAATTACGCTATATCAGAAAAATTTAGAACAAAAGTACAGCAACTCACACATCATATCCTCAACCTCTCTGCTGTTTGCTGCAGCGTCTGCTACTGTGTTCCACCGCCATAGGGAAAGAATGCCACTATCACTGCCGCAATAATAGTGGAGCTGTAAATAATACAACTACCACCGCCAATATCACTCTAGCCAACACCACTGTTGCCAATAACAACAACAACTGCAATACTTACAGAGCAAACTTTATAAATTCAGTTGTATGTCAATGTGGTCATCAAAGTGTCACCAAAGGTCATCAAAGCGTGGCCAGCAATGTTATTAGTAAAATTTGTGGGTTTGTAATTAAACGTTTTCTATGTTTATCATTTATCATTTATAAATACACCATTCTGAACTTGACTCGAAATGATGGAATCAGAAACATACACTGTTTCTCTTACCATAAATATGGACTCCACTGGTGCATATGTGGTTAAATCATTGATCGGATTTTACTTAGGAAAAGTTTAGATTTATCCATGGAGCTGCGCGATGAAAGTTTAGAAGCGCAAGCCTGCTATTGCCTTGGCAACGCCAACATCCTCCTCCATAGATATGCAGATGCAGTGAAGTATCATTTGCAGTGCTTGAAGATTTCTCAAAATCGCAATGACCAGACAGGTAAAAAGCTGGTATAACTTATTTTACCTAACGAGAGTGCAAATTATCACATAACTTTACTTCCCAAAGAAGCCCTCTCTCAATGTGCAAAGTAGTGCCTATTCCCTTAATACTGTTTTCTAACACAACTATAGTAATAATATATTTTTCTGTAAACCTATGGGCTTGTTTATTCACATGCTATCTTGGGTTTCCATGTGAATATGTAAATAAGTTCTGCGTAACATTGAAGTTGACTGCAGGATAACGTCAATCGAAATGTCAGAAATATTTTTTTATGTTTTATAGTTTTTTTAAAAACTCTGAAACACTTAATAATAAAATTGTCTTTTAAAACCGTTTCACTCAATGGCAAATTATCAGTTAACTTTACGTTTTGCAATTTTCCTGACAGAATTATTTAAGCACTGGGTTAGCAAGCATTGAGGCAGGTCTGTCTGGCATTAATGTCAGGAATAAGTTTTGTATTTTAGTTTAAACATAATTTATTATAGGATTGGATCAGACAGTTTGAACAACATGATTTAGGATCCTCACCACAACAGACTATATACACTATTTACAAAAACATTTACAGTAAGAATTGACTATAACTACACAACCGGACACAATGACTGTTAGAAAATAATACTGTATGAATATTTAAGACTGACGCATTTCATATCAGATAGAAACTACTGGAAGCGCTTAGTACGAAATATAAAGTCATGTATACATTGGAATATTTTACAGTTAACAACATAATTAAATTAATCTTTTCCGAACAACAACAACTTCAACAGATCATTAGTTCCTAAGGCAGCTGTATTAAGGATTTCAAGCAGAAGTATTCCATTTAATTTATCAAACATACTAATCCTAGTTTGTTGATACAATGGGCAGTGCAACAGACTGAAATCGAAATCCACAATTACAATTCGGCAATACTGGATGACGGTTATTATCTTTACAGCCTTTAGAGAAAAGGTCATAGTTAAGCTGAGAAAATCCGATTCTCATGCGCGTATGATGCACAGAAATTGGGGGTTTACCAATGAAAAATGCTTCTTACGCAATGAAAAACTTAAATGAGTTTTGAGCTCTTGTTTGAAGTGCGAAATGGATGTAATTTCACGAATGTTCTGTGGTAAGTTGTTCCACAAGTTAATTGTCGATATGAAAAAGGATTTTTCACAGCTGACAGAACGGCAGTTAAAATTTCTGTACTTAGTACCACTGCGTATATAATAGGGGATAACTTCGTTTACCTTTGGCGGCAGAATTGCACTTAAATAGTGTAGCGCTAAGTCATTGATTATTTTGAAAAAAGACAGCTATGATGATGGAAGCGCGTCACTAATTTAGTGAAGCCGCTGTCAGACAAGATACCTGCAGGGAAAGAACGAAACATAGCGCCAGAACAAATTCTAGCAGCAGATAGCTGAATATTTTCGAATAAACGTTTACTGTTTTCACTGCATCCTGACCATAATACGTTGCCATATTCAATAGCAGGTAGATGAGTCGTAATGAATAATCGTTCCCGTGTAGCTCTGGACATATTGACTGACATATGTCGAAAGATGTTTAGCTTTAAATTTACTTTGTCTACAATTTTTGAGACGTGACAGTTCCAGTTCAGATCAGATGTAAGATACTAAGATACCTAAGTGCTTGTGAACATTTACTGTTTTCAGTGGAGTAACAGATATATATATAGAGTAGGATATGGAGGAACAATGGATTTACGGGAGAAAAGCATGACTTCGGTCTTATTTGGATTAAATTTAACCAACCAACGTTTGGCCCAGTTTTCATTTATTCTGAGATCTGCTTTTAAGCGATTTGCTGATGTATGTGGATTATCCTTAAACAAATCTATTAGAACCGTATCGTCTGCAAAAAGGCGTATATCAGATTGAATGTCTTCTGTAATATCGTTAGCATACACCAAAAATAGAAGGGGACCTAAGATAGAACCTTGGAAATTTTGTATTTTATGGTTTTGTAAAACTTTTAAAACATTTGGTAATAAAATACCAATGAAAATTCCACAATAATGTCATATGTCTGTCCAGTCTAATACATTTCTTCAGAATACTTCTCAAAGATTCATCGGCTTGTACTCAGATAAGATCTGTATGTTCTATTAACTGTGTCAAACCAATCCCATTTTAAGTGCAAATGCTGTATTTAAATTTTTGGGTGATTCAAAAGACTTGAACAGCAAACACGCTAGTGAATAATTTCATTTCATGTATGATAATTACAGATATATGTATGCTCCTCATAATTCCTTTATTTTGCTCAGATGGATAAATTGTTAAAAATGTTACTAGGGAGGGAAAAAATTCTGTTCACTACTCTTTCTATGTCAGTAATAGAATAATTTTGGTTTTGCTTCGCTGGTAAAACGTTAATAACACATTTGCGGTTATAGTTATTATAGTAATTAAGCTTTTATCATCACGAAATAAATAGTAATGAATAAGTTGCCATAACTGAAGAGTAGATCGGGATTTGTTGACCTAATTATTCGATAGCAAGCAATGACTTTGGAGATCGTACGTTATAATGTTGGAGTGCTAACTATAAGCTAGAAAATATAGCAATCACTCACGAGCAGTTTTGTTCTCTTTTACAGTCAGTTAGTTGCACGTCAGAAAGCTAACATTCCTCCGTTTGACATTGAAAAATTAAGATCAATCCATGCTAACGGTTTGTTGAAATAAAATTATAGGAGCCTATATGGAAGTAAAAATAACAGCACAGTTATAATAAAATAGATTAAAAACATTTCTTTCAAAATCAAAAGTATCAGATCGCAATTTATTTAGAAATTCCATGTAGTCATCAAAGAAGATCATCAGTATCTACAAGTACATTCATATCTCAATCAGTATGTATTTTGGTAATATCAAGTCCGACTTCTTTAAATGAGCACCGACCACAATAAACGTTTTGCTCGTTATGTTCTGACTTTTTATTGGTAGAAACTGGTAGCAGACAAATATGTAATAATGTTTGCTACTACTTTTGTCATATTTGCAGGTGCTGGAAGAGCTAGCTGGAGTCTCAGTACTGCTTATAGTGCACTTGGCGACCACAAGATGGCACTCAAATACGCTATAATGCATCAAGAAATATCTACTCAGGTCTGTTTTTGATCTGATTATAACAAGAATGCATAAAAATGGCGAAACAACAATTTTATTTGTCTAATTAACGTTTTCATTCCGTACACCCACGTCACGAACCCAAAAGTCGTTTTAATTTCTTTCATTTCTTCTTTATTATAGTTGTTTTAACTTTTTCCTTTTAAAAACATGTTGTTAGGACGAATTCCGCTAGTAATTATAAATGTACCTCTAAAACACGGTGCAAGAATGAAGCTAACTTCTGGTATAAAATCGTACAGTTGTGTAAACTTGTATATCAATTCAATAAATACTGCTTTGTATGCGTCAAGTTAAAAATGATAGTACACGTATATATAATTCAATCTGATGTAGCTAATGCATTTAACATCTAGTTCTTTATCAGCTATAATGACATACTGCTGCACAATACTGATAATCACAATGAAAACAAAAACGCCAACAGCGGTGGGTGAAGAAACTTGTTTGCATTTTCTGTGTTAAAGTGACTAAATTATAGGTACATTATGATAATATTAAAGAATAAAAATAAGTTCATTGTGCTTTACTAAGGTTTAAATCGTTAACGTCAAAACCGAGGCATAGATGGCGCAATGTACTCTGCAATAATTATTAGTGTTTGAGCCGCTTGGCGTATTAGCAGCACTGGCTTCAATCACTAGTTTTTATTGATTAAACCAGACCCTAACAAAACCGCCAATGTAAAAGTCTCAGTAAATAATGCACTACATACTCACTGAATATATATATAAGTATGGCTGCCAATTTTGCCTGCTACTGAATGACGTGTATTCATAATGTTTGTCCTTGAGCAACTTGCATACACCAGGAAGCACGATCTCTGGAAAAGGACCGTATCGTGTTAATGGGGATCTTTATCGCAGTTTTCATGAGGACCACGTGTTTGCAGCATGCTTCTTGTTTATATTTCCCTACTGGGCCCCTATGCAGTGCCAAATGTTGCAAGCTTTTCCCCTCTTTTCATCATTTCTACTTTTAAGCGCAACCAGCATGGGATGTAAGAAAAACCTGATGCACGCGTCAATTTTAGGAAAAATGAGAATGGATTGTTGTTGAACGTCTTTTTCAGTGGATATGCCAATCTGTTTTCTTTGAGCTACGCTTCGTCGCACTTATTGTACTCATGTATTGCACTGTCATGACGCCTTGGTTTTGGTAAGAAATAGATTTTCAACTTTTAGAAAGCAATAGTAATGGGACCATCTATCTCAAAGTTGATAATGAGTAGCACGTTTGCATGGGTCACATTTGTCTGGGACACATTTCGTCTGCTGCCACGAATAAAACCACTGATACTTTTATACCTGCAAATAGCGATGATCGATTTGGTACAGTTCTGTTGCGAAACGTGTTTTTAAGCCTCTCGATTTTTTTCACAGAATTTATTAACTAACGAATCTGTTTAGATAGTTCTTTGTTAAAACGTTCGTATAAGGAGAGAATATAGCGGTTTCTGTAGCATTTTCTAATTAGATTGAATTTCATTAACAATGTATTATTCTTGCTTTAGTCAAAGTAGTTCAAGATAAAAAATTAATCAAAATTTTCTAATTTGTTCAAGTTTCACGGTCATAAACTCTGGCCTCACGATCAACAACAACGCAAAGTAAGACAATATCCGATATCGATCCCCTTCCCCAATTCTACCTGCCCAATTAGGACGTAGTCAGTGCAGCAACAACTTGTTTTCTGGTTATTACTTAAATAGGTTATAATTGAAGCTTAGTTGATATAAGCTGATTAATCAATATCTGTCGCAAGACACTGCATATTATTGATATGAAATCTATCGGCAGTGAATCTGTTCGATTCGGTTTTGGAGTTGAAAAATTCGATTAGGAGCTAGAAAGTTTCGATTTGTGTAAGTCGTCCCAGTTACCACATTAATTATTTGTACCATTTTTGTCGGTTCAACGATATTAAGTACTAACAGAATCAAATTAGCCTAAGAATCATCTTACTCATTACCTCACTTACATCTCGTTTCAATAATCTCGCAGAGCGAAACAGTCCCTTCGGGTACATTGCTTTGACTGCATATGATAATACTAGATTTACTACCACCTTCATAATCACCATTACAGTAATTGCCGGCACCACCATCAATATCACCATCACCAATTTTAACGACTGAATATTTTTACAGATCGGTGATATCAGTGGTCAGCAGACGGCAGAATTCAGTATTCATAAGCTCAAAAGGGCGTTACAAATGATTGAAAACATTCCTACAAGGTAAGCAAACTTTGAAATGTGACATTTAACGCAATAAAAAGGTAACACAATATCCCAAATGTAGTTGTCTTCGTCATGATCATATTGTTGCTATTATAATACATGAACCATTAAAGTAATTTTGGTCGTGGGCATTGTTTTTGTTAATAGTTTAGCTTTGTAACACCAAAATTTTTTCCATCGTTTCAAAGTATAATGATAACGTGGATTCCGTTATTCGTTCGTGTAAAATGGCAGGTTATTAGTGGCATTTTCACAATTTGTCAGTATATCTGGCAAGTCTCTTTTGTCGCAAATTTTCACTTCCAGTTTTGTTAGAATAGCAGGAAATAACAAATGGTTTAGTACTTTTACCATGAATTTGTATACATTGCAGCTTGCCGGCTACATTATCTTTCTGATGATTTTGCGTATTACTATTGACCTTAGATCGTATTGAAACTGGCCCAAGTATGTTTCAGTTACGTGACCATATCTGTTCTACCTTGGCTTATCAGTGCACTCGGATTCATTCTAACAAGAAACAGTCTTAAAACTGGTTTTCCCCTATGAAGATATTTGTTTCTCTTCGGCTGGCATCCTAGTCGGGTTTCTTATGCTATTGTAATTACGCGGCAAATTCTTGGTACAAGCGTTATTTCTGACTAAAAAGGTCGGACAGTGAATATTTGAAGAGTGTAACTTATTCACTGAACACATCAATGCACTAAATATAGACGATTCAAAACTTAAGCGTGTTCAACTGAAAGCTGGTAAATTGCACTATAAAGATATAAAATTTATATTCCATTCCACTTGAAAACATTGGTTTTCTCTTTAGATAATGACGTCTTGTACGTAGATTCATGTGTTGCAACATTTTGGCATTTAAAAGGCTTCTGAGAAATACACAGTAACATACCAAGCAATAAATTTCATATTTGTTGGTTTGAAGTCCGTTTGTCTATTTTCATTATTTTTTGCATAGCCTGAGTTGCTGAATTGCACCTATTTTGTCGTTAATTATCTTACCATAGTTATTATTATAATCTTAATGTCAAGATTATAATCAAACTTGAAACACTGGAAATGTGAAATCTGCTTCCACTTTCCATCTTCCCAATTTTGCATCAAAATTTAATAAATTTAATAAATAATTAATAACATAGTTGTTATTCTATCCGTTATAAATAAGGCAGTTATTTGGGAATCTAAGTAAGGTTCTTATGAGTGTTGAAATTGAATCGGACAGATTTGCTAGCTGTCGTAGCATAACGCCAAGGCTGGCAGTACGGTACGAAATTACGACATTTTTTTCGTACATTTTTCCTACCTTTTCCGTACCATTTATCCCCAGTTTCTTGTAACGTTTCTATCGGTCAGCAACTCAGTGTGGCGATTTATTTTGCTCAGGTGAGGGACTTGCTGTTCTCCCTTAATTAACACAGAGCACAGGCAAACAAAACCGACCGCTAAATTGGCTTTTTTTGAGTGCAAACTGCAAACTACAAGTTGTTTTGAAGCTGGAGTTGTCATTTCCCGTAAAGCACGTTTATATTTGTTTAAAGATTGCTTCCCAGGCTTGACACCAATTCAAGTAACCCCGTTGTTTTAACTGCTATTTCTAGCTATTGTATAGTAATTTACTGCACATTTCAAGCCATACAGATTCTGTTGAAGCAAGAATGTATGTCGTTAATGAGGAATGCTTAGAACTCTGCCGATCTGTGCAAAACAGTAGCGATTTAATCATTGCATATCACATGAGTTAAACGTTTGCTTTGACGACAAAAGAAATTCGGGACGTACCGACCTAACACATTAACAGGTGTGGTCAAAGTATTTAATGACTATAGCAGCTACAATTCTTTTGTATAGGCGAATGTGTTACCTGCAGGTAAGGTTATTCAGCTTACTGCAGATTATAGTAGATTCAGACAGATTGTTACTTGATGCTGAAGGGTGTACAACGTTTTTCTGTAATTATATTATTCTATTATTATAGTAGATGCTACATGAACGTGGCACGGAATTACGGTACGATACCGTATTGCCAGCCTAGCTAAGGTAATCTACTAAGGGTGGCGGGTCTCAAAACGATGTTAGGTGACTGATAATAATGCTTTACGTGACGCCGTGGCATGCGCACTGGAAAGGGGAGTAGGTGGCGCCCAAAGTGGTGGTCGAATTTCAACCTTTCTTGGATACTTATTAAAAAGGTTATTGCTGGCTTTCCGAACGTTTGAAATTGGACACCTTCTGCATCATCAAACCTAAATTGCCTTATTAAAAGAGAAACTCGTGTTTGCGTCGCTATTTTAATAGGCCTGCTGTTTTATTCTGCTTGAAAAATCACACGTTATACTAAATGCCAGAGAGTTGTCGCAAAAAGCAGCTGGTTAGAATGAATAATGAGCAGTTAGTGTCAGATGTGCATGCTGTTTTAGCTAGCCGGTAATTAAGAAAGAAATGTTCATGTTCTGCTGCCATGTAATTTGAAGACAAGACGATGCCCTGCGCCTTCTATTCTAGTGAGTCCATTGCGGCATACTATTAGTACCGAAGCTTCTCATAAACCACGAATTAGGTTTCATTCTAAATGTGCATGCTGAGAGTGATAGACTAAAGAATCAATTGCGTTATGAAGTCACTCTTGCTAGGCTTCTTCCACTGAATAACATTATCTGGATGATTCAGTAGTAATCTGTATCCCACGTCCGCAGCGAATCTTCGTACAATATGTATAATTAGGGAGAGATTTTGCCTCAAGTCATTTTAGTTTCTAATCGATATAATATAAAATATCTCCTGTACTAAATTATTCACTTCTTCATAATAACCACGGCTTAGAATGTTCTATTAAACCCACTAAACAGAAAACTAATAGCTGTAGTAATATGCAAAGCCACAGAGCAGCAGCATTATTTTTGTTTATTTAATTCTTATAGTACGCAGCCCATAAAAACATATTGCAACAATGCTAGGTCCTCGCCGCCAAGGGGTCTGACTGGTCTTACCCCTGATCGGTTTGTTCTCTCTTATTTCGGATGTCAAGTGGTTCGGGTTCAATGCCAGGATGAAAAACTTTCTACAGATCTGTGTTGTAGTGCAGATCAGCTGCGTAAAAGCAGACAGAGATTTGTGGAAATAACTCGTTCGTGAAACTTGTCTTGTTCGCTTTTCCCTCGGAATGGGTCGAACCATCACAATGGTGGAAGTGAAGTGTGAAAATGAATGGAGTCGTTCGCAACAATAAATATCATACGAAGAAGGCATACACAAATTAAACTAAAATAATTAAGTGATATGAAAAATTAAAATTAAAATACGTGTTATAAAATATAAAATAAAAAAGTAATTAAACAATTGAAAGGTGCTAAAACGGCGCAGACGTAAAAATTTACACAAGGATGTATACATAAACAATAGTAATGATTGTATGTCGAGTAGGCGAGTTCAGGTTTGCATCACTACTTGCAATTTGTTTGATAATACAGTTGTCACTGTTTGCAAATCTACATCTAAAGCAAAAGAATAGTAGCTTTTTTGCGTAGTTCAGTAAAATAGACAATATTATGTTCCAAATATAGGCTTCTGGACCTTTAAGTATGTATATGGCTTGTTGAACAGTTGGCGAAAGGACATGTTGTAAGAAACTTTTAATTTGTGAACATTGTACAAATTATAAAAACACTAGGTGGCTATACCGTAGAAATTTGCAAAATATTCCCGAAAAATATGCAATGAACATTTGGAACATCAGAATAAATTTGTTTGATGAACACAGAAACCAAGAGCCTTGATATAATATGTCTTCACATCAGTATTGCCGTCGGTAATTATATGCTCTAAATATTTCTTTTTTTAATTTGAGAGGGGGATTTCATCGAGCATGGCATTAACAAAAATAATATTTTTCATAATTTTTGATAACCATTAACAACAAGAACTTGCCAAACAGCATCTCTGGTAGTGACAGCAACTACAGCAGTAACAGGTATCACTACACCGTTCAGACTAGCGAGTTTTCTTTCTGATGTTTTCTCTCTGACAGTAAACTGACAAGTGTGAACTGCTTTGCGAGTCACTGTCGGCAAGAAATTGTAAACTCTGCTAAAGTTGCTGTGAGTTGCTGTGAGTTGATTTACTGTCTAGTGTGAAAACCTCGGCGTGCTACCCTCGGCACTTCTCACAGCCAATAGAGAAGTTATTGTCAGATCGCACTTACTGTCGGAGAATAACTCGTAGCGAGTTGTGTTCTTTAGTCTGAACACACTCACGAGTTACTTGGTGAGAAAACTCGCTAGTCTGTGCAGTCTCGCTAGTTTGATTAATGTAAGTATTACCTACAATGTTGTATCTGACACTTTATTATTATTCTCGTATTATAACGCAAATTCGTAAAGATAATCATGGCGACTTATGACGTGACAGCAATAACTACCGTGGGGACAGCTCTTTCGTATTCATCGACTGGCTGAAAATACAAAAATACGAAATTTATTATACATGTCAGATCAGCAATTTAGGTTTAAAAAATTTGGCGTCTGCAAGTATGTGTATCATGATTTTGAAAGAAACGACAAAGTACTAAACAATAATTTCATTATGTAGTGCAACCTGCTTGTTGCGTCGAAAGCTTTCGACAAAGTCACCATTGCAAACTATTCAGCTTACTTTTGGCCCGTAGTAAACCGGCAAAAATAATAAGCCTGCTTCTAAATAATTATACCAATCAAAGGATAACTCTATCCTGGAATAATGTGCTCTCTAGGCACGTCACTGTCACCAATGGAGTACGGCAACGGGCAGTGATTTCACCTCTAATATTCGGCATATATCTAGACGGGCTTTTGGTCATACTTTCTAAATCCGGCTTAGGAACGTAAACGGCTTTTGTTCATTAATTATTACTTAATTTTCAACCAACGCTTGTGTTCGTATGATTTCTAGAGCGTAGTCAAAGTTTTCATTTGCAGTAACTATACTACCCCTTGTTTATTCAGTCACATCCTACGTTCTTTCTTCCTCGCTTGACAAAGCTGAACTACACTGATTGCTTTAGAGAGAAATTAAGGATGAACGCCACCCTCCGATATTTCTGCACCATCCCCCTAACCCCATATACTGGCATATGTATATGCTAGAAAAATTGCTTGTATCATACTGTACAATTGCTTAAAGTTAAGGAAAGCTTCTGGACATGACGAAGTTCCACACACTGTTGTCGGACATACATTTATGAAGTAGCAAATTACTATTTCCCTTATGTAAATAACTGTAGAAAGTACCTAAGAAAGTATGTACACAATCACTTCTATAGTTCTATTGCACAAGTATGTAAATAGAAAACTTGACTTAGCACCTCATTAGCTACTTAATGTGTTGAATGAATAAGGCCTGAATAAGTCCGAGGCAGAAATTAAGAGATTGGGAGAAACCTCATTTGCCGTAAAGTAGACCGTACAGGTTTCTTCCCAAATGCTATAAGGGATATAGTTTTTCCCCACAAATAAGTGCACTACACGAAAGGTGTATAGTCTGTCCCCGTTATAAGGAATATAAGGTTTCCCAAAATGATATATTGAAATTGTAAACTGTTATTGCTGTGATGTCTGCTAATATCCCTACTTTACTTTGTAATATTTCACCAGATTGTTATTATGAATTGTATTTTCTGCTGAGTGGAATTGTAAATAAGTACACCATGATGTTTTAATTTATTGTTTCTTCGTTTAATTCACTATATACAGTAATCACCAAATTGGACAACAGATATTAATGATAAACCTTTTCGAAAACAATATTTAGCGTGATACAACGTTTCTCCTTTCTTATGTGAGCAGAAAACAAACAAACGAACCAAAAATTAAATTCAAGTTTTCGACATGATATTAGATTTTAGTCTTGTTCTCGTTACGGTGCTGAGAGCATTGTGCAGAATTTAGCCTTGTTCTCGACAACTGTTTTCAGTCGTGAAAAGACCATTTATTTTCTGAATCACTATCGTATGTTTTCCGTATTCGTGGAAACTAACTTCAGTTATTCGTGTGTATAAAGGCAATTGTGAGAAATCAGAGTCATTGAATTGCGGCCTTGTTGGTCTCCTAGCAATCATCAGTGAAATCTCTGAAGCCAGACAAAATGAACATTTACTAGTTCACGTGCTGTCCCTCTTCACGCCCCACTGCTGATGTGCTCCGTGCATATTAATAACGTTTAGTGAGCGCGTAAGCGAGGCTAGATTACTAGTCCTTAAAGCATCCAAAGCTTTCATCCATGGCACATATAGCATGAGTAGCTGCTGCATCAGATTGCAATTTGTTTATATAGGGCAGTTTTCTGCATGATGTCAACTTTGGTAACTATGCCAATGATACACCAGTCTGTGTAATACTTACCACAGTTTTCCATTGGAAACTGGATTAGAAGTGTCTTACATTACACATATGATCATGTCTTCTGATGAGTTCGCTTTCTAGGCCTTGAATTGTGTTCTGATCTTAGTTGAGAGAATACGTTAAACAGAAGAACTCCAATTAACTGCTGTCGTGAGCAATTTTTCACATCGCGTGGCCGAAATCTAACGTTTAAGCACGCAGCGTCGCTTAACATGCTTTTTTGTTGTTATTTTCTGCGCGAAATCACTTGTTGTCCGTGTTTTCAGTCCGACATTGAATATTCGTTTGAGGTGAGGCTTGACAATAAATCCTTATCTATTCTTCTTCCAATCGTAAATAGATAATGCCTTCAAACAAAATTTTCTCAAAGAGCTCGTAAACTCGCAAGTTTTGAAGCAGCGAAAAGAAGCACATGAGCCATGCGTCAACAGTCGTTCATTGTTTCGGCAATGTTAATGTCAAATGAGTTGGAACTGATCATCCTTAAGTTTTAAAGCGGCCGTGCTTACATTAAATACGAAGGAAAAAAGTGCGAAAATGACCAAAATTCTTTTTAGACTAATATTTGCCTAAACCTAAACCTCCGAGCGAGTTATAGTAGAACAAATTTCACAGCAGTATGGCGGAGCTAGACTTTTGTTCCATAGCCTCAAGTTCAATGAATCCCTCGACCAATAGTACAAGTTGAGCTTTTATCATATCCTGTAGACAGGGATCCAATTGGACCACACGTAGTTGTTTTTAGACATAAAGGAAACAAATGAAGCAGTGCTGTCACGAACTTGTAAAAGGTTCTGGTTATTTTTTGTTTGCTTTTAAAGAATGGGAGTTTTTAGGCTGTTAGACTGAAGGTTTTTTTAATCTAATGGAAGTTCACGAAAAGCATATTATTAGTGTTTTGTCGACCTTCACTGTAGTTCCTAGCTAATGATAAATAAAAGTAAAGAACGAATGATTAAAACATCATGATGAGTTACTTATTTACAACAATTGTACAATGCTAGACGACATGTTGAAATACAATAATAAATGTGTGAGACGTCACACTGAGTTACAGTCATAAATGTTAGTACTAATTTCTCTATGTATCTGTGCGCAGTTTCGTACTAGCTCAGTGCTGGTGTTAACTGCGTCACCATTCCATTTCCTTTCCACGACAATGGTTTCATCACAAGACTTTGTAAACGTATGTGCAACATTCCATTCCATGCGTTATCGATTCATACCATATCATCCGTCTTTCGATTCCACCAAGTTCCGACAGCCGCTGGCAGCTTACCTCACGGATCGCCTCCTCTTCGCCTCACCACTGACATGGTAGCTACAACTTCCTCGTGAGTCTAGCTTGCTTGACTTCGTCTGCCAACTTGCTGGGAGTCTCACTAATACAAGTCTAGATTAAGTTCCGTATTCCATTGACCACATTAACAAGCCGTTTCTACTCTGTTTATATCATTTGAGAACGTTCCACAATAGTATAAATCAAAACATCTCAATTAATCTCGTTAGAGATGTCCGAACTGAGCAGTGTGGACAGACTTTAGACGTGTTTGCCACACGTTACGATATGCTCGTCCAGTTTATGTTCGGCATTTGTAATTCATTCCCTGTGGCTGATCTGGTTCGATACTAATGCGAATATTCAAAAAAGTGTTGATTTAAAGAATTTATTTTGTACATAAAGCATGTCATATGCATTTGCAGTCGGATTCCAGTGGTAACCAGTTTAGTTCTCTGTGTATGGTGAAAATGTGTTTGCGTGGGTCACGTTTTAAAATATTTCGTGCAACTCTATTATGCATGATTTGTAATTTGCTCAGCAATGTAGTTCCTCAGCAATGGTGTTGTGTTTATGATTTGAACTGCATTATATTCATTCATGCTTGGAAGTGGTGCTGACAAACCACTGGTACAGCAGCATCTAATTTTTTTTGCTCAATTACTGCTGTGTTTGCCTGTCTTGCGGACAGATTTCTCAATTCTTGTGTCAATTTTATAAAAGATCTGTTGAAGTGTTAAAAGAAACACATCTCAATAACAATAACAGCATGCTCTGTACAGAATTTGATAGGATGAGGATTAATTAATCGCGTGCCAGAAAGAGTGACACTCGATATTTTTACTATGCACATATAAATGATTTTTTGTTTCCATTATAGTAGCTTGTTATCTATCCTATTTTATAAGTTAAGCAACTTGGCTAGTTGCTAGTACCACATAGTCATCTTCATACAAAGGCATATAGATATTATTTAATATCGGTTTTTGCAGACATGTTGGTTTAAGGTAAATAAGGTAATCATCTAATCACTTATATCTACATAATCATCTATACAATCACTCAGTAACACTAATGATGACGCGTTTTATTGGTTAATCTCAGAAGTACAATAGCATATGATAATAACAACATTTTTTCAATATTTACTACGTTCTTTGTATAACAAACAATCGTAGTTATATGTTGCAGGGTAAGGCTGCGAAATGATGTGCCAATAGATGTCATGCAAATTCGAAAATACCCTGTATTATCTATTTTCTTTTATCGGATATCTTTCGGAAATCTTTATTTGTTTTTTCGCTGACTCAGGTGATTTTACTTTGAATTTTTTAAATTAAGGTTTTACCTGTCTCTGATTATTGCTTGTAATACTCATATTTCGTATATTGTTATGATGCGTTATCGAATGATGCATTGCGCATTTCAACATAGGCATTATAAATAAATAAACTATAGCTTTTTGTTGCGACGCAACACCACACTGCCTACATTCATTCACATGAAATGCAATATTTTATTTGGGTTTCAAAGTGAACCTTAAAGGAAGGAACTAGTCGCTCAGTTTGTTGAGTTTATTTTACAGTTACTACTTAAACTTAGAAAAATATAAAAAAGAAATTTGCAAAAAAAACATTCTATAACGCATGAACGTAAAGCATACTACCTCTGAATGCAAATGTTCAGGCATGATGGTTGCCGCATTTCGTTTGAAAATAATGACGTAACTGGGGGGGGGGATTCATGACTTTTCGTAAGCGCACCGTGGCTTTCCGTGTACGCGCGCTGCTTAAACTACTTCAAACGTATGCAGCTTACCTAATGTTCACACAAAATGTTACAAAATCAGCTATCTAATGTTTTCGTAAAAAATTATTATACTTTTGATGAAGATTGACAGTGAGCTACTTTTCTTCAAGACGAATAACGTCATTGGAAGAAGAATGGGCGTTCAAAATGTGAGTGCCCAAGCATGAATTGATCGCGACTTTAAATTGATTTTACTAATTACACGAGGCGCTTATTGCAGTTTTATTGCTAAACCCTTTTAACATTTTTTGCGAATATTCAAATAAGCCTAACTTCCCAGAAGGCCTGGCCTTTTCTTTAAGGACGCTCATTTTACTGCATGGGACAGATTACAAGCAAAGTAGCGAACGTGCTACCAACCATGGCGATACAGTGAACCAGCTTTGAAAGATGAGATAGGGTTTTTATTTTCTTAATTCGCATCTGGATATCTACCAAACTACTTTAAGATTTGATTTCAATTTTTTTTTGGAAGCTTGCTTACAGGTTACGTGCACACTTTCATTATTGTGCTGCATTTAAATGTGATAATTTTTTAAATTTATACTAAAATGCATATCATTTAAGCAAGAACCACTTTATTACTCACTTTCTTGATATCACATTAACTTGCAATGCTCTAGCCGGGATAACAATGCTATAAATGCTTTTGCAAATCTTATCTCGAATGACTCGTCTTTCGCCCGTATATAAATAGTCTGTTGGTGATGTAATTTTACAACTCTAGTCGCGTTTTCTATACGCTGTTCTGTTTTTTTATGATTAATGAATCTGCATTAGAATTGGTAATTATGTTTATTATAATTGTACTCGCTGTTTTTCATTGTGTATAATGTGTGTAAATTTTTGTTACTATGTACTAAAATATGTTCGTTATCTTTTATTATGTATGTATGTAGTGTTGGATTATAATTTGTAACTATGTCTATTGCATATGATCGTTGTCGCTCAATGTGTCTCATGCGTTGGATTCTAAACTATGTGTGTGTGTGTGTGTGTGTGTGATTTGTAATGTTCGATTGTGTTATAATTTGTACAAGCTACAAATGCAAACCTATGTTACGGAATTGGCGAAGAAGTAGTCTAAATATACCTTATGAATCGACAAGGAACTGGCTACACATTTCTTTCTCTGCAAAACTTCTCCGCATTGAAGACTTCTTTGAAAATTACCTTGTCCTAAATAACCTGTTGCCACGTAAGTGAATTACCAGCCGAACCTAAACAAGCAGTTTGCGCGTTACGTACATAATTGATCTGTATAGAACGCTTTCATTAAGGAAAGTCATGGTAAGCGGTGCCATAATTCGATTTACACAGCAATTATTTAGTGATTCAGTAATTTTTGAGAAGTCCAGGGTACAAATTAAATTAAAGTACTCAATTTCGTCTAATCCAGAGTAGATGCTTTTCAGAACTGTGTGTAGAAACAATTGGTCCTGGAGCTCACGGTAAAAACAAGGGCAGAAAAATTGGAATCTGTTTCGGGTGAACACTTCTTTTACTATGTCAGATGATAGATGATGATTTTACTATATCAGATGATGTAGTAATGTTCAAAAAAGCCTTGCAGGCGGTGAAATGTATACACACTAGAAGTGCATCATTTACATTAGAGAAGAAAGCTACGTTCGAATTGTGCACGAGGCACTTTTCTGAAACCTCACTGGTGTCATGCACGAAGTATTTTGTGAAGACACACTGGAGTTATACACGAGACATTATGTAAAGTCATACGCGCGTTGTGCATGACACATTCGGTGAAACCACGCTCGGTTTGTGCTGGAGATATTTGGTGAAATCATACTCGAGTTGTTTGGGAGATATTTGGTGAAACCACACTCGAGTGTTGCATGTGACATCTGCTGAAACCACACTCGAGTGTTGCATGTGACATCTGCTGAAACCACACTCGAGTGTTGCATGTGATATTTGGTGAAACCACATACGAGTGTTGCACGAGGCATTTGATGAAACGACATTGTGAATGGGGCATTTTGTGAAGCCACACTCTTGTAGTGCACAACACACTGTATGAGCCACACTCTAGTGGTACACGAGGCATTTTGTGAAACCACATACTCGAGTTGTGCACTAAGCGCATCGTGAAGCCACACTCGAATGGTGCACGAGTAATTTTTAAAGTTTCACAGGTTTATTTCACCAAACCTGGTTGGTTTCAGAAATATAGTACATAAAGAAATCTGTCATAGTAGTACAATACAAAAGTTGTCAAAGTTTACTAGTCTTCTGCTGCAACTCAATACTATCTGCTAAACCTACTGCGTTAATATTAGTAGCTAAAACTTTCGTAATAATTGTATAGCAAAACAGCTATTAGAGATTGTTGTACTTCTGTTATAATACAATATTGCAGAAAAAGTGAAGTTGGCTATTTTTCCTTTCAGTTCTGTAGTGTAGCAAGAGTAACAGTGTGTGCAAGGTTTTCGTCGACGGCTGTACACGTGACCGGCCGTTATTCGCCGATAATTTAGAGTTGTCGTTTATTGAGCCAGTCGTAATGAAATTCCGCAGCAGCGAGCAAGTCTGTGATTCAAAGTCGTTGCAGGTACCAGAGCGACTCGACAAGGAATTATTCTTGTTGTGTTTCTTTCATGATCAGGTTTAAAAGATTTGTTCGAATCTGCGCTGTAAGGGAACGTTAGTAAATAGATTCGCAACCGCGAGTGTTGGACATGTGCAGAAACTTAGTGTGTGTGAGTGTACTAGTAAGAGCCACCACAGGAAAAAAGCATTATTGAAAATCGTGAAATCCAATTGTGTGACTTATAACAACTAAAAAATATAAGTCACAGGTGATTTTACATTTTTACATGTGAAGTTGTCAAAAGCTGTAGCTCAGTTTATTTAGGACGTCTAGTTTTATTATTAGTAATATTAAACTACTGTTGCGTTATGACGGGGATGAACTGTTATGGAATAGATGTCTCCCGGCTGTGATGAAGTTAACGCATAAGATATAATTTGGATAAGTGATAAATTGCTTAACATCGCATATCATTAGCAATACTGGAATCGTTTTCCTTATATAAAAACTGTTTTTCCATGACTTCCTGAAGATTTCTGACATCAATTTAAATTACCTCTTTAATGTGCAAACTATACAGCCGTTATTGTCAATGCGTAATCTCAATGTAAAAATATCATCTGCACTAAAGAACTTTAATTATTAAATTAGTTTTTCTGGTAACAAAAATTTTGATCAGCCAACTGCTTAAGATGCGTCATTCGTGGAAAAGATGTTTAGAAATTTGAACCGGTCTATTTCAAATTACAGCCTTTAGATGGAAAGATGATTATCATTCTGTATTTATTTATTTTGGAAAATTAAGTGATAAACCACTCCCGTGATTCTGTGTTATAGTACTTAACGCATGTTGAGTTGAGTTGCAACTAAGCTTCCGATGATTTCAAATGATTTTTACAGAAGGCTTGTGTGCGAGTCCTTGTTGAGGTGTAAGACATTTTCAGGCTTTCTTATTTAGTACTGCTTTCGTGCTCTTATTGGATTATTGCTGTAACTGATTGCTTGAAGCATTTATTTTTAACATTTCTAACTAGCCACAATTTTGAAATCATAGACGAATGAGGAAATGAAAGGATCTACAGTGCTCTCTTACTATTCTATCTTGTGAACAACAGCTGTGGATTATGCATGGGAATATGCCATACATAGCTTTTACGCTTTTCCGTGAACAACCTAGTCTTAGAAAAACAGATTGTGGTTTATCAGGCTTTGAAACCGCGTGTTTATGAAATTGTAGCTTAACAGAACAAGCTTTAACTGGAATGGAGTAAAGCTTGCTTAAAGAAGATTGTTTCCATCAGTTGCACTGACGCAATAAGGATTTGGTGCAAAATGTCAAGTTGGTTTTGTGGCTTTTTGTGCAGGTAAGTTGTATTAGTAAACGAAGCTTTGCTAGTGACACAGTTTTGCCCGCTAAATTGAGTGTTTAATATAGTAATGCATATAGTTTTTTGCTACTATGGCGTTTGGCCTGTTACTCTTCCTTTACCTTTGCCGCTTGATCTTTAACTCATTCATGAGAGTACATTAAGCCATTTAGAATGGGAAACCCTCAGCAGTCACACTTGCAGATCTCATGGACGTAAAATTTTGCCAACTAATTTTTTTCTAAATTATAGTGAATTTGATTATTCGTCATAATCAGTATCTTAGCGCAGCAATATCATCATCATCATCATCATTATCATCACTATCATCATATGTGTTAGCTTCATGTTTTAACTAACTGCCTATGCATGTAGTCAAACGTATAGGCCTATAATTAGTGTAATGATATGTATGACTTCTGATTAATGAATGAAAATCAGCAGTTATTTTTAAAAGTTCCAAATGATTTGTGAATGATTAATGAAAAACAGGTTAGACCTGAGCTTAGTTTCACAAAGATGTCACTAAGTTAGTGAATTCGTTGTTACCTGCTGACCTGGATAAAAAGTGTCATTTATCTGAAGTGGTTGACTCCTTTTAGTGAACCTGGTTCTAACTCTGGTATGAGGATCGTGGGAACCAATCTCTCTCTCTCTCTCTCTCTCTCTCTCTCTCTCTCTCTCTCTCTCTCTCTCTCTCTCTCTCTCTCTCTCTCTCTCTCTCACACACACACACACACACACTCTCTCTCTCTCTCTCACACACACACACACTCTCTCTCTCTCTCTCTTTCTTCTTTTCCCTGTTTTTCTTTTTTCTGTTATCCAACCTTATTCAAGATATCTATAAAAACTGTCTCAGTTTTCAAATTTCCCAGTTTCAGTTAATTTAATTTTCAGGCTTTTACTTCCTGTAATCAAAATATAAAAGCAAACCAAGTTGTGTTTTACAAATCCATCTAATTACATTAACGTGATTTAAGGAACTGGAAGGCTAACCAAACGTTCATTATAGGACTACGTAGCTTAATGCTTCAAGCAATATCCTATACTCAGCAATAATTAGTTCAATTGACTGCCAGAACATTGACCTGTTTTTCTGATTAGCATCATCAATATAATGGTCAGTTATTGAGACCAGTATACGAAGCCAATAATAATTTCCTTATCAGAATTAGCTCTTTAAGAGCGTACACGATTTCCAATGAGCTCGAATCATAATGGCCGAGCATATTTGATTTAAACGAGGGAAGGACCGTATGCACGCACAGCGTAGGTCAAGAACTGTTGCATCTACGTCACTAAATTTCAGTGCAAAGATCTGTGCTAGCAATAAAAGTTAATGTGCTTTATCATAACACATGCTTCCCCGAGTGGATTATATGTTAAGTTCATTCGATTTCCGGAGTAATTTTTGTAAGAATTAAGAGTACATCGACTCGATTCGTACCAAAAACAAGACTACAAACTAACAAACAAAAAGACAAGAGTATAACGCAGTACGCATTCAAACAGGATGTTATACCAAATAAAAATGACATTTTCGATCTTAGATCAACCTATAAACCATCCGTGGTGACTTTCAATCTACTCCAAGTTTAATTGTCTTCATGCAACTGCGTTTATTACTCGAGTGACCTGTCTCGTTAAGATTGATTGGGCTTGTGAAAGATTTATCAGCTTCTCCACTGTCAATAGCGTTAGCCATGACATCAACAACCTCGCTTGCTCATCAGCCTCATTACCGCTTGGCTTCCTCGTCCATCTCCTCGTTTGGATTCCATCAGTCCGCCCTATGATTGCAGTTGTCATTAAACATTCGTATCAGTTGGGCTTATTTCTAGTTCACACTGCGACAATTGCGGACAGTTTGAATTAGGTCACATCAGCGTATATTAGACTTCTTGTCACGTCGCTAGTGGCAAGCGAAAGAGGTTGCTGCTAAAGTTTCATATCTCCGTTATAACATAGAAGAAATCGATTGCACATGCTAGATTAACTTAGTGACAATAAGCATAAGCAACTACGGCATTGGCTACATACAACAACAACAGCAATGGCAGCAGCAACGACAACAGTAGCAGCAGCAACAGCAACAGCGGCAAATCAGCAGCAGTAACAGCGGTTTTTCCTGAAGCTTAAAAAACTCGTGCTAATGTTAGATTTAGATTTACATTTTATTTAATTTAGTACATATATTACCACAATACATTTATTTACAATGCACATGAAAGTTATTCATAAAACAGATTAAAATTAGCAACTAAAACTCTAAAATACATATTAAAAATACCTTACCTAAAAATTTACAGCTTGAAATCATCAGGTAACATCTTTCGCCTGTTTTTTAACAGTGACTCTGATAACACATCAGAGTTTATACCGCCACAAACAATAACAGCACTGTTTAAAATAGAGCTTATCCATTATATTATACAAAGATATTCCCAGCATTGGCAAGGCGTCGCGGTTGTTGTCATCATCATCATCGTCACCACACACATCACTACATCATCATCATCGTTGTTATCATCATCATTATCACCATTATTATTTTCTCAGTGACTAAAATGAATGTTACATACACGTATTAAGAATTTGTACCACAGGAATTAAAAGTGACATACTATACCTCCGTGACCTCCTGAAATTCATAATTATTATCATTTGGCATGATTTGCTACTTTCCAGGCTGCATTAAAAGTTTTCGAAAAAGGGCTTTTATCAGTCTAGTACCCTCTCGAGAGCTATATATAAAATTTACATTTGTTTTTGTTGTTGCATTAAAAGCAAGCATTGAAGCGTAGTAAAGAGCATAAAATGGGCAAATATGATCACATAGCGCACGTTTTAATTGCGTCTGTATAAAGGAGGGGAAAGAAAGAAGGAGAGAGAGAGAGAGAGAGAGAGAGAGAGAGAGAGAGAGAGAGAGAGAGAGAGAGAGAGTGTGTGTGTGTGTGTGTGTGTGTGTGTGTGTGTGTGTGTGTGTGTGTGTGTGTGTGTGTGTGTGTGTGTGTGTGTGTGTGTGTGTGTGTGTGTGTGTGTGTGTGTGTGTGTGTGTGTGTTGTGTGTGTGTGTGTGTGAAAAAGAGAGAGCTTGAGGATGCATGCTAGTATACAAATTCCGACGCTATTGTGCTTCCTAAATAACGGCCAGCTTCTTGTTTATATTGTTCATTTTCATAGAGAAACCATTTTACGATGTTTCGCTGTAATATATTATACTTTGTTTTATCCATTATAGAATCTCTTGCGCAACTCGCGACATTTCAGTGTCCGCTAAATCATCTTTTTTCGATGAAAAAATCGTCTGTGAATTACTCTGTCATTTCTCTTGTAAACTTCTGGCTTCTTTGTCTTGTCAACGTTTCTTAATATAATTAAATATGAATGTTGTTTGGTCGAAATCTTTGCCGAAATGAAAACTAATAATCTTGTTACAACAACACCTTAAATCATTTAATTCAGCTTGTTACCTCTATTTGTAGTTATTAACTTTTTAGAGATGAAAGTAGTGTAACTAATATTATTAGCTCAGGACCTTAACAAGGTTGATCTAAGGTCACCTAGGATCAAAATTGCTCGAAAGTTAATGCAGCTTTCACAATTAACATTTAAAATATCGCTTTCGCGTAAATTTTTTTTTGAAGCTCAAGCATAAAGCTGTCTAAACGCAGAAAATCAAAACACGTTTCTTTTAAGCAGTTTCATACTTAGGCTTAATACGAATACAATACAGACTAATACAAGATATTAGTAAGATCTATACTAGCAGAGACCCGAACTTAGTGCATTCATAAAACTCTTTCGTATTGAATTCCTCATAGCATTCTGTAATCTCTACTAAATGAGCCTAAAGTTGTATCTATATAAATGCTATTATAGGAAAATTATATGTATATATATATATATATATATATATATATATATATATAATAACTCTGTAAACTATCACAGTGGACTTTGATTATCTGTCATCTGCATCCTTTATGTTCAATTTTTTAAGTGTCTTAAATTTGTGTTTTATTTTATTGTACTGTTTAACTTCCCAATTATCTCTTTGATGTTAAATTCTGTCATTTTAAATAGTTTTTACATTTTAATTGTGCACGTTTCACCTGCAAGTACGGGGCTTTTATTGTACTTTATCAATAAACAAAGTTAATAAATAATAAATGATACGCCTAACGAGCATTTACATCTAGTAAAGGAACATAACAATTAGTAGAGACAATTATATACAAAAAACAAAATATTAAATTTTGTATTTTGTATCGCAAATGATAGTAGACCTTGAAAATTTCAAACGTTGATTTGAACATTTTTAACTTGAATCAAGTAACCATACATAAGGTTACATGCCCGAGCCTTAGAAACACGAATAATTGTATTGATATTTGTACCGCAATATAAAATTCTCATGTGATCGTAATATAAAGAAGATGTTTTGGGTTTATTTGTTTGACATTTACTCTGTTAAAATTCTACGGAGGACCGAAAAGCCTAAGGCAACTGCTAACTTAATACACTTTTATTTAAAAGCCGGATATGTTCTTTCCGATTGACGGAAATCTGCACGAAGCTGGAGAAATTTGCGATGTCTGAGTAAACAGCGTCGACGTTTTCTGGCTTGCCATAATTGATTGATTGTTGTTGTTTACGGACCGCTTATCTTTTTTGGGGAAATCACTTCAATAAAATTGTTTAAAATTTAATTAAATTTTAACTAACAATGCTAATGCAAGCGGTTTGCTTTAGATATAATTTTACAAATGACAATATAAACGGTTTGCGGTCAACTTTGTTTCGAATCTTCAACTTCGCTATCTTCTGTTAGTTCAAATATAATTTTAGCGTAGTGCAACAATAGTGCTGTTCATTGATGTCTGTAGTGCTATAATGTCTCCTTTGTATGTGTTGTAAATACTTATTTCTCACGCCTCGGATTTGGCGTGCCTTAAATATACCTCTGTGTGATCTACTGTGTGAACTAGCTTTCAAAAGGAATACTAACATACTAACACTCTTCCTGGCATTCCCTCTTTTGCTACTTTTTCTACTTAGATTCTGGAAATGGTTTTATAACACCAGAGATATGTATTGTGGTAAGCAACAACAAGTTTTTGACAGCATATATTATCATTCTCATTCTCATCATCATCATCATCATCATCGTGGTGTAGTTGTTCGTTGTATAAGATAAAAATATGAAGCCTTTATCCACATTTCACGCACAGTTTCGTATGCAGTCAAGTGGAAATGATAAAACAAGATAATATAAAACTGTGCGGGGAAAAACATATCCATCTTTTCCTTTCTTCTCCTGAATTTTGTTATATTAGCAGAGGTAATTGAGTTGATACACTTGCTCAAAATTTTATTCATTATTTATTGCTGTAACTATTTTACTAATATTGCGTCACCATAATATTTTCTGATCTCTTGTTCCTGTTTCTGATCAACAATTTCGCCAGTCTATCTTTTCTTCGTGTCTCATTTCATCAGTGTAGCACTGTAAATGTATGTTCTGTACTATTTCTAATATCCACTAGCTAAATGATACACTTGCAGTTGAAGTGAAGTTGAAGTGATGCAGTTGAAGTGATAGCACTGGCGAATGGATGTGATTTACTATCGATGTGTAACATTGACGAAATGCAAACTGGCGAAAGGGTGATCACCTTGTAACTCCACGATATGGTATTATACTTTCGATACTCTTGCTGTTAAATCTGTTCTTATTGCATTCGATCCATACACGCTGCGTATAATCAGTTGAGTATCGGAAGCGTATATTGAGAGAGAAACGGTTGTTTTGATTTCTTAATCCAGAATTCACTCGAATACTATTGCCTTGTTGAGTTATGAAAGGAATTGCCTAGGATGAAAGTGAAGAAAATCTTCAGAGATTTTTTTCCCTTGAAGACTAAGACTTCTGGTAGCATATTAGTAATATGGTGATAATGACGACAACAGACATGAAAATAATCATCATAATTATTGTATTGTCATTATCATCATTGCCATGGTCGTCATCGTTGTCGGCGTAGCATCGGCTTTTACATCGACAAGGCTTCTTTAGTGTCTTATTTCCACTTTCCTCCTTTTCATCCATCTCCATTCTTTCGTTCTTTTCTATTTCCTCTTGATGTGACCTTTAACTCATGCGGTCGCATTGCCATTTTGGGCCCAATCAGTTAGACAGCTTTAAAACATGCAATTTTGATTGAGTTACAGTCTTAAGGTGTTACATATGCGCATAAATCTTTAAATGTTTAAAAGCTGCCTAGAACTAAATTAAATCTTGAAATCTTAAAACATTAGAAAATAGGGTAAATATACGTATGCTTAAAATATGAAGTGACATTATAGAAAAACTGAAATAATTTTGTCTAATTCTCGTTTTAAAAGTAAGCAACCTGTATAATTGCAGACGAGGCGACGGTGGCGATGACGACAATGAGAACTATAGTAGACCTATAGGCTATCGTTACTCAAACATACGGGCTATGTTTTGTATTTAATCTGTCATAAGTTTCTGAAGCTTTCTTCCTGCAGGAAGTCAATGTACAAACAGCGATAATTTGATCCTTATACCGATGATGATACTTTGTTGTGACCTAAGCCTTTTTTCAATATAAAAAATCTCAGCAAGGAAGCAAGACAGAATTATAAAATGCAGATTTGTTACACCCACTATAATAGTCCTACTATTAGGTAAAAGAAATAGCTAAAGGTCTACCAATGAGGATTTTTCTCTTGCTCTTTCTCCGGTGATCTCGAAAGCAACAAATCGCCAATGAGAAGACCAGGCCCAAAATGCTGCCATTTTTCTCTTATGCAAGGGTCATCAAGGGTCATGATGAAGCATCCTAGCCGTGGAAGTCAAATACATAATTTACCATCACTAGATGTTGGAAAAAATATTGACAATTTAAAATCTGTTACGTGTAGAAGAATTCACTTTGCAGACAATAATTTTCAGAAATTTCTAAATTTTTTTAGGCCCATTTCATAGTGAGCACGCAAGAAAAGTGACGCAAGTAATTGCTGTCAGAAAATCAGAAAACTTCAGAAAATTTCCAATTTTTTCTCAAAATCCCATACAGTAAGAAAGTTTATTTCATAGTGAAACCGCGCATCTAGTTACCTTCAGCACTTTGCGAGAGGCAGGCTTACTGTTACTGTTACTCGTCATCATAGACAACCAAAACGACATCATGTTGTTATTAAGAGCTTACTATTATTACGATAGTATTAAGTACCGTCGTTATTACGTGCGCCCAATTAATGGAACAAGACAACACGGTGGAGGCGTTGCAACTTTGCTTGCACATTTGAAAGACGACCGCTGTTGCATGAATGAAACATAAAATCGTCTATCTGTTAAGAGAGAGATTAAATCTTAAAATTTTATGCTGAAATGTGTTATTCGCTAAACAAGAAAGAAGTCTCCTGTTTGTCCTAGGAAGCGCAACTAAGGACATTTTCTTACTTTTTTCATTGCTGCATGTATGTGCGGTTTTATTGTTCTAGAATGACGCTAAATGCAGTCTTTGGGGGTTTGCGTAGCCATATCATCACGTCAAGGAATTTTTGCTTCAATCTTGACCGTTGCCTCTTCGCCCGTTGCCTAGACAACGTTCTTTTCTCTACTGAGGCGAGAATTGACGAGAGTATCAACCATTGAAATGAAGCCCATAATAAATTTCCCAAACAGATTTATGACGCAAAATTCTTTTGTTGAAAACAAACCTAGGAATCATCGTTTCTCGTCACGAAGATTCTTAATGGAATTGCAGCCCAGAGGATGCATGTACACGTAATTTTTCTTGTTATCCTTTCCCTCTTATTGGAGCAGATCTCGTGTTTTAGACTCTGTATTCTACTCATGTTAAGATTCCCTCTACTTCTGGCTTGTGGATGCAACGAGTTTCATTCAATTTTTACACTAATAAAATTAGTAATATTGACCGTGTTTTCACATAGTCAAGGACTGAACGGCTTTTGGACACTGCCTAAAATTAAAGGAAAATAGCACCAACTTTAGACCAGCCCAAATTATCTCAGATCTAAAATATTGAAAGGGAAAGTACAGCCCTTCTAGAATGGCTTACACTTAAAGAAAAACAGTACCCAATTTAAGAGCTTAGTTTAAAGCAATGTAAGATACAAAATGTTGAAAAACAAAATATCATTTTAAGAATGATGTGTATTAAAAACTTAATCATCGCGAAAGTTTATCTCTTTAATTTTGTTTTGTTGCACTCCCTCAGCCAAACATTCTTAGATGCGCGACAGTGCCTGCTTATATGTGATGTACCTCATTAGCAGAAAACATCCCACTTTTAACGTCAGAGTCTCTCATGTGTGTTTTAGTATTCCCAAAGTAAAAAGTACATTTTTGCGGTGGTTGAGTTTAGTGGTTTTTCGCCTTCTCCTTATAACTTCACCATTCTTAACTCTTAAGTTTTAGATCAAACTTTTTTCGATTGAATCAATTTACTTTTTGTAATAGTATCATTATAGTGATTCGACATTTGTTTTTGCTTTTCTAGTAATGTGGATACAACAACTGAACATCCAGCTAACCAAAATGCTACACGAACAAAGGAGCCTATCATAGGTGAGTTGAGTGTTTCAAGTATCATTAATTATGTCTGCAACCTCGATCTCTTTCGTTGCCCTTGTCTGTTTGCCTGTTTTTAATCCTTAATTTCGCCATCACAATGACTTACTACAAAACGTCACAGAACAAAGGTATTATACTAGAAGAGAATCCTGAGAAGGTGCCTCTATAAAGTCCTAGTGGCGTTTTTTTCTAAAAGTAGGCAAGGCAAGCGTACCAATTTGATTGTGTTAAATCCTTAAAAAAGGACTGCCAGCTTGAAAAATTTGTGGAAATTGGTCAGAAAAGCAAAAAAACGGACGCCAGATTACCATGTAAATCGAAAGCTTTTCCTAGAAAATTAATATTAAGAGATTATTATGACATCTATTCCAAGGTATAGATTAAAAATATGATAATAAAAATGGCCTCCGTTTTCAACATGGCCGCCATACAAAACCATTTGCAGATCATGCAATTATTTTAGCAGTTTCGCCTAGACGTAGTATAAAGACGAAAAGTAATTGTTTTTTCGCATCGATCACGTTAAATCTAAAAGCTGCTACTAGACTCCAAAAAGGATGCAAAGAGACTGAAACAGTTCAAAAACAAAGAACTGGTCGCTGGGTTCCCGACATACAGCAAAATGGTGAAAAATTGCTCAATTCGCCTAGAAGTTGTGAAACATTGCACAATGCTAGAACCCATCAGAGTGATTAGTTTGGGATATGGGGCCAATCTAAAATCTCCAATATGGCCGCCAGTTTCAAGATGACATCAAAGTGGTTGACCTCCACGCTAGCATACAAAGGTCATACCTTAGTCATTAAAGCAGATAAAATGATGTTTTGGCATCTAAATGTAGATTTTCAAGGCGAAGGAATCCACACCTGATGCTTAAAAACACCTGTGATATCATCTCACTTAGGCTGCCAAGATGACCGCAGCCGCTTGTGAAACATACTAGTTACGTGTATATTGCATATTCTAATGGAGATAGGACGCCGAGTTTAGTATGCAGACAATTATAGATTTTAAACGTCAAATATTTAGGGTATTTAGGACATTGTATTGATCCTTAATTGGATAAATTGAATTGTAGCACATCACACATTCTGATATATTCTGGTATACAAAGTTACCTCTAAAACAATCTGTCAATTCACCGTCACATTTACCCAGAACTGTGCAAACAAGAGTTGCTTGGACACATTTGCATCTGCCACCGCACCCATTGGTTGGCTATCGGCAACATTTAATAGTTGTTCACATGCTTCAGGGCTTAATATCCAGTGCGGTTACCATATTACTTCAATGGGTTGCTGCAGCCTTAGTCAAATTGTGATGGTAAAGCTGGGGCAGTGACCAATGTCTGGCCCCAACAATATTTTGTCTAATATACGGTATATCACATGTCTGGTGTGCTCCAATAGAGCGACAGATGATGGAGGAGCTGCCTACACTTTGACCTTTCCTTTCCTTGAACACGTTATGCACTTTGTCAAGTAACATCAAACGTGCTAACCTTGTCACACAAAAAAACGTTTTAAAGGGAAGAAATGGCAATTTTAAAGTATGACAGAAAAAAAATCCACACAATGTTATATTACTTAGCATTATGCTTACCAGCTTAAAAGAGTTATCTAACTAGAAAAGAAAATTCTTAGTAATTTAAAAAGTTCGCGCCAAATGTTAAAATGTCATTCACTTACCTTCCCGTATTGACAAAATAAAGTAATTTGCTTAGTCAGTGAAGCATTACGAATACTCTGATTATTTTTTCAAACTTTACAACTTTCAAATTGTTATTGATAAACTTGTTTCAATTGATTTACCGTTAAAATGACTACGCCTAATGGCCATCGTGGGAGTTTGAATTTTTATGTTTAACAGCGTTGCTGCTAACAAAAGCTCTGTGCGCAATAAGACAGCTCGTAGGTGATACAAAATTTCGAGACGATTTTTAAGCTTTATTTATGAAGAGTGTTTCCAGCACAGACAGAAGCTCATTCAGTCGCTCAGTTCTAGCCCTTCGAGATGCAAATGCTTTTGTTACATTCTCAAATGCTTGCTATGTGGGCCAAACCATCTTTTTTTCCTCTTTCTATAAATGTTGAGCAGCAACCAATAATAGTACGGAATGCTGACATAGCTGATACCTTTTTAGAGCCTATGGCATTTGCAATATCAACTAATCTCAGACGTTCCTATTATAAGCTAGTGACAACCATCTTGTTTGCGGATAAAATTGGACACTACCCCAAAACCTTGACCTTTAAAGCTTATATCTAGATACTACAATGGCCTCCAAATGCTGTCATAAACGAGGGTGATAATGCAGTCAGCTTTCATTGCCTTTAAAACCCTCTTTTGACTGTATTTCCAACTTATGGCCTATTTGCAGCAGAGCCGCTTCTACTGACAGGCGCGCGGGTTACTGGCGCATCGAAATCAGTTACTTCTGCAGACGAGGCTCATCAATCTTGGAAGAGGAGAAGAAAATTCAAGACTTCTGCTCCCTTGCATCAGAGGAAACGTTAGAGAAGGCAGTTCCAGAATCAAAAGCATTGGCTGCCTTGCAGGCTAGCTCGGCCAAGCAAAGGCTAAGCGAGACCACCATAAGGAAATCTGGCGTGAAGCCACGACGGGCAATGGACCAACGCCTAGTTCTGCCAACTCCTACAATTCTCTTGGAGTGATTTGTACTACATGTATTTGCAATGGAGCTCTTCAGCAGAATTTAATGAGAGCACTGACACAATGGGCAATCCAATGTCTGTAATATTTTCTGCTGCGGCTACTCTTTGCAAATCAAGAATAGGCAGACGAGCAATTCCGTTCAAGAATAGCCATGCGTTCTTTAATATCGAACGAGATAAAAGCGTGACAAGCTATCGTCATTTCTAACTTTGTGAAGAAAAATTACGATTAATTTAATATTAGTTTCGTTTCTAGTATATTTGTAGCTTGTGTTACATATTATTAAGGTTTTGCTTGATATATTCCTCTATGTCTGTGAAAACTCCAAATGCCTGTTATGTGTACTGTTCTTAATTGTCATTTGTTCGATGAGATGTTCTTCGCATGGATTCGTGACATCTCTTGAACTTGCGAGGGATTATTATAAATAAGCCTATGCACCATTTTTGCTTGCCACCTGCTTTAATGCTTGCGAACGCAGTTTTGGCTTAAAAGCCTCAGACATGGGGAAAAATTACATGAAGCTTAAAAATACGTCTTGAATATTAAATAATCAGACCATTCGTAGCGCATACGTCACTAACTAAGTTAAATTACTGTATCTTGTCAATAAGATTAAAAATGTGTTTTTAGTTTGTGAGTGGTGCACCCTGGAGGTGAGTCAACGACATTTTACCAATTGGTGAAAACATTTTAAATAATTAATAATTTTCTTTTCTAGTTACATAAGTCTTCCAAGCAGGTAATGCTAGCGAAATGCTAAGTAATATAACTTTGCATGGAGTTATTTAGGACATAGTTTAACATTTCATTTTCTTCCCCTGATTTACGTTGCTCTTATGTCGTTATGTAATCCCGCGGTCTGAACAGTATTGCGGGAAATTTAAAATGAAAACAAACAACAAATCCTTTCACCGCGAATATGGTATACGCATAAAATTGCTGTAAAGTAATATAATTTTTTAAGGCGATTTTTCTGAAACCTACTTCAAGTACCCCTTTTCTTGTCCTTTAACGTTGTAAATTAGACAAGAAAGCATGATTGTTCCAAGCACCTGACTCTAATTTTTGCTGCCTTAACGGTGCTAAGCTGCTAAGCGACGGTTTTTCACGTCTTCAGACTACAGCATGTATTGTATGCTTGTTCAGCACGCACCAAGCAAATTGCAAATGGGTTTCCCCAGTGAACGGACGCTATAGACTTCATACTTTCACTTGTGCAATGCAGACCATGTACGTGTCCTCTCTATTCATGACTTCATCAAATAGACCTTTACCGTTAGACAATAGAGTCCGGAAAGGTGTTTGACTGAGATAACAGATCGTAAATTGAAGCAAATCTGGAGTATTCAGCTGTCGAGTGCTCTTGTGATGTTGGCGCAATAAATATGACTGTATTGCTTTGTCCTTGGTTTCTGTTAATAATTGCGTTGAGTATCTAGTGCTTTAGGATTGCATGTTAGCTTTCATTACATAACTGATAGAGCTCGGTTTGTATGTTCAACAGTTAATTGTTACCTGTAACATCGTTATAGGTGACAGAGCCACCAGCAGCCTTAGCCGAAGTTTGTGAATCACGTCACAAGATGTCCCCGTTTTAAAAAGGGATTTGAGGAAGACTAAATGATATAGGCAAACTGCTAAAACCCAGAGAACACCAGGAAGATGAATTTCCTTCTGATTCTCGAATTAAATAGTTTTTATCAACATTATAAAAAGAATTACAACTTTTATTAAAACGTTAAGTTATAAAATGTTAAAAAACATGTCTTGAATGTTTCGACTGCAGCCTGCAGTCATCTTCATTGGCAGAGTACACAAACAAACAACCAGCTTTACAGGCAGACCCTATAGTACAGAAATTATCGTATTCAACAGTACAGGCTCCGCCTATGGAATTGATTGCTTGTTTGTGTAGTCTGTCAATGACGATGACTGCAGGTTGCAGTAGAAGCGTTTGGAAACATTTTTTAACATAAGTTTTAATAAAAGTTGTTTACTTTTATGATGTGTGAGTGCCTGTATAAATTGACTTTTATCAACCCATTGCTCACTAATATTAAATTGATATTTTTGAGCTCTTTTCGTCCATTTTTTCAATGTAATTGATTGCGCCCATGTAAACCTATCGTCTGTCTCAAAAAACGTGCGTTGGAATTAGGTAAATGCATTATTGACTCATATGAGCAAACATTGTGATTCGAAAAATTTTGCTGTTAGCGTCATAGGAATCATCTAATAATATCGTAACCACATTATCGTAAGTGTTCACAAATATATTATTTTTTTATTTTCACTTTTATAATACTTCATGTAGCAATGCGCGCATTGCCTATGTTGGTTATCTTTGACTGAACTTTGCAAGTTGAACAGGTTTATGGACAACATGTAGCTTCTGATTTTTAAAAGAATTTATATGGAGTCATTTGAGAAGCGTAAAGGCGGTCTCTGAAGGAGATGGGCCAATGGAATGTAAACAGTATTCTGCTTATGTCACATTGGGATACAAGAAACACTTAAACTTTAATTTCTTGTTTCTAGCAAACTTTCATACATTTAAGAATTTACAGTAATTAAAAACTGTTGAATGTTTACAATTTCTCAAACGGAGGGTGGAGAGAAAGAAAGAAAGACAGACATCTTGAAAGGAGACAAATTTACTTTGATATCAGGTGATCAGGATCCCTCATTTCTTCATTTTCGCTTGTTTTAAGCAACTTAATGTGGGTGATCTTGCGCGAAAGGCAGCAAAAGGGCAATCACTGTTCCATATATGCATATGCCTGCCAGAATAGTACTATAGACACACTATAGTACTTATATATTTTATAATGTATATACATGTATTACTTTTAAAAATGACGGACAGGTTTAATAAATCCCTGGTGCTAATTATAGCCGCTAAAGTAAATAGTAGCCAACTGGCTAACCAATTGATCTCTTGCTACTTTTTTCCAAATCCCTGATATTTTTTATGTTTTAATCTCTCGTGGTCATATCATACCTTCTACACAACTGAATTTTAAGGCTTGTTTGTCACTCACAGCTACTAAAAGAAAAAACATTTGTTACACTTACAAGAAAATGGTGAAAAGAAAGAGAGAGGGAGAAGAGGGAAGGTAGAAAGAGAGAAAGAAAGAAGAGAGAGAGAGAGAGAGAGAGAGAGAGAGAGAGAAAGAGAGAGAGAGAGAGAGAAAGAGAGCAAAAGAAGGAGAGCCAGATTTCGGATAGACCCCAAGTGTCATAGAAAGTAAAAAAAAATTGTGTATAATGCAACTTCTTACTTCAGTAATGATTATAATCATCCAGCTGAACGACAAAACCATGGAGAAAGCCAAATAGAATTAATAGAAGCAAGAATTTGAAAGCTGTACAAGGTTAACTTAGCGGAAAACGGTTGCAGAGAGTAGAGAAGCAAGGCAAAAATTGACATTGCAACTTGAGTCGAAAAGAGGTAAGACGTGTCGCCAAAAGATAAGTTACCCCCTACTGGAAAAAAGCCTAGAAATTTAGAAAAAATAAAAATGTATTTATCTTGCTTGTCAAACTTACTATCTGCGTTCCTAGCATAGCCACATGAAATTGCAGACTACTATCTGCGTAATGAACATAAATTTTCTCGTGTATTACATAATGTATTTTTCTTGTGTGCTCTGTGTTGCCTATCATTTCGTTTCATTTTTCATCGCACCCAACGTGAATAGATGCACTACACGATGCGTTAACTTTTCCTGATACTCATAACCCAGGAAAGCCTTTAATGTACTGATGCTACATCACTTAGCACTAGTATTCATAATTTATACGCCTGAAACATATTTCGGTCCACAGAGCTATGCCTATGACGTCTACCGACGTTATAATAGCTAAACGTATTGATTACGTTGTTATTTCTGGTTTGTGCCTCACTGAGTGCTGGTGCTAGCTTGCGTGGCTTCCTGTAGTTCATACGTATTTCGATAGCTGAAACTAAGCAACTGCAGACACATAAAACTTGCGTCAATGCCAACGAATTTTGTATAGTTTAGCGATGATAAATGGTTTCTTTATTACGTCGTCGAAATAAATAAATAAATAAACAAGTAATCAAGTGCTGAGGAACTATTTTGATGGTGCCTTACTTCTTTCACGTCACTGAATTGTATATATGAGCTGTTTTGCACGTGTACATGCGATGATAACGACCAAGACAAGCCTGGTTTTGCTAAAACTATTATTACTATGCGCAGTAATTAAAGAATAGGTGTCTGTAATAGTGGTAAATAATAACGAAGCTTGAAAAGTGATCAATGTATCCACATCATTACTAACAGTGTGAATTCTCTAAGGCAGTTATTGCCATCGGGTTCTGTTCGAATCACGTGACTTCACCATGACTGTGCAACCTTCACCCACTTGAGAAACAAATCAGCGAAACTTTCTGTTTTAAACCTTTTTGTTTATAAAAATACTAAGCATATATTTCCGGTAAGGTGTTTTCTACCTTCAAAAAAGTTAATAGCAAAACACTTACCTTTGCAGCAGGGACAGTGCCATGCCACAGTACTTTAAAACAAACAAACGTGAGTACTTAGCTTTGGAACCGACATTTGTAATTTTTGCTATTATGAATGATCATGCTGTTTGTTATTTTAGCAACACTTTTTGTGGTCAGATCTTAGAACTCGAAGTCTAAATGCCATTAATGTTTATGCTGTTATCTCGTTTGGTATACAGTCGATAGGATACAATCATTTATTTTCTACTCGATTGTGTAACACCTATCTAAAGTTTCAAAATATACGTCACTTGTCTCACTTTAGGTACATTTAGAATTTAAAGCACATTTCATGTTCAACGCAGTGCACATGTATTGGACGCCTTTTCCTTTCGTGCACGACGTTTGTGTACGATGATTATGCACGACCAAGGCCCGGTCAGCCAGCAAGTGTTTGTTGATACAAGGCCAGGAAGGCGTGGTTTAGTGCCGAGGAGAATCTGTTTTTTATTTTGAACGATATTGTCATGCTACGTGAAGAGTTCATTTTAAAAATTTTCATTATTTGTTTCACTATTTCTATTTGATGTGCAGTCATTTGCAAAAGATTAAGAATGTAGAAACTACCCAAAATAACACAGTCTGTATTAGATCTACATAAATTTAATTATAAGAGAGTTTAAATCTTTCTTCCCTCTCTTTTTTCCTCCTCTCTCCTCTCTTCCAGGCTCCTTCTCTCCCTCTTTGTCTTTCTCTCTCTCTCGCTCACCCATTTTCTGCACTCGTCTCTCTCTCTCTCTCTCTCTCTCTCTCTCTCTCTCTCTCTCTCTCTCTCTCTCTCTCTCGTGTCTCTCTCTGTTTTTCTTTTTGCACTTTGTACTCCCTTTCCCCTTTCTTTTCCTGTATTGTCCAAATTGTTTGAGCTTTTCCATTTTATATTCATACATTTTATTGCCAATTAGCGACATGTTTTGCATTTTATGTGTCCTAGGCATGAAAACAGAGATAGCATTACGCTCAGACTTGTCAATACACGCGCGCGCTGCGCTTTGAAATTCAATGTAATTTCTTATTGCTGTAGATTAAAAAAGATAGGAAACTGAACCTGCAAATCCCATGTTTTATAGCAACAGGTATAAAAGTATACACCATGCCATAGTCTCCTCGGTTTAATTTGTTATTATTTATTATTAGTTACTTTGCTATATGTGTGTTTTTTCACATAGATTTGATGATTGTTCATCTTCAGTTGTAATGAATAAAATAAACGCGAAACTTATAAAAATGATTCCAGTGATTCCAGTGCACGTAGGTCGAAATTGGGGAGAAGCGTCGGAATCATTTAATTAGCCTAATTATGGACACAGAAAATTTTTCACAAAAAATTAAACAGAAAACATTTTTTTTCAAAATTGTGCCCATTTTTACATCTCAAGACGCCCGCCATCTTGTCCATGAACAGGTGACACTGGCGAAACAAGACAACAATTCAAAATTAATGGTGGTTTTAAGTTTTAAATAGCTGGTATTTCTAGTATAAAATAATTGCTGTGTTTTTAAAACAAAGAAATAAGCTGGCCCGCATTGATTGAGAATACAACCATAGCAAACACTTAAATGTGTGTACTGTAATTTACTATATTTTAGATAAGTCAGTACAGTTCCGGCAAAAATATGTTGGCACGGTGAAATGGGGTTGCATTTTTACCGCCAAATTAAATCTTGGAACTTAATAATTCTCGCATGTAGGAAAGACTAAAGTTGTCTTTATTGCTTTCCTTGGTCTCCCTTGTATCCAGAACCCCCCCCCCCCCCAAGGGAGACATAACATACGTGGTTTGGTTCAGTCTTGGGTAGACTCCGCTGAGTTGTGATATCATGCAATAATAATAATAATAATAATAATAATAATAATAATAATAATAATAATAATAATAATAATAATAATAATAATAATAATAATAATAATAATAATAATAATAATAATAATAATAATAATAATAATAGTAGTTGTAGTGGTAGTAGTAGTGGTGGTGGTGGTGGTGGTGGTGGTGGTGGTGTTGGTGGTGGTGGTGGTGGTGGTGTTGGTAGTAGTAGTAGTAGTAGTAGTAGTAGTAGTAGTAGTAGTAGTAGTAGTAGTAGTAGTAGTAGTAGTAGTAGTAGTAGTAGTAGTAGTAGTAGCAGTGGTAGCAGTAGTAGCAACAGCAGCAGCAGCAGTAATAGTAATAGTAATAGTAATAGTAATAGTAATAGTAATAGTAATAGTAATAGTAATAGTAATAGTAATAGTAATAGTAATAGTAATAGTAATAGTAATAGTAATAGTAATAGTAATAGTAATAGTAATAGTAATAGTAATAGTAATAGTAATAGTAATAGTAAACATGTTAAATTTTTAAAGTTATGTATTACGCATTGCTCTGACAGCACTATAATATTATCATAACCTTCTTTTAGGATCGAAGTCTGAGAAGCTACGCAATGCGTCTTCTGTGGACAAAACGGATGGTCTTGTGGAGCCCGGATGTAGCACGTTGGAGGTAAGATAGCATAATACCTGCAGTGTATTTCAGGCAATAATTCAGGCATAGAGAGAAACTATCTTATCCATGGATTGAAACTCAATTTTTTCAGTCAGCTGCTCAAAACGGATTCAATGACAGGGCCTTTTCCAATGACGACATTTGTGACGAGACCAATCTGGCTTGTTTTGAAGGCTAACTATAAGATAAACCGACAGAGCTGTCTTATCCATTTGGCCCTTGAAATGTTCGAGCTAAGAACGGTGTCTAGTCAAAAGACGGGGATTTGTGGCTTGTCTTAGCCAGAGTCCTATGTGTATCCATCCTCCCCTAAACAGCGAGTATGACGAACGATACCAACCAGAGCGAGTGTTGAGCTGAGGCAATTATTCACGGCGTATATTAATCTCGGACTATCGGTCGCGATGCACACGATCGGCTATGCACCCAGCAAGAGGAAGAAAAGCTATAATTAGCTATTAGACAATCGCATTTGCAATTACCACATTCACTTAAGGTTAAGCTGTTTTGCAAATTACTTGCTGTTTGCAAGCATCAGATGGTAAATCGATGAACCAGGTCTATATTTGCCCATTTGTTAATTATTTTAATTGTAGCAATCCTTCGCGACGTCATATTTTCAAGAACAAACTGTAATGACAACAGTAAAATCTACTGAGCATTCATCGTCTCTTCAGCTAGGATGATCTGGTGAATCTGTCAGTTTCACTCAGAGATTAACTTTCCTCAGGAAATTAGCAACAGAGGCTAAATGATCTCACGGTCTTGTTAACTTACTGAATAGCCACGTTTACAAGAAAGACACGAGTATTTTAAATTTTAATTAGACTGACAGCAAGCTGGAATCAGAAAGACACACACACACACACGCACACCCACCCACACACACGCACGCATACACGCACACACACACGCGCGCACACACGCACGCATACACACAGAGAGAAAAAGAGAGAGAGAGCAGAGAGAAAGAGAAAGAGACACAGAGAGAGAGTGAGCGGGAGGGAGGGAAGGAGAGAGAGAGAGAGAGAGAGAGAGAGAGAGAGGGAGAGAGAGCGAGAGAGAGAGAGAGATGGAATTAAAATTCTTTAGACATTTATGACGAGTTAAACTTAGAATTTATTAAACTTTCGAAAATAAACCCAAATTTTAGTAGTAGTAGTAGTAGTAGTAGTAGTAGTAGTAGTAGTAGTAGTAGTAGTAATAGCAGCATTAAAATAAAAATAATAGAATAATAACAACAAAAACAACAACAACCATTATATTATTATTATTATTATTATTATTATTATTATTATTTTAGAGAGTCCTTACTCTCACGCTAAATATATATGTATATATTTTTATGTAAGCCTGACATTTGCATCTCTATCCAAACCATTAATGCGTTATTCGAATGGAGAGAGTACAAAATGTGATTACCATACGAAGTTCTAAGTCTGCAGAGTATCTCATTTCTCGAAGAAATAGAATTGGGTCATGTATCAAGGGAATTCCAGTAGATGATTTTATGATTCACATTTTACGCGTTTATTGCTTGAAATTTCGAAACTTCGTGATTTCCTTTCATTATAAAATGTCTTGAAAGCACAGCATTGAATTGCAATCCGACCTGTCCACTGGAAAGCAATGGAACAACTGGTTACCTTTAATAAGAAAACAAGAGTGTCGACTGCTACGAGCAGGACAGCCGATGAAAACTAATTCTTGCTCTCACGGTAAATTTTCTTTAAATATATTTTAGTTGAATGAGTAATACACAAGTTCCTACCCCAAAAACATTTTTTATTCAGCTGATAAGTGTTCATTTCAAAGTAGTTTATGATTTTCTTTAGTTTTATTCAGGTTTATTTCAGTTGTAATTACTTTAATCAAAAGTTACATAAAACATGTACGCGAAATACGTAGAAAATGGCTTGTAACAATACTGAAAAACAAAACACGAACTTGTCTTGAAAAAAGCATCTCAAACACAAAAACTTGTTTGAAATAAAAGTAATAACTTTTTACCATAATTAAAGCCCCTTAGGATTAATAAAATAGAAATTTATTTTTTACTTGGATATGTAAAAACATAACGTTATTTCCATTACTAATCAAGTGTGGTTAGTAATTATTAAAAATAAAAATACTATTATAAATGAAAAACAAGAAATTAAGAAAAGCATTATAAAATAAACACAACGCATTGCAATACGTTCACAGTAAAATCAGCATATTTTCATATTTTAATTAAAATTACTAAAAAACAAGAAATACTATTACTAAAAATGAGAATTTAGGAAAGGCATTGCAAAATAAATAAAAAGCTATTGAACATAGCTTTTGCTATTAGACAGATCTCTTAGACTTACCTGGACGATAATAACTAAAGTTATACAACTTAAAATCAGCTTCATACGTGCGATACAATTTTCTCAATGTAGCATCGTCAATATTTGCATAATATTTACTCATTAGAGTCTCAGATTTCACGTTACCACTGTGAGGAAAAGAGATATGATCTAATCCAAGCAATCTAAGGAGATGATCCGACTCTTGCTTTAAATTTTCAGTTATTCCTACGAATTGACAGCGTGTAGCACAAGGATTGCACAAGTCAATCTTGCTCAGTGCACTTCAAACGAATGGTGAGAATGGCCAACAAGATCATTCACAAAATGTGCAAAAGTGAAAGTGGAACTGTCGTGATACGGGCTCATTGATCTGGCATATTTTTGATAGAATTTGCCACCACTGGGAACGCCTGGCGCCAATTTGTCTCTGTAAGCGGAAAGAAGCCTTTCAAATGGATGACGAACAAATGTGAATGTAAAGTCATCTTTTAGACTTTTTCACATTTGCTGGATTCCCGTATCTTGTTGCAATTCCCTTTTCAGCAGTTTGGCAAGAGATGAATAATTTAGTTCAGGTAAAATCTCTGACGCTGTTTTGTTTTTCTTCTTCCACTCCAGTCATGACTAATGCCACGAAGGTTAGTCTCTAGTTAGTCAATGCAGATTTCGGTGTCATGCAATGAGCAAGTTTATGCACATCATCAAGAATGATAATACCTTGCTCAATCGATAAAGATTAGTTCGATCATTCCAGTGATAGTCAATATTTTTCAATCAGCGATTAATAACCTCAGAACGTTGGTCTTTCGGATGTGAGCCGCCAAAAATGCCAGTCACGTGGTTGCTGTGAAATTTAAAATCATTCATAACGAATGATACATCCTGAAATCCAACCAGTGAAGGACGAACTCTTCGCACTAAAACGAACAAACAATGATAGTTTTTCCGAAATATATCAATTCAAATGGAAAGATTGGCATCAGTTATGTTCCAGTAAGGTAAAATAAATTATATCCGTTAAAGAAAAAAGTTTTAACTGTAAAATTGTTGATATAACAACATTTTTCACAACTATTCAAAAATCTGCCTGCTGGCATAGAAGAGACAGAGTATATAACCCCTAGTGATAATCATTGTAGATAGGCTTAAATTTAAAATCAAATGATGTATACACGTATAAGAAAGTAGTATAGACGGTGACAACAGAAAGAATTCGCCGCTTTGAATTCTACCATGATCCATATGGACAAGGCGTACATGACTTTGTTACGCAAGATATTATGTTCCCGAAGTTTTTCTCAGAGTGACACATTAATGCTTTTATTTATGTTATGCTCACACGATACTTAGAAACATGTACGGTCTTACCAGCTTCCAATCCCCAGCCAACAGATTTCTTCAATTCTTCTTGAGTTCTTCAAGTTGACTTTTAACGAGAATATGTAGGCCCTTAGTTCTTTACTAAAGCTTAAAATGAATGCAAGTTCGTCATTACTTATTACCTGAGAGAAATTCGGCTCTCAATTTATATTTTTAAACAATTCAAATTAATCATCTGTTACTCATCCTAATAGTGGTACCGACGAAATGATGGTAATGGTGACTATGATAAATTTGAATCGAAGTGAACTGACTTTTTACTTCACATTTTTACACCCAGAACAACTAGTACCGCTAGTTTCCACCAGTACATCCACACAAAACAAATAAACGCCAATTAATTACTAATAAACAGGATATTCTTACCATACGACAAGTTTTGGGACCGAACAAAAACGTGCGTAAAATTTTTTAGGAGACGTTTACGCTAATGCTACTCACTTATCGCCATTAGAAAAGGCGTCGAACAGGTTGCTGAGAACTACAACGGAATGGATTTGCCATGTCAACATTGTATATGCCATATTTTATCCTTAAGCTGCAACTCTGCACCATTACTTGTTTTCTAACTTCTAGTCCTAACTGCAAGACACGGCTTATGCGGTCTGACTTTGAATTCACTATGACTTCCTGCTCTTTGTTCCCCAGTTTAGGATGTAAATTCTAGCGTCTTGGCAGAAATAATGGAAAAATCAACCTATATAGCACAGGTGCACCTATGTAGTAAGTACCAATGCAGAGTAAATTTTTATTAGGAGGACTACATACCTATTTCATATGATCCGTTTGAAGAAATTATGTAAGAATATCCAAATAATAACAAGAATACACCCAGTGCAAGCCAAACTTACCAGACATCTATCCGCGCACTGACATCACACTGAAAAAGGAATTGAGAATCAGAAAATAAAAAGTTCTGTATTTGGAATATTATCTGCACGCTTTTATAATAATGAAAACTCATATTTATTTAACATCATATCGAGTGCTCGCAGACACCGAGTCCTGTATAACAAAATTTATGCATAATCATATAGGTACGAAAACGTATTAGGGCCATGATAAAAAATCTAGCTATAACCAATATAAATGGAGACATAAATAATTACTTAATAGTCCATTACCTCAAAGCTGAACACTGAACAGCAAACAATACTACGTTCTTTTCGACGACATCAACTATAGTTGACAAGTTGTAAGCCTTGCAGTAGTATAAGGTTCAACGCTCTTTAGTACATATGCACATAAAACACATGTAGTATCACTCAACTAACGCATCTATAACAGAAACTTGTAAAAGTTTATAGTTGAGTGATACTACTTGTGTTCTATATGGTGTGCCAGAATAAAAGGACAACTTTTCCTGTGATTTTCAGGTATGTGTATAGTGAATAAGCGACATTTCTCTGAATTGGTCCCAACTCAGAGTAGTGGCGCATAAAATGTCCTAAATGGGCTTGAAAAAACTGGCACCCATTTTTTGAGGGGTCGCAATCCTGTTTGAGGATTGAGAGGTCACAATCAGGGTTTAAACAAAAAAAATACTAAAGAGCAACCGTGTGTGCTCAAAAAGTACACGTATCAATGCAGAGACAACTTTCGTTCAACAGTTTACTACACAAATTTTACCCGTTACACTACTACACCACAGGGACACCATCTTTAAAGTTTCTATAAAAACTAATTAGTTCGGGAGCCCAAGGCTCAAAAATTGGTTTCTTTCACTCAGTCTGGTGACCAGTTTTTTTCCTATAAAAAATGATAGAGGGGACCATGTACCTCTTGCGTGGGTGGCAGTACTAATTTTCAGGTGCGCCTTGTAGGTGGTACGGCCCATTTATGGGACCCCCCCCCAAAAAAAACATTTTTAACGCAAATTTGTGCACGGCAAGCAAGAGGCTATTATGCCGCTATTTCATGTTGCAACCATGTAGGCATTGAACATTTACTTTGCCAAGTGATATTCTACTGATGACACACGCACGCACGCACGCACGCACGCACGCGCGCGCGCACACACACACACACACACACACACACGTAATTAGATATAGATAGATCGATGGATGGATGGATGGATGGATGGATGGATGGATGGATGGATGGATGGATGGGTGGATGGATAGATGGACAGATGGATAGATAGATAGATAGATAGATAGATAGATAGATAGATAGATAGATAGATAGATAGATAGATAGATAGATAGATAGATAGATAGATAGATAGATAGATAGATAGATAGATAGATAGATAGATAGATAGATAGATAGATAGATAGACAGATATATGTTCAAATTTATAAACATATAATATTGGGATAATTCTCTGTTACTGATGCTTTACATTCGTTTAGATGATGTATAGAGTGTATATTATCTTAGTTGTGTTCCAGTTAGTGTATTTACATTAATAATTCAATAACATCAGCAAGTTGTGCTCTGTATGTATATCACCGCTAACTCAATACACAAAAGAACTGTCACCTACTGAAAATAAATGGAGCATATTTGTTAGGGCATGCATGCGGGTTGAAATATTTGTAACATATCTTTTCCAGTAATAGCTAGGAACAATTGGTTATATTGATCTACTAACAGAGGTAGCTTGAACAACGGTCTTATGAGCTCTGCAGAACATTAGTAATAATGATTGTTGGTAAATATCACATTGTGATCATGCGAGCAACATGTCAATTCACGTACACGAGAAGAGGGGAGAGAGAGAGAGAGAGAGAGAGAGAAAGAGAGAGGGAGGGAGGGGAGAGAGACAAGAGAAGAAAAAGGGGTGGTAAATAATTTACCGTGATCTATCTAAAGAAGATAATGGTTTCTAATTGTTTAAATGGAGATGAAAATGTTAGTAACAAATTTTATAGAAGAGTTCACGGTGAAATAGAATAATCGAAGTGCTGTGGATGCAGAGTTGCACAGGTTTGAAACGTGCAGCCCGTGCAAAGTACATAATAAGTAGAGTGTTACAATAATATCTATATATAGGTTATTGTATAATATAAATGTACAGATTTATCACACTTCGCCCTGTTTGCTTTTCTGGTACTGACATGTTGTTTTTCCGTGACGTGCTTCTCTGAGTGCTCAGCAAATAGGTTCTCCAATCGTGTGCATTAGGCAACGCACAGCATAATAAACTGTTCGCTAGAACATAATATTTCCTGCTATTACTTGCAGTAATGGAAAAGAACTGTAATACGGAGCGGATTCATGTGTAGAAAGGGTAGACGTACCTGCCCGAGTTTTTCCTTAGGCAAGATTCGCCTAGAATTTATTCAGTGGGCCGCTATGGCGACTCACTGGCGAGGGACATTGCTTATTAAGAATTAAAATGAAGAGAAGAGAATATAATGAGTAATGAATAACGAGTAATGAGTGATGAATAATAAGTAATAACTAGTAATATGATGCCCACTAAATTAACCACAATATAATATGAAAGCAGGGATCTACCCTGATGGAGACTGCGGGTAATTTGTAGACGTCACACATTTAAATGGAAAAAATTTTGTTTATGCACTGCGTTCGACGAATCAATGTGGAAAAACTATAAAGCTAAATAGGCTTTTGACAAATCTAGACTAGAGTATCTTGAAGTACAGTGTATATAAACGTTCCTCGGTGCCAAAGGTATAATCTGAGAAAGTTATGCTCACGAAAAATTTCATATGGAAGCAGCTCTAAGAAAAAAGCTAAAAGTACGTAATCCAGTTGTCAGCTACCTTATTCCATCAGGCTGCCTGACCAGTGTGCTTACTTACGTAATCTAGTAAGACCACATGTTATCGATCTATTCCTTGTCTTGTTTCGTCCAAGAAAAATAAATCTTCCCTGATATATTGCGTTGCATCGCATAAATTGATCTGTTTCGATGTTGATCACAATTTATGCTGATATGTCGAGTTATAAAATCTAAACTAATTCCAATGAAAGTGGATTACTGTAGAGAGAACATATATCATGCTGAAAAGAGCTGCTTTGGCTGACGTAAATTTCGATTTCTTTGAAACAAACTTGAAATATTAGCTAGAGCCACACGCTTTTATCATTTTTATTCTCTTCCGGGTATTGTAAGTCATGCACGAATTATAAAAGACCCATGATTTCAATATCAGGTAAAACTTTTTCTTCCAAAATAACTACTGCAAATGTGTTGGCGTTTCAAATTTCCAACGATTTTTCTCAGAAAAATCAAGTTACATAAAGACACAGAGAAAATTACACAGGTAGGCGTTGTTGAAGTCTTGTAATCCAAAATGGATGTTTTTTAATAAAATGGATCATCATATTGTCAATTAGCACAACGAAATTGCTACATTTGATGTTTTTCTCACTTGTCAAACGCGAGGGAACAGGCTCATTGTTTTATGCTAATGTAAACAGTCTAATGAAATGAAACGCAGTGACATGCAATAACAGGAAACAGATAATATTCTAAATATTTTTTAAAAAAATTTACGAAATTTAGCACTTAAAGGGCGTATCAAGACTAAGGCAGGTTCGGCATATACATCGAATCCCTCCCTCAACGAAGCTTTCCCAGCCGACTTACTAGCCATGCTCAGCGCTGCCCGACTTCACAGCCAAGCAGTCAAAATGACCATTCAGTTATTTTTCTTTTGTATTCACAGCAAAATCATTATTCGCAAACTACAAAGTTGTGTCAGCATGTTGCATCATTTTCAAAATAGCTAAGCCAAATGTATGTGTGTTAAGTACATTAAAGCACATTTGTTATACTGTTCTAACCTATTAAGTTCTAAAAGAATGCGCAATGGCTACACTTGTGGTAGTCTCAGTGAAAGACACGTTCCACATTCAGATTTGGTTGCGATGTGCAACCTTCCATAATTTTTATGTTATGGACAGTAAAAGCAGCAGTCGCTTTTAAACGATCCTAAATTTCCACAGATAAATAGTACATTAAATAACCACCTCATGCTGCGTCTTTCTTAGTTTAGATAAAATGACGAATGACAAACGTGAATTAGAAACAATACTACTACATAACAAGAATAACAGTTAGGTAACAGCAACACAGCCTTTTTGTTAGAATTACTAGCAAATAATAAATGAACGGGCCTAAAAGCCTGTAATAATAACTACGTAAACATGTGTGGTTGACATATTGTATTGTAACGTAATTACTTTGTAACTTGAAATTTTTGTAAGCTTCGTAGATTGCAACTTTTTCTCATCAAATCCGACTGTGTAATAAGCTCTCACTGTTTCTTCCAGGAATCGTGCTTTTGGGTTTTTAGAACTTAATAAGAGATTGATCGTGTGTTATGGTTCAATATGTAACACACAGATCATTATGCAATAATGCTGTACTGTGTAACAAAAAATGATACATTATATAACAAATCACAAAATTCGTCCTTATGGAACAATCATTATGTAAAAAAAATGATGCATTATGTAACAAACTAATATAGGTTTGGTCGTAGTTTATTGTTGGATCTGAATTTGTATTAATCGTTGGAGTGAGTAAGTTTCTTTCTGATCTAGATATAGTCTGACTCCGACTCGGTCTGATCTAGTGCGTGGCTAGTTTGTCTGAGGTCTGACCTATAAGAAGTCTAGTCTGGCTAGACTTGGACTGATAGAGATATCTAGCTAGAATTTCTCTACAGATAGTATTCCGACTGATGCATGGCTTCACCTTTAGTAAAGTTCACAAAGCTTGTCTATAAGCAAGTAAAACGTATCATAGACTTACCATGGTTTTATTGGTACCGGATGTAGTGATGACTTCATGGCAGGAGCTATACTGGGAAATTGCCTGCACATTACTTTGTAGTATGTTTCAAGTCTGTCCAAAATGTCGGTTTACTGCTGTAGGTACCAATTTTGCCGAAACTAGTATAATTAAACAACTCCCTAAAAAACTATCATGACTCTGGCAGAAGTTGCTAATTGTTATTCCGCAGAAACCACAATCGTCCGAATTTTAATATCAACCAAAAATATAAATATGTATTGTAAAACGATAGTTTCACGAGGGATTTCCTTCAGAATTGCAATCAGCTAACACAAAGGCGCTTAAACATTTGAACGCCAAAATTAATGGTTTACTTGCATTATAAAAACACTTGTATCCGATGTTGTACTTCGCAAACGTCACTGATTCAGGTTCCACACAAAGAGCTAAATTCGCATATTTATTACCTTTCTTATGCTGGTCTATTTATTTGGGGTTATACTCAGCAGCTCTTTGTAAAATCAATTTTATAGATTTACTGAGATTGACGATGCTTTTCTTCTATTACATAATGGCGTAACCATGCGTTGATAACTAGGCATACGTTTAATGAGAAAGCGCAGGCAGTCGTGTTGAAATGTTCATTCGTCTAGATTTCCATTTAAGACTAATTCACGTCATTTTCCAGTTTTTATTTCCGTAAAGCTTATCGAATTCTTAATTATGTTTAGTCGGAAAGGTTATTACCTACTGAGCGATGTGGTTTTCGTTCAAAAAATAGATTTTTTGTATAGAGAACATTCGCAAATTTAATTAAGAATATTGGTTCGCTATTCTGGGTCTTTGTATTTCTCCATCTGGCGTAAAAGTTAATTAAATTTTCGAGTTACGGTTTTGATGTAGTCTTCAAATTTGCGTCAGTAGCGTGCAATCACAATGGCGACATAAAGAAGCCCGTGTTCTAGCATTTCACAATAACGGTCCAGAACGCTCATAAACAATTAAGGACGCGTATATATCAGATGGCGCAAAAAATGTGCCAAAGTTTTGATTAAGATGTTATAAGAAGAAAGCACTAGAGTCGCTTGAAAATTAACACACTGATGTTACAGACGTTTGTGTATAAACTTTAGGTCTTTCTTAGATTTGTCAAAAGGTACAGAAGTTTTAAATCAAACTAAATGGGGGAAAAACTTCCGTGTTACTCTTGTTAAATTTTACAGCAAATACTCTATATGTCCACCAGTTAAACTGCAAACTAGACGGAAGCATTTCTTTCTAACAACTGACACAGTTTCTCACTTCTTTAAGGGTCTTTTCCACGCGCTCAACAAGTTTTGCTTTTGTTCCTTTGCATCACACGGTTCTGCGCGGCGACTGTACACTTTCTCTTTAAGTAAATTGCAGATACAGTAATACAGAGTCTGGTAACTAAATCCCATATTTTCTTGGCAAACAAATCTTTATCAGTGTTTTATTTTCTGAGATGAAGAGCATGATAAAAACTGGTTGATTCCTTTGTTGTTTTGCTGCCATCTAATGAGTGCTTTATAATATGTCAACGTGGCTGTGTTTCAGTTGATGATTATGGCTGACATTGTTTCGGCATTTAATCTTTAGCCATAACTTTCACAGCCAAAAGGTGTATCGTGAGATCAAACTGTGAAATTTCAATTGTGTATGGTACTTGTAGCCTAAACGTTGGCATAATTTTGCTGGGCCACCCAATACAAAACACCTCAAATGAGCTTTGCAAAATCACTGAAAATAAGTAACATCACTGTAAAAGTCAGTGTATTAGATTACACGAGAATGTGTGAGTGCATTGCAGCTAGACCACTTTCATCTAAACTTGCTTAAAGCATCCAAATTTCAACCGACGAGCAGACATAGGAAATTACTGTAGTCCTGACGACCTGTTAGGTTTTAGGGTACAGTTGGGTCTTCATGAGCAATTGTTCTACTATAATGGCCAGAATAGTGTCAGTTAAGAGAGCTACAACAGTTTAGCTGAGCCATTCTCCTTGTGACGCATACTAATAGTAGACATCCATTTACTTACACTCTTAGCTAGGCTGTTTATTGTCTAGGTTATTTCTAATTCGTCATTGTGTCACGCAAATTGAATCGCTTTTGATTTCATTAAACAAAGCATTATAAAATCAATTCCTGGCTGTTTTGCTATTTGGACTTACGTAGTAGCCGAAAGACTTTCGACCTTAGTGCAACATTGAAGCACTTAAACTTGATTATTGAGCACGTGCAGGATAATATCAAGGTTTTTTTCTTTTTAGCAAGTGTCGGCTGCAACAGCAAAACCAACTTCTAATAACGCATCGTCGTCATTAGATCACTCATTGTTATCAACGAGACAGCCAGAGTCAACAGTAACAACATGCGCTGCTGCTCATGATGTCACCGTAGCTGAAGGTGCAGCATCAACGAGCGATATATCTGTTACTATAAATGAGGTAACTGCCCTACTGCATGTAATTCTATTTATTGCACAGGTGCATCTAAGTGCTTTGATTATATTAGTAATTTTTCCCGAATATCATAACCTGACGATTATTAATAATATTGTTTCGCCGCGAGTGCTTGTGCCTGATGCAGGACACTTTATTCGTTGTCATGTTTGCATGGTTACCTCTGCTCATTGTTCAGTTGGCTTTCAAAAAAAATTGGTGACAGTCACACTGACGGTAAACTAGTCCGGAATGTGAAGCATTTGGGTTACACGCATATTGAGTTCTTTCTGTCCAACTGCCTGCACATTTAGAACACTATTTACCGTCGTCATATAATTCGTTTTTCGTGAAAACTTAGAATACCGAGTAACTCCATTGTGACGTCACAATATTAAAACCTGACAAGCACTTGTGACATGAGAAACAACAACGAAAGCAAAAATGACAACAGCATCATAGCGAAATAGATATTTTTAAATATACTTCGAGTAATCCAAAGCCTCCAACTGAAAATCATTTGAGAACAAAAGCTAATTGGATTTCAGGTTTATTTTATATAATTCAAAGTTAGCAAGAATCACTTGTATTGATCCATTTTCCATAAAAGAATGACAAAATTCGGAGAAACCTTTTAAAAGTAATTGACAAACTTTATTTGCTTGATATTGCAAAGAACGTCAAAAGATTTCTTCTGGCATTAACCGGTGTAACGGTTACTGATGTTGTTGCTGGCATGGCGGGGCCATCCTGATGCTCAGAGCTTGAAAATGAACTGCTCTAGCATTTGGATTGGCTCCGTTATGTGGCACCTGAGCTTCGTAGAGGATTTGTGAAGAAAGTTAATAAGCTCAACCCAATTATCAAATCAAAATAATGTTAATGTGATGTGACCCTACATGTAGAGGTATGCAGACGTAAAAACTCTGCAGACAAAAATGTATTGTTTGGACAATTACGGTGAAGATATTAGCAATGACGATGATGATGAAGATGGCGGCGGCGATGACGACAATCTGTTGATGATGCTGACACTGACGACGACGATGATAATGATGACGATGAACATGTTGTTGATGATAATGGCGGAGTAGTGGTGAGAGTCGTGTGGATGGCGATTATAATGATGATGAGGACAATGATAACCAAGACGTTCATGAGGGTAAAATGATGGTTGAAGATTAAGCGGCTATAGTATTTACTCAATACGATATTGCTAGTTCGACACGTCATTATCATAGCCAGAATTCACAGACGAAAAGAGTAATAAATTTCTAAGCGAAGAAAAGAATTTGCTTTTAGAGACAAAAACTCTTTAAATTTTAACTCAGGCGGTCGTAAAGAAGTAGCACTTAGCGATCTTGACGCGGTAAACGAATTAAGCAAAAAGGTGTCTAGAAAAGCTCAAACCATTAACTAAAACAGGAAAAACTTTCTGGCGTGCGTGAACATATTGTACAGCAGCATTAACTTTTTGCTCTGTCTTGCGTTGGTTTCTTTACTGGTCAGTTCGTCCATCTATCTCTATCTCTCTCTGCTCGCAGCCAAATAATTAGAGTTTGAGACTGTGATTCTTGCCTAGTCAGACCCGGCCTTACAGCCTTTGCGATTGCGATTGCGATACTCGACTCTCTCCACCTATCACAGGCGGGCTCCTTTATAGGGTGCAAAGTCTATTCTTCTTTAACGCTGATCTTTTATTTGTCTTTTCCAAGTTTAATGTCTTTATCCTGTATTCCATACATTCGTTCACTAGATTTCTAATTTCTAGCAATCCTTCCTTTTCACTGTTCATTAATACATCTGAGTTCAAAATTTTTTTCCATTCTTCATATCTATAACATCTAAGCATATGTTCAGTAGTGTCATCATCTTCCTCACACACTGGGCATAATAACTGATCCTTAAACTCATTATTGTAGTTCCCTTTAACTTTAATCATATTCAGTCTTATTTTCAATATATCTTTAACCTCTTCTGGCTTGCATGTGTCTATGTAATTTTGTCGTTTCCACTCGGTATGCCTTAAAAATCTTAATTTAGTGCTGCTCCTGCATTTTTCTGCACATTCACTCTTTATACAACATTCAATCTTATTCTTTATTTCTTTCTTCCATTCAGACTTTTTCATGACCTTCACCCTTTCTTTATTAGCATCTATGGTATATTGTTTTGCAGTCTCAGCCTTGCTGTCGTTCAAATGAACTCTTGTTAAAAAAAACTAGATAACCAAGTCATCGCAAAGTTAGGTAACCATCTTTAGTTAACTGAATCTTTGAGGACCTTTTACAGAAACCGTCTAAAGAAATGCTAGAAGAAGAACGCTTCTTTGAGGTGTTAAGCCGAATACAGGAGAAACGAATGAACGATCAGAGGTGTTCTATGGAAATGCACAACGTAAGTGTTACTAGCATTTAAATTTTGTTTGAGCATAAAATTCTATGCTGAAAAGAAAGCCACAACTGCAAGCCACTATTTATGTGTATTTTAGTGTTTATTGTTCACCACGCACGACAACTGTTTTGCTCTATCTATAAAGCTGTTAGACCTTTAAGTGACGTTGGCAAAATGCTATCCTACTGTAGTATCTGCAAAATCATACCATGGCTCTCCAGAGAACAACGGTTACACGCCGGGCAATTGTTCAAAGTGTGTACAAAGTGGTTTTCAGTAGTTTTTGACACTTTTGGTCATTTAGAACCGGGGGAGCTTGATGCATCGTGTTCAAACATTGGCCTAGTGAATTTTACATTGCCTTCGCACGTATCGAATCTCAAATCTATTACATTGTCTTCTGTAGTGTTTAGGAGAATGTCTTCCTGTTTCCGATCATCACATTTTTATTATCATTAACTGGAGCGCTGTGCCCGCTTGTGTTTTGGTTTGTAAAAACCATAGGCTGTGTTTTATGACCATTTGCGTTTCTTGTTTCAGACTGCCAAAAAAACAGCAGCTGTCAGAGATGAAGCAAGTAATGTTTCCTCCCAACCATCTAGTGCTCAGGTTGGGAATCATACTGACGAATTATCATCAAGTAAGTGCAAAACAGATGAGGTGGGATAATCAAGGGCTACCCGAGTTTTTATACATTGAATCTTAAACCTTTAATGCGCTGGATTAATGCCTGATAAGTCATCACCATCCAAAAAGACATAGATCCATCAAGACCATTGTACACGGAAGTTAGCTAAGATAATAACGATTATATTGTAACGAGAACAACAAGAGATACTATTGATTTGTCTGATTTTTGTGATTTTGAAACATAATATTACACAATATTACCTTTAAATCTGTATTTACCCCAGTGTTTTTAAATTTGTGGACACACACATCCACCACCAAATTATTGCGTAAACATTTAGACCTAGGTTTATAATTTGCCATTTCCAATAGGTTATGTTCACTCACAACTGCGAAAAAATAGTAATCGATGATGTAACAATTCATATAATAACTACGCCTTTCAAGAAGTGTGAAATAAATGTTTTTGCTGCGGCACTTTCACACTTTACTTAGACGTTTTGTATAATAGCCAGTATTTGTGTATAATGCGTAAAGTGGTTTCGACAAAGTGTAAATTTGTGTTTAATCTAGCTTTTCCTAATCTATAGTATACATTATCTAGTCATTACATAAGATGCATAAGATTACTTAGTCAAAATTAAGCAAACAACTAAAGTAAGCCGGAGATTTAATTGTTTTATTGTTAATGGACGCAATTTCATCATCTCTGAGCGGCATGCTCAGCGAGGTATATAGATCACCTTCCGTATCTAAAGAGCTTACTCTAAAAGAAATGCACTCCTGAAAACGGTATGAAGTGTCGAATTGGAGCTGTGGGAAGCTTGGCTTGTAGCCGGGAAACTTACGAAATGAGTCTTTAAAAACACAAAAAAATTCAGAAATGGTCTGTCAAGCTGTTGCCATCTTAACCTTGCTCTATAAGCTGCGAAACTTGGGCTCTCTATCGTCTTGAAATCAATACGGTTGGACATTTCCACTACCCAAATTTTCGCTCCATATCCTGAACACCAGTATGACTAGTACATCGTATCCATCATCACACAATACTATCTTCATCGGTCAGGACATGCCAGACGAATGCAGGAGGCGAGGCTTTCTCTTCAAATCTTTTTAATGAACTCGCAACTGGTCGACAACCACAAGCGCAACACAAGAACACACCCTTTTCACCACTACAAGATAAGTTGAAATTGATGCCCAAACAAGCAGAAATAAAAGTCAAAACATTTGAAAGTATTCGAAATGCCTGCACTTTTTCAAACATTTGGAAGCCAAAACGAGGAGAGAAGAAGCGAAGCTCATCACAGTGTTCGACAATTTCAACCATGCCCTGTACAAACTATAAAATGCCATCTGTGTCGCCGCATGCCTCATGCAAGTATTGGTCTCCTTCTTAAGTCACCAACATCAACCACCACAGAAGAGGAATAACATCGGGAGGAATTTGCCCTAAAACGACGGAAAATGCAAACAAAAAGTAGCCTTGCGCATTGCATTCATGCATTTAGTCGAAAACAAATGAAAAGGGGGCAACTATGGAGACCTTTTATTTAGTGTGAAGTCTTTAAGCAACTATTTCATATTATATAATGAATATTGTTACAGACAATACATATATAATATTTGAGCAGAAGTAGATGACTCGCAAATTTTATTACTGAGATTTACCAATCATTTAAGTTAGGCGCTGTGAAAATACGTTTAGTTTACATTGTAATTAGTGATGACAGCCAGGTTAACTCGCTAAGTATAACTGTAACAAGATTTGTTCCTAATGATTTGGTTAAAGTTATTGAAAGTTCGTAATACCGAATGCAAAACTATTCTAAGAAATCTCTGTCATGTATAATTTCAGAAATGCTAGAAGATAAAAACGACATCTTAGATTTGATTGCAGAGCATCAGTGTCATCGACTGAATGAACAGCGAGCTGTTTTACCTGCAGTACTGGCTCTGCATAAAAACAAAGCTGCTGTAGATCAACTCATAGCAGGATCTGATGAAGAAATTAACTTGGCACCAGATGATCCTTTCTTTGAGGCACTCATGAGATGCCAGGTAAGAAGCCCATTACATATCATAACAATTCATTGCATATTAATGAATGCCACTGTTACGTGTTCAACTCTAGTTTGTCAGCTAGCATTAGATGACAATCAGTGCAGTCGGCCAGCTTTCCTATTACGTATCATCTGCAGTTGGTTTCATTAAAAGCTGAAAGAAAGTTTGCTGGAACTCGTACGTCGAACATAATGCCTAAATCAAACTGGCAAATCTGGCCAACGAAGCATCTTCAGCTAAACAGTGAATTTAAACTGGCCATCCTTGGCATTACCGGGATTGTTCTAATTATCAAACAAAAAAACCTCTCCTTAAAACCTAAACAATAATAAAGACAAGAGATAAACTTGTCAGTTTCAAACTTACTCCGTGAGTAGATTAACCAACTTGTAGGCAGTTGTTAAACATGAAGTTCATTTCTTGTGTGATGCAATGTTAGTTGGGAAAATATAGACCATGAAAACACCATTTGACAATATCGACACTGTTATTAAGAGAGTGGCTAGTTTTACATTACATGTGCATTCTGTTTTATAGGCTACCCGCATTGAAGATCAGCGATCTGCACTTCAACAAACTAATGACCAGGGTAATGCTAAACTTGTGTGTGATGAAGACTTTATGAATTTAATCCACCGTGTTCAAGCAGGTAGAATCGACGATCAACGAACTGAAATGCCTGCTCAACAATCAAACAGTGACGAGGTACAGTGCACTAGTACCTCACAGACTAAAGCAACAGATGTGGAGCAGGTGCCCCCTTCTCCTTCTGTGGCTTCCAGTGCTAGATCATTCTTATCACGTGCATCATTAAAGTTGTCCAAGAAGAAGAAACATCAGTGAATCTCCAGCTGTGTAATTAACATGTAAATATTGTGGTCTATTGCCTGTCACATCAGATCAAAGTTTTGAAATGCTCAGTTTTGAGAAGCGTGTGTCGAATCTAATTTGAGCAAATCAAAAATAAAATTTATACAGTTGCTACCATATCGTAATAAATGTGTTACACGAAATCGACAGCAAAATGAATTTTAGTAACATGGGATAGAAGATGTACTTAATTGTTTTATTATCATTATTATTATTGTTATTATTGTCAGATTAGTGACGAAAAACTGATGATTTATTTTTTTCTACTAAACTCTATAGTGACACAATCAGTTACTTGTGAACAGTTTGTATTAATTTTATATATCATTAAAATAAACTGGCATAGAGAGTGTTTTGTTTTAGGTGAATACAATCCGGTAGGTCTGACACATTGTGCCCGTGCTACTCTTATTGTAAGCATGCATGTCACATAAGTATAAAATGCTCTTAATGTTTCCATTCTTGTCATAAATGTTACTGGTGGTACTTTCAATATTCATGTGTTACAAGTGCATTGTAAGATGAAATGTGGCACTGTGACCTTTGTTACATGCTAACACTAGGTCATGTTGGGTAAAAAGCTCTTACAAGTTTTTTGGTACTTTAGGTTAATATCCTCTTATGCATTACAGTTTAATTTAAGAATACTGTGTGTGCACTATAGTTTGTATTTCACAAGCTGCTTGCTGAAAAGAATGAGTTTAGTTTTATAGCCAAATTTTGTAACAGTTGTAGGCTGCAACCACTGAAAAAATGTCAGGAACTGACAGAAAGGCGTTGATGCTAGGACTTGGTTCATGGATAATACCCTAGGAAGTGACAGTATCAAAAAGGTAAAGTTACTGGTCTATTTCAGCTAGTTAGCTGCTGGTGTTATATTGACAGGCAGCATAAAATACGATTTTTCAATACTCAGCGGTTAGACTCAAACTACAGTAGAATGGATGTTAATTAGGTCAGCATTGAATTTTTCATTTGTGAGACATTGTCTCTTGTATACTGGGAGACCACGTCAAGGATAATCCTCTGCGATGAGACACTGTACCAGCATAGGTATTTTAGTCGCATAAGTATGTTTAGTCTCTTTTTCAATAGATAAATAGGTGGAAACAGTACCGTACATTATACTGCTCTGAAGCAACTTTTTTCATTTCCAGAACAGGCACAACAACTGCTTAACATTGCTTGCTCTGCACACACAGTGACCACTAACCTATTCACATTGCCTTCAATTATAGCATGCAAATTATGAATCATGGAAGTTAGATGGCAAATCTACATAAACTACAAGTAGCACTGCATAAATATGTTTACTACCTAAAGCTTAACTTTAGCTTATTGTTTCTTTACATAATTACAGTGTAATATTTTGTCAATAGAATATAATAATTATGATGTACTACTTGTATATAAATGTGCATAATGTAATACTATTCTTTAATTTTGATCATTAAGATTATTTTATTTTTATTATCGTGTTAAATTTAGTAAAAATATAGGACTGAGTTCGCCAATTGCAAACACTTAAAAACTTGATGTTGCAAATTTCTGTTGTAGCCTACAGAAGGCAGCACCAGTTTAACTACAAGTCATGATAACCTGGGTGACCGATTTTTTTCCTGACACCCTCGGGGTTATCAGTTCGTGGGGTGGGGGTGCACAGCCAATGACTTCTAAAAATTTTTGTAGTCTGAAAATGATGCAAAAAAATTAAACAATTACCCACTGGTATTAGAGTTTTCTGTATTGATACTTAGCTTTTCTATTTGGTGATGCTATAAAAAAGAATTGCTGTACTGTACTGCAATTTTATAATGAAACATGCTAATTTGAGAGTAAAACCACATATAAACAAAATTTTATGCTTGAAACTACAGTAACATTTCAATGACAGCTTTCAAAGATTTTTTGGGGTTTTTAGAATGTAACTAATTGTTTCATTGCATCTCATGTCTAACCAAAGTCATTCTAAGTCACCGCGGCAGGGTAACTGCTTAACCAAATTCACAAAACTCCTAAGTATAGCTACCAACTGGGCTAAAGTATGCTAAAGAGAACCCATTGTTAAAAAAAACAAACACGTTAAGAACGAGTCCGCGAGAGCACCATGCAGAGGGTGGCACATGAGGGGTGATGAATTTATATCATTTTTTTCTAACATGAAGGGCGACCCGCCAAAACCATGTAACCAAGATATCAAATTGATCGAGCTACTATTAGCAGAGAAATGACCACATCAAGAAATTGACCTCAAAAGAGGCAAAAAATCGCTATTTTTGGGGGATTACTTTTAACTTTTTCTCCTGTATAAACTATTACAGATGGGTCGATGTAGGTTGGCTGGTACATAGACCCAGACATTGTCTTCTGATATCCTAACTTTTTCTGACATACCATTAATAGTATCAGAGAACGGGATTTTTCAAATTCGGCTCTTTGTTAAGAGTCCAGGGAGAGGTTAAGTTGTAAGGTTCATAGCTCGTCCACTGCGGGGCTACAGAACTTCTGGTTTTCATGTATGTGTTAACCATCATGCTCACTAATAATATAAAAAAGAAAATTCGCTGGAGCCTGTTTCAGTATTTAGTACTGGCACTTTAAAATTTCACAAAAATCAGCAAAATTCGCCTTTTTGTAGTTTTTCAATATTTTTTCTATATATATGCTGGATTATAAGTGACAAATCTGTATTCTAAATTTCATGAAAACGCACGAGCTGAGATAATATCATGAATGACATTATATAAAGAGGGCACTGTCAGAAAAAATTGCCATATCAACACACTTTTTTACTTTCCATAGTAATTCCGTCCATGTGTAAAAAGTAGACATACTTGGCTCAGGTCGTATATGACAGTAGACATTCAGCCACGTTTAACCTGCATTTTCTGTGACTAGTGCTCTAATTTCCAAGTAGCAATAGATTCCTTTGCCATGGATATTGCTAGAAATTTGCGAATTTCATCTTAAATTGGTTTAGTTATGTCAGAATTTTCATATGACTACAAATATGAATAATTGCCTCTTCTGATGGATTTCAGGACAGGACATTATGCATGCCCCTTGTACCGAGTCCGACCCTGATTCAGGGCATTCTCTACACACTGAATCGCTAGCGGATACCAGGAAAGACTAAACAATAAGCCCTCTAATAGAAAAGAAGTACCGATTGTTAAGATTAAGAGTCACTGTTAGCGAAAGAATCTGACAACATTCGGTATATACATATAAACTAGAAATCCGTTCATTTTTTTATGCTTTTTTATATGAATAAGCTTCATGGCTATACATAGAAGATTATGAATATCAGTACAAAAATGAAAAACTACAAAACTCAGTCAGAATTAATTTCTCTAAGTCCAAAATACTGTTCTTATTGTAGCGGCATAATCCTATCACTGAAGAATAGTACAAGTAATCAGAACCATAATATCTAAATAATAGAGAAAGAATTATCGATGCAGGTAGATTATCACTAGAAGATAGATACGGAAAAATAGACAAATATATCATGGGGAAAGTGATGAAGTGAAAATCTTACAGTCTAAACATGAGACAATATAAGCGTATGGGCCACTTCTAGGGGGATGGCGGTGATATTTAGCTCAGAAAATTTATTTGTGGCACAAAACCGATACTTCTGACAAAAGATATCAATAGTGTGATTGAATGATTGTTTTACAGTCAAAAAAAAAATCACCGGTCAAATGATATCAAGTCTGTCCCATATTTTTTGGGCATTCGCTCAGATTTAGGGCAATTTTCTTTGTGTCCTGGCTTGTACGCCTATGTAAGACAATAAGTAATAACTAGGTGATAACCTGTACATAACATTTACAAAGCATAGAAAATAAACAGTACATAAAACATTTTCAAGTCCTTGCATGAAGCAATTTCCATTCCGTAGATATTTCATTTTTTTAAGATTGGAAGCGCTCTAAATGCGGTCCAGTGTCTTTAGTACAGGCTAATAGATTCACAATATTCATTTCGTGCGGATAACTAGTCAGAATACCGCATTTAACGCTGGTAAACAGCCCAGAAAACAAACATTTTAGTTCAGCACTGGCCGCCATCTTGAATGATGGAGTCCAATTCTGTCGGTAGTTTAACCAATGTGCTGGCCAGGCCCCTAGTTGCCAAAGATGAATATTTATGATGTTTTGAAGTATTTTGACAAGATTTGACAACTCATGTTTACTTACACGAAGCTTTCTGATGAACGTTGTTACCTATATTTTCACCCTGATATATGCCTCTTTCGGGGGCCTTTTACAATAGGGTGGAAATTCGCTCCATCGAAATTGTCACTGTAGCATAGTGGGATGGGATACTCTATTCACATACATATCGATATTTTTGTCAGCGCCCCCACACTGGGTGAGATATAAGACTTTGAAATGACTGAGTATATGCATCTTGTGCGTAATGCGAGCTTAAAGACCCCCACTAGAGCCGAAAAAGGGGGGTTTGGGACAAAAGTCGAAAAGTCATTTTGGAGAAGATAACAAAATCCAATACTGTGCAGAGCCAGATCTATTCAAACTCAGTAGTTGCTGCATGACTAATCCTTCAAATATGAGTAAAAATAGAAAAAAATAGGCATTTTTTCATGAAAATCGACCTATGCCGTACCTCTGCTACTATGAGGAGTTGGGCCAAGCGGATTTACATCGTGAATACTAGTGACTAGTGGACCTCATACTCGAACTTTGGTCTGAATCGGTTTACCTAACCTTGTGCCGGAATTTTTCGATTTTGCATGGTCTTCTCGCGGACGCGTTCTTAAACATCCAAAGTACAAGTTAGAAAGTGAACAAGCTGAAAATGATACTTAAAAAATAATAATTGTGCCAGAAAGTTAACAGGATCAACATTTACTTAGATTTAGCTTCATTGACTTGCATTTGAATTTGGCTGTAAATTATGGGATCGGTTGCAAAATGTTGATTTTCCATGGCAATTATCAGAAATATTTGTTTCCTTGACACGTCTAGGCAAATCACGGGTGGTTATCCTATATTTGTCGTGTCTGAGAGTAGAAGTACAAAGAGCTTATCGAAGACTGCTCTGTACAACAAATAAAATTACAAGCCATTCTTTATGACTAATCATATTCTCAAGATTAACAAATCTGACATAAGCTAATTATTATTGTTAATTTAACAGTAATAATTAGCTTATATCAAAAACGGATCAATATCAAAAATCGGCTAACTGTTGAGTGCTATATTTCTAGTCTATAGGAAGTTATATGGCTTGCACATACTCGAATGCTACGAGAAGTTGATTACGGATTATATCTCACATTTTGCTAAATTAATATAATCTGCCAAACAAAAAAAAATAAAATTAACAAAAAGTTTGAAGTATAACAGCTATATTAATACTGATCACAGTAGCAACAGATGGGTGAATTAGTTATAAATTTATGGGCAACTTTCGACAATACTACTAAGAAAAATACTGACTAAAGAGTGAGCTCATTGAGGTATGGAACTACGATTACTGTTTAAACTAGCTCCTAAACGTAAGCCATTTTCACAGGTATTCTGCAGACAGACGTTTACATGCTCACTAGTTCACCAATTTTGAAAGGGTGGCACAGAAAAAACATGCTGAAGTTTAGAGTCTACAATAATATAAGAGTGTGGTCTACAAACGTTGAAATTTCACAACATGATATTATTTACATTAGTTTTTGGCTGTGAAAGTTACAAGTTTATAGTTTTAGTGGTTTGTAAGTTAAGACTAAAAAGCTTTTGTATGTCAAAAATTTAAATCCCAGAACAATGTCAGCTAATCATCAAGTGGAAAACAGCGATGTACAGTGACATATATATGGAGCAAAATAATAAAGGTATACAACCAATTTACAATCATGGCCATCACCAGAGAAAATAAAGCACTTTGTTTGTGTGCTTGATTGTGGTACCTGGAATTGCCTTAAAGAGAAAGTGTACAATGGCTGCACAGAACTGTTTGATACAAAGGAACTAAAGGTAAAATACGCCTCAAACCTCAAAAAAGCGAGAAGCTGTGTTGGAGGAAACACCATCTAGCTTGTAGTGAAAATGGTGGATACATAGAGCACTTGATATAAATTTTAGCAATAGTGAAGAAATACAAAATTTTTTTCAGGCATTTATTTTTTTTGCTTGTTGCTTCAAAACTTCTGTACATTTGGAAGAACCTAAGGGAATGGCTTAAAATTTTTGGCGTTTATACATAAGTATCTGCAACAACAGTGCAGTAATTTTCAGTTGATTCCGTTATTTTCTTCTTACAATATTGTGATTAAAACTTCAGCACATTTTTTGCGCCACCTGATATAACTCTTATACACAAAAAATGTTAGTATGATGATAATGTCATCCATGAACCCACTGAGTAAAATGTTGGACTGGACTGCTAGAACAAAGTTCTAACTCCTAAGAGTCCAAAATACAACCTCAGTAATTACTTCTACACACAACGTAACATTTTGTTACGAAACTGAAAGCATTCTTATAACTGTTGTGTCTGAGAGAAAAAGGTGTACAATTCTATGTTTACAGACTACCGGGAACATGTGTACCGCTACAACTCATTGAAGCTCATAATTCAATTCAATTATTAGAAACAAGGTTTATAACGTACCAGTCTCACTCAACAATTTCTTATAATGAAGAACTTCATCTGGAGTTCTAATATATTCATGGAGGTCTTTGTCATTGATATCATGTTCTGTTAATTCTTCACTGTAACTTACAAAGGCACATGCTTCACTTCCATGGTTAGTTTGACGGCTCAGCTTAGTTATTTGTGACTTTCTTTTCTTTGAACTCCGTCGTTTACACGTTTTTCCACTGCGTTTTTCACCACCATTGAACTTATATTGGTTTTGCTTCCAAAAAGAAATTATATCCTTCAAATACTTTAGGCAATTTGGTTTTGTGCACTTATATGATTTAAGCCATGGGACTGATGAAAAACCAGCAAAGAAAATTTTGTAAATCTCACACAGTCGCGTTTTTATAGACATTCTGTATGGAATCTGGCACAGATGACAAAACTCTTCTATTGGCATGTATCCCTTACTGGACATTCGTTTATGCTGCAGCACTAAATATAAAGCAGACACTAAAATCTGCTCACGACCCCGACATGAATCAGCCAGTACTTCCTCAAGCATGGACACCAAGTCAAAGTACAAATCCTGAAGATCTGAATCCAGATTAAGTTTATGGCTGTACTGTGGGAGCAACTCTGCAAATGAACAAGTGTTAACATGATAGCCAAATTGTCTCTTAAGTATGTTGTACCATTTTGCAAAGTTTTCGTTACTGCACTTACTGGCACTGCGTACCTGAGTGAGAGTAGTTGCCCAGCTAAACGAACGCATAGTAATATATATGCATACTGAAGCCAAAGCTATCTTATGACTTACTCGTGCAGATGGGTACTTGGCAAGTACAGTGTTCATGATTTCTTCAGCAAACTGAATCATGTCTCGACTGAAACCAAATCTAGATCCTAACTCTTTTATCTCCCTGAAAGCCATGACTTTGCCAGCACTAGTTCTGACGTAAGTCAGCATTCTCATTTTGACAGAGGCATTAGCACTATAAACTTTAGTTGAGGTAAAATCATTCTCTGAGTTTTGCTTGAAGCTACCTTGACTTAGAACATACCCACAGTTAGAACAAACCATATGGTCGCATCCGAAATCTGTGTCACTAATAATTGACGAAGAGCTGCACGACAGACACTGATTTGCCATCATTGACATATGTTGCAGATTTCAAGAAAGTCATCAAATCAAGGCAAGATTCCACAAAATAAAACTGAAAATGAAAACGAAGTTGCTATATAACTGATGTATAAAAAACTCATTATACTAAAATACATTCATTCTAAATTAATATTTTAAAATGTAGCCTGTGGATAGCAAGTTCATTGCGCACAAAAATTATTGACATAGAGCATGGGCCTATTTCATTCTTACTCTGAAATTCCTTTTATACAAGACTTTAAAAAATTTCTTTGTTAACTAGTGACAAACAACATTTGAAGTAGATAGTTTATAACTGATTCACACAACTGATTTTCCAGACCATAGTAAATTTACCAGCATTACACCATTAAGTCAGCATACTTTATGACTCCGCATGACATAGTTAACCATTCATGACCACTGTGAAGATTAGGGCTTGGCTTAGTGGGTTAAAAGACCTTGCATAGAGGATTAGATAATATAATATGTGCTTGTCGATGGCACAATTACGGACCTGCCAACTCTCATGAATTAGGCGTGTGACACGTGTACAGTACACGTTTTAAGTCTTTCACACTCGCACATGCATCAAATTTCAGTTCTCACACATTCCATAGTGCTAGCAGTGGCGTCGTGCCATAGGGGCCCGGGCCCCCCCAATTTTTTTAGAAAATGTCAAAAATTTGAAGGGCGTCAGCGGCTCGTAATGAGACCGGTGAGCAAATTTATTTCCGACTTTTTGACACGCGGCCAGCGCTCCATAAATGCGAACAGTATGAGCATGAGTATGTGTTTACCTGAAAGTCAGGATGTAGTTCATTTGTTTGCCTGTAATCTATCTATTCAGGAGGCAGGCAGGAACAGTTAACAAAGCAGCTCGTTGAGTAGCATTAGCGTCTTTGCACAAAAGACTGTTAGTTAACAAAACGGCTCAGTTAGCACTCGAGCTTCGTTCGGCAGTGTGTTATAATAGAGAATAAGTGAAATAATAGAGCAAAAACAATGCAAACATTGAAGTCATGTTGAGCTTGCCTAGTACCAGAGAGTCAGTTTGTCCAGCTAGCCTAGTACCAGAGAGTCGGTTTGGGAGATACCAATTGATGAGCCATGGCTCAGCCACCTCCTGATTGGACATTAACGACTCTTTGCTACTCCTTAGTGACTCTTTCCCACGAGTTTGCTGCATAAAAGGGCGTGATTTTGAGCACATTTCATCATTTTTCTGCTGCTAGGAAAATCTTTGCTAGTTTTCGCTGCGATTTTAGCTATATTTCTTACACGATGTCGAGGCAGTCCAATCTGACTTCATTTTTCAAGTCCAACCGTGTTCCCGACCCAGGTTCTACGGCGTCTGTATCTACTGTAACGTCGATTCCAACAGAACGAATCCAAAAGGATGAGTACATCCGTCGCGGGCCATTGCGGGACGTAGTGGATGCATACCCAAAGACCAAAATGGGAGGAAAATCGAGATCATTTCAGGGTCAGTGGTTCAACGATAGGTCATGGTTGGAATACGTAAAGGATATTGATGCTGCATTCTGTTTCCCGTGTCGTGTGTTTGGCGCATGCGCAAAATCCGAAAACGACACGCGGCATTTGCGAAAATCCGAGATGATATTCTACAGCTCGAATCGAATGAACACAACAAAGCATCCAAGACTCTGCACCCGCTTTCAGCAACTTGGTGGTCATCTCGCGTCGACAACTGCAAGACTTAAGGACAATCTGACTGGTGTAGTCATGACATTGGAATCCTTTACCGAAAATCCATCATATGATCGAAAAACTGCTGGAGAGGCGTTCTCCCTCCTAAAATCAATAAATTATGAATTTTGTCTGTGTTTAGCAATCATGACTGATCTGCTGGGAATGTCACAGATTGTTTCCAAAGCAATCTTGTGAGAGATCCTTTTCTGCTCTTAAATTTGTCAAGAATGCTCTCCGCAGTACAATGAGTCAGACGCGACTGAGTGACCTGATGATCCTTGCAGTTGAGGCTGAGAAAACAAAGAATATGGACTTGAAGTCTGTGGTTGAGCTCTTCTGGAGTGATGTTCTGCGTCGGATTCCTGACAACTGATAAATACTTAATTAAATTTTAATTTAATTTTTAATTTTAATTAAGTTTCCGTTGCTATAGCTTTAAGTTAAATGCCATGTTAAATAAATCGTTTTTCTTGCACGCAAAATACTGTTTATTTTTTTCAAAATTAAATTTTCAAAATTTAAAATTAAAATTTAAACAGTTAAAATCCGCCATTATAGTCGCCCCCCCCCCCATTTTTTTGGGTGCACGATGCCCCTGAGTGCTAGTGAGTTTTTTCAGGTATGCAAAAGAACATATTTATATATTTATAAAGCATAGCAAATTGCAACATAAAAAAGCTCAGTTGTACCCAAAAATTGCCACTTAATTTTCTTAAACCTATGCCTTAATTTTTTGATTTTAATTTTGACACCCAATTTCTGGGGCATTAATTTGCTCCAGGCTGAATCTCCACCAGAGGCGAGATGATTTCCGGGCTTTCTAAGTTTCACTCAAAAGGTTTTTAGGTCTGACTGAATCTAGAGTTGTTAAGCAAAAGATCAGCATCTGTGCACACTTACATTTTTTCCTAGTTGTGAACAATTAAGCACAGGTATCACAGATGGGCCTATCAAAATTTTTGGGTGACAAGCCAATGAACTTTGCTGTCTCGATAGCGATCGATCACAAGTACGATAAAATACATAAATATTGTTGCTATAAAAAAATCAAAAAATTATTTTTAAACTAGGTAATCTAGGTTACGATATAATCAACCCTAGTTTCTACTCTAGATAGATGGCTACAGCTTAGTGAGCCTATACCAACACAGCTGCAAGGGACTGCAAAAGCTTAAAAAATTTACAAATATGATTAAAACCCACAAAATTACCCGATTCATAAAAAAATTAATAAAAAATTGATATCATTCACTGCACATGCATGACGCAAATCAACGGGATGAAATTTAGCAAGATTGCAAATGATGCTGTGAAGTAAGTAAGCACAACAAAGGAACTAGATTCTAGTTACTAGAATGATTAAAACTCAGCAGCAGGACTAAATGTGTTTTGGTCGACCTGTCCCTTGAGTGTGGGATCTCATCAGGAAGGCAAATGAACAAAATATGGTTGTTGCATGTAAATAATTTTATCGTAACAACATGCTCAACATTTCAAAACTTTTATTAAAAGTTATATATATATCATGTTTACACTTATTACAAAATCAGCAATTTTTATGGCACGATCAGCTTGACAGTTTACCAAACTAATCAACAATATAATGCCGAGCTGATCAAAACTTGTTGATTGATCACCGATCACAATCACACACCGCCATTCGCTGCTCATCGTTCAGCTCAGCCCATCATTAGAGTGTACCATTCTTCCTCACGCAATGCTCATCTAAAATTTCTAAGCTGATATACAACACATTGCAATAACATAAGTAACTTAAGTTACATTTCAGATGTGACTTACTTTCACTAACACGCAGCCTCATCAGGCTAATCATACTTTCAAGGAGTTGTGTTGCATACCAGTTTACAAGCCCAATTGAGGGAGTGTCGGCATAGTAGTACATCTAAATCAAATAAGAAAAATACAACAAGTCCTCACTTAACGACTCCCCGTTTAGCAATGTTTCGTTTTAACGAAGCTGAACATTTGACAGCTTTTTTTCACTTAACGACACACAGTTTCATGTTAACAATGATTTTTTTACTTTGCTCAAAATCAATTTTTATTTTATCAACAACTTTTTTACCAATTTGATGCATTGAGACAGTAAATATTGCATTATTGCATTAAACAGTGCAATTATTATATTGACTGGTTGACCACTAAATGCCCACACAGTGGTGACCACACCATTCTCATTAAGGGAGACTTGCAACCTTTATGCAAAGGATTTTGCCTGCATCAAGTCTAAGCATCTAGATAAAATTCTCAAGGTCGCCCCAAGACTTGGCTTGACTCTGCTGCAGTCTTTATTGTTTAACAGCTGCCTAGACTTAAATGTTAATGAAAGAGAAACCGCTAGCTAGGTAAGTAAGATATATAGATGGTTTCAAGCAAGCAGAAAGAAATTAGTCAGTAGAAACATGAGTAAAACTCATAAAAAGTTTAAATTAAGTAATTTAAGCAGTATTGATTTTTGCCTCAGGAATATATCTCACTTCTTTTATATTACTTTCAATGGAAGTCTTAGCTTCGTTTAATGACGTTTTGCTTAATGTCGCATTTTGCTGGAACGCATAGGGTCATTAAACGAGGACTTGCTGTATCAGATTTGAGTCCCGAAGCCTAATGTTTAAGCCTTGAGCACAATTATGACCCTAAAATCATCTGGGTGGTGAGCAGTTCAAAGCTCATGCAGAGCAACGAAGTGAACTGGTATTAGCTATCAATGTGAAATTAGCCAAACCGGTCTTGAAGGCATTTATCACTGGAGCCCCAGTTAGCTACTAGTACTTACTGAAATGTGTGTGACGGTCGTTGGTGATGATCTGTTGGTGCGGGATCGGACGCTGTTTTGGGTGTCCGGAAACGAAGGCTATTACGGTTGTATGTTCACTCTCTTTGGAAAAACCATTTTTGTTGAAGATAAATAATCAGTTAAATCTTGAGTTATAGTTTATTATGCGGCACAACATAATACTTACTTAATTATTATTGACTTCCGTGCTTCAGGAAATTTCCTACCCACATTAGCATATTACCCTAATTCCATAACTTTCCAGTTAGAGATTATAATCTGTTGTGCGGAAGTGTGTCGCCACATCTCCGCATCAACGTTAATCGACAAAATATTCACGTAAAGGCTTAAATCAACACAATAAGAGCTATTTATCACAATGGAAAATTTATTTACAAAAGCTGAAATAAAAAACATGGTGATATGACTCCAACACTGATGAAACGTGGGCAATATTATAGTGTCCGCTTGATTAAACGTTCAGTGCTATCTATAAAAGAACAGAGATCTTTAATTATTGTCTCAATATCAACATCTTCTTGATCAGCGACTCCATATATCAATTAGCTTAAATTAGATAAGCCAGTATATTGGGAAATATTGTATAACATCACATAACTTCGATTAGCATAAAGCACATGACAAAAAAGTTTGTTAGATTTCACTAACCTACACTCACATAGAGGAGAATCGATGCTTCCAATCTTATGGCAATAGTAATTAAGTTTAGAGTAGATTGTAAATAATTGAAGAAGTTTGGAAAATTGTTGGAAAATAAAGTCTTCTATTGAAGATCACAGACGAACATTTATTAAGTTAATACTGCACATGTTTTCTTATATAGTGTTGACTTGATGTGTTTTCATGTGCTGATGATTTATAAACTTTGTATATTACATATTGTTCTGTATGTACGTGTACACATTGGCATTGTATATAATAAATCTAAAATCTAAAAAAATCTATAATTTAAAGAACACAAATTATAGAAGATTCAGAAAATCGTAGATTCAGTGGAGGTACAGCAATGACAACCTCCAATACTTCAACACCATCAGTCGAAGGAAGATCCAGACATAAAGACAAAGCCATGCATTTAACAGCCTCTAATACAGCCAGATGTTTACGCACTGCGACTTGCCCAATGAACAAACAACCGATTTATAAATTTTATACAAAGTAGATGCACAATTGAAATATTACCAATACCTCTTATTTCTCTCTAATGCCTGAAAGAGCTTTGCTAGCTTTCATTGAAAGTTTGACAATGTGAGAATGAAAGGTTAATTTCTCATCTAGGGTTATGCCAAGTAGCTTCGGAAGCTGATTTTGCTTTAACAACACATGACAATGGGAGAATAAAAGGCTAATTTCTCACCTAGGGTAATGCCAAGTAGCTTTGGAACCTGATTTTACTTTGACACATTAAAAAACTTTTAAAAATTGTATTGTAAGAATTTAAACGTTTACCTTCACGAAATATTTTTACGTGAAATAACTGTATATAATGTAGACGTGACTGGCACTGAATTTTTTAATTATATTCATCCAACATACAAAATTATTCATTCGTCAAATTCGTTCTTAAAGCAAAAAAATTTTTCAATTCAAATTTTATCTCCGTCAATGTTTCGTACGATTCGAATGTTCTACTAAAACAAGCACAGTATTCTTTGACAGTTTGTCTCTGTTTGTGAAGTGCTTTATTTAGTTCATTTTCTTCGACCGTTTCACGAGGCTCTCGATTCACATAAGTAAGTAAGTAATTTTTATTTTTCTCCATAAATTTACATTAATTTAGCAATAAATTATACAAAAATACAAATGAACATGAGAGAAATGGTGGCGAAAAACCAAAGGTTAGTGAGACAACCACCCTTCTCGGAAAGACAAGTAAACAAAAGACGCTAATGACAGCAGAACACAACTATTAAAAAATACATAAACGTTCATGAACACAAAAAAACAAAAATACAACAACAGCAAAAAAACAAAAACCGTTCCTAAATATAGTCAAACATTAAACATAATTATAGATGGTCCAAAACACAAAACCAGATCAAAGAGAATATTTTAATGTTCAGAAAAACAACATTTGCATGATAAAATTTAACTTTAATCATGGTTATCAGATATGCATAGCTAAACATTGTGAGATAAAATTTAAATCAGTAACTTTAAGAGAAGTAATAGTTATCAACTGTTTGTTTTATGGAAATTATAACATAACGATTCTTTTAGTCGCCGCCTGATGATTCTCTGCCATAGAGCGACATCGAATCAAATCGAATTTGGGATTTTCGTACTGTAAAAGGTCCCTGGTTTAATCCCGGTTTTCGGCACCACTTGTAGAAATGTGTAGATGATTGATGAAGTTGTATCTATAGAACTTGTAGGAAACTTGTAGATGATCTGACAAAATACATAAATCGCAGAATGTCAATCACAATGGACGATCAAACGCTGTGTTGTGGCTGTAACTGTTTTTCCATTGCTTCCGCCTAGAAATTTACTCCAAAGCTCAGCGGTATTTGCACAGGAAGTACATAATAATAATATACAGGGAATGTGTGTCTTGGTGATTGTTTTTACATTAAATTCATTAAAATTTAATAGCAGCGAAAGCGTGTATGGAATGGTGAAGCGCAGAGGTGTTGCATCTATCATATCGAAAAAGAAAAGTAGGGCACAGGGACGTAAAAAATACAATTTGTGGCTTCACCCACGAAACATTATGATCAAAACATTAAAAGGGTATGGCACTCTAGCTGACATTTCAGACATTGTATTCTTTTCTGCTGATAATGAATTAAAATGCTATAATTTATGCTAATACCAAAAAATACCGGTATTAGGGAACATGCATGACAGGACTTCAAATAAAACTGAATTTTGAGATTTCGAATCCGAATCGAATTTGAATTCAGTTTTAAAGATTTTCAAATATTCACGGTTTTATGTTGAAATCATGTGCCTCACAATTCTCATTACCTCTTTTTCATCTTTTTCGCAAATCCTTGGAGTGTGGCATATCTCTCAGGTCTGGTTAGATTGTAATATTGCCCCTATCCCCAAAAAATCTAGCACCAACTTGACATGTGATGAATTACGCCCTATTTCTCTATCTTCTGTTGCCTCTAAATGTCTTGAATCTCTTTTGTGGGATGATATAGTAAAATTCCTCTTATCTTCTGGCCAATTCAATAATAATCAACACCTCATTACCACAATGTTCCACTGTAACAAATCATCTCGAATGCCTAAATGACTGGTTCCAATTCCTTAATCCCTGACCCTTCTTTCCCATCAATTGATGTTCTATATATTCAGTTACTTTAGAAAAAGCATTTGATTCCGTTCCTGTTCGTCGTCTCATGTTGAAAGTGGAATTTGCAGGTATATGAAGGAAATTTTAGCTACTCCAATGGTTTCGTTATTTTCTGACACACAGAAGGCAAAGAGTAGTTTTAAATGGTGTAACCACTTCCTGGAGAAATGTAACTTCAGGGACTTTGTCGGGACCTTACTGTTTTCTTATTTTTATCAATGATGTTACTGGTTGTGTGTCCCCTGACACATGTATACAACTGTTTGTTGATGATATAAAACCTTAATGTCCAATTAGAAATTCCTCTGAACAAGAGATCTTACAAGCTGACCTGTTTGAAATTGAGCGGTGGTGTGACAACTGGTTAATGTCCTTCAAACGCTATAAATGCAGGGCACTTTTGTATTCGTTCTAATTTTGCAATACCTTATTATCTGAGAGACGGTGTTATTGAAGAAAAATCAGTTGTACGTGATTTGGGTGTATGAATTTCAAACAACCTGAAGTGGAATTCACGTATTGAGCATATTATTTCTTAGGCCAATAGATGCATTGGAATGATAAAATGCTGTATTTCAAAATGTAGTGCAAAAGTTATTGTACCTCTATAAAGCTGTAGTTAGGCCAGTACTAGAATATGCATGCAATTTTTGGTCACCACAGGATTGTTACTCTTAAAAATGTTTTAGAAATTACTCAATGGAGAAGTATTAGACTGGCCTCTGGTATTCAACCTGACTCTGTATCCTCTCTTGAACAACGCCGTGATACTATAGATCTTATTAACTGTTATAATGTCATTAGTGGTAGTTTTAGTTTGCGTAGTGACAAATTTTTTTCTAGACCACTAATTGATTTACGTGGACACAGTTTTAAATTATTTGTACACTACTCTTGCACTAATATCAGAGCTCATATCTTCTCTTCTGATGTTGTGGGCCCTTGGAATTCACTTAATAGTGAAACAGTTGATGTATCAAATCTGCCGCAATTTCACAAATCGTTGAGGAAAGGCCGTCAATAACCGTGTTATGGTTAGGTCTCTTAGACTTTGTATGCAAGTATTTGCAAGCAAGTATTAATAAAAAGGAGTGTCACAAAGAGCATGCATTGATTTGTTCTGCAGTAAAAACACTAATAATTTGCTGAAACTTGTGTACAGATATTCAAACTAAATTATGTTGATTGTGTGCTGTTTCAAATGTTTTAATGATAAAGAATCTTCAGTGTAGTTGAAGTGGTGAACTATTTGAACCTTTTAGTTAGAAATGAATTAAAATTAAAAACACTCATTCGAAACCAGCGTGCTCACCTCGAACTATGATTTAGTAAAGTTTGTACAAAAAACTAAAATTATTGTACAATTGAATTGAATTGTAATTATAATTATAGTGATGAGTCTGGTGTCAACATGGGTGGAAGAAACACCGAGGGAAAGTATAAGATTGGTTTATTTTTTTCGAAGCATCTAAGGCTTGGCTATAGAGTTAGAAGAACCAAATTATTAGCTATTGCTGTTAACTAGGGTGTGCATTCTCTGTCATTAAGCGAATTCGAATCAAATTGAATTTGAATTGAGTTAGACAGATTTTCGAACAAGTTTTCGAGCCACTATTAAAAAGCAGTTTATAAAGATCATGCGTATTACTTGATTTGGTTCTCCAGTAAAACCACTATTAATTTCTTTAAATTTTGCTCTGAAACTGCAGCTAAATTGTGTTAATTGCATACTGAACCAAACCGTTTAATGATAAAGAATGTATGTGGTTGAAGTACCGACTTATTCGAAATTATAATTTTAGGTTCGAATCGAATTCGAACTAAAAAAACTCATTCGAACGTTCGATGCTCACCCCAACTATTAACTTTTTTTGTACGTAATATTAGTTCTTTGCAATAGTACGTGCGTTACACTTGAAATCACTGCCAACCCGTATCATCGATGCGCCGTAAAAAGTGGACTTTCGCAAAATGTGCGCGAAACCGTTTCGGTGCTTATTCGTTAAATGCGATATTAAATAATATTGCTGGAAATTTAAACGTTTTAAATGATAAACGCACAGCGTGGTCGGTGAGTCACAGGAACTGAAAAATTTGTCTTCCGCAGCAATACAGAAATTTAATCGTTGGCGGAAAGGTAACGCACTTTTTGTTGTGTATTACTGTAACTTAGTTGAGTTATGCCGGCACTCTATATAGAATCCAGATACCGGCCGATTTTCGCCGAGCGATAACCTATTCGATATGATTGCTTAGCGCAATATGACGATCTGCGCTGCTCTCTCGATTGCTCGCGGACCGTTAGCGTTTCTATGCCCATTACGTTTGTGTATAGAATTAAACGTTCAGTGCTATCTATAAAAGAACAGAGATCTTTAATTATTGTCTCAATATCAACATCTTCTTGATCAGCGACTCCATATATCAATTAGCTTAAATTAGATAAGCCAGTATATTGGGAAATATTGTATAACATCACATAACTTTGATTAGCATAAAGCACATGACAAAAAAGTTTGTTAGATTTCACTAACCTACACTCACATAGAGGAGAATCGATGCTTCCAATCTTATGGCAATAGTAATTAAGTTTAGAGTAGATTGTAAATAATTGAAGAAGTTTGGAAAATTGTTGGAAAATAAAGTCTTCTATTGAAGATCACAGACGAACATTTATTAAGTTAATACTGCACATGTTTTCTTATATAGTGTTGACTTGATGTGTTTTCATGTGCTGATGATTTATAAACTTTGTATATTACATATTGTTCTGTATGTACGTGTACACATTGGCATTGTATATAATAAATCTAAAATCTAAAAAAATCTATAATTTAAAGAACACAAATTATAGAAGATTCAGAAAATCGTAGATTCAGTGGAGGTACAGCAATGACAACTTCCAATACTTCAACACCATCAGTCGAAGGAAGATCCAGACATAAAGACAAAGCCATGCATTTAACAGCCTCTAATACAGCCAGATGTTTACGCACTGCGACTTGCCCAATGAACAAACAACCGATTTATAAATTTTATACAAAGTAGATGCACAATTGAAATATTACCAATACCTCTTATTTCTCTCTAATGCCTGAAAGAGCTTTGCTAGCTTTCATTGAAAGTTTGACAATGTGAGAATGAAAGGTTAATTTCTCATCTAGGGTTATGCCAAGTAGCTTCGGAAGCTGATTTTGCTTTAACAACACATGACAATGGGAGAATAAAAGGCTAATTTCTCACCTAGGGTAATGCCAAGTAGCTTTGGAACCTGATTTTACTTTGACACATTAAAAAACTTTTAAAAATTGTATTGTAAGAATTTAAACGTTTACCTTCACGAAATATTTTTACGTGAAATAACTGTATATAATGTAGACGTGACTGGCACTGAATTTTTTAATTATATTCATCCAACATACAAAATTATTCATTCGTCAAATTCGTTCTTAAAGCAAAAAAATTTTTCAATTCAAATTTTATCTTCGTCAATGTTTCGTACGATTCGAATGTTCTACTAAAACAAGCACAGTATTCTTTGACAGTTTGTCTCTGTTTGTGAAGTGCTTTATTTAGTTCATTTTCTTCGACCGTTTCACGAGGCTCTCGATTCACATAAGTAAGTAAGTAATTTTTATTTTTCTCCATAAATTTACATTAATTTAGCAATAAATTATACAAAAATACAAATGAACATGAGAGAAATGGTGGCGAAAAACCAAAGGTTAGTGAGACAACCACCCTTCTCGGAAAGACAAGTAAACAAAAGACGCTAATGACAGCAGAACACAACTATTAAAAAATACATAAACGTTCATGAACACAAAAAAACAAAAATACAACAACAGCAAAAAAACAAAAACCGTTCCTAAATATAGTCAAACATTAAACATAATTATAGATGGTCCAAAACACAAAACCAGATCAAAGAGAATATTTTAATGTTCAGAAAAACAACATTTGCATGATAAAATTTAACTTTAATCATGGTTATCAGATATGCATAGCTAAACATTGTGAGATAAAATTTAAATCAGTAACTTTAAGAGAAGTAATAGTTATCAACTGTTTGTTTTATGGAAATTATAACATAACGATTCTTTTAGTCGCCGCCTGATGATTCTCTGCCATAGAGCGACATCGAATCAAATCGAATTTGGGATTTTCGTACTGTAAAAGGTCCCTGGTTTAATCCCGGTTTTCGGCACCACTTGTAGAAATGTGTAGATGATTGATGAAGTTGTATCTATAGAACTTGTAGGAAACTTGTAGATGATCTGACAAAATACATAAATCGCAGAATGTCAATCACAATGGACGATCAAACGCTGTGTTGTGGCTGTAACTGTTTTTCCATTGCTTCCGCCTAGAAATTTACTCCAAAGCTCAGCGGTATTTGCACAGGAAGTACATAATAATAATATACAGGGAATGTGTGTCTTGGTGATTGTTTTTACATTAAATTCATTAAAATTTAATAGCAGCGAAAGCGTGTATGGAATGGTGAAGCGCAGAGGTGTTGCATCTATCATATCGAAAAAGAAAAGTAGGGCACAGGGACGTAAAAAATACAATTTGTGGCTTCACCCACGAAACATTATGATCAAAACATTAAAAGGGTATGGCACTCTAGCTGACATTTCAGACATTGTATTCTTTTCTGCTGATAATGAATTAAAATGCTATAATTTATGCTAATACCAAAAAATACCGGTATTAGGGAACATGCATGACAGGACTTCAAATAAAACTGAATTTTGAGATTTCGAATCCGAATCGAATTTGAATTCAGTTTTAAAGATTTTCAAATATTCACGGTTTTATGTTGAAATCATGTGCCTCACAATTCTCATTACCTCTTTTTCATCTTTTTCGCAAATCCTTGGAGTGTGGCATATCTCTCAGGTCTGGTTAGATTGTAATATTGCCCCTATCCCCAAAAAATCTAGCACCAACTTGACATGTGATGAATTACGCCCTATTTCTCTATCTTCTGTTGCCTCTAAATGTCTTGAATCTCTTTTGTGGGATGATATAGTAAAATTCCTCTTATCTTCTGGCCAATTCAATAATAATCAACACCTCATTACCACAATGTTCCACTGTAACAAATCATCTCGAATGCCTAAATGACTGGTTCCAATTCCTTAATCCCTGACCCTTCTTTCCCATCAATTGATGTTCTATATATTCAGTTACTTTAGAAAAAGCATTTGATTCCGTTCCTGTTCGTCGTCTCATGTTGAAAGTGGAATTTGCAGGTATATGCAGGAAATTTTAGCTACTCCAATGGTTTCGTTATTTTCTGACACACAGAAGGCAAAGAGTAGTTTTAAATGGTGTAACCACTTCCTGGAGAAATGTAACTTCAGGGACTTTGTCGGGACCTTACTGTTTTCTTCTTTTTATCAATGATGTTACTGGTTGTGTGTCCCCTGACACATGTATACAACTGTTTGTTGATGATATAAAACCTTAATGTCCAATTAGAAATTCCTCTGAACAAGAGATCTTACAAGCTGACCTGTTTGAAATTGAGCAGTGGTGTGACAACTGGTTAATGTCCTTCAAACGCTATAAATGCAGGGCACTTTTGTATTCGTTCTAATTTTGCAATACCTTATTATCTGAGAGACGGTGTTATTGAAGAAAAATCAGTTGTACGTGATTTGGGTGTATGAATTTCAAACAACCTGAAGTGGAATTCACGTATTGAGCATATTATTTCTTAGGCCAATAGATGCATTGGAATGATAAAATGCTGTATTTCAAAATGTAGTGCAAAAGTTATTGTACCTCTATAAAGCTGTAGTTAGGCCAGTACTAGAATATGCATGCAATTTTTGGTCACCACAGGATTGTTACTCTTAAAAATGTTTTAGAAATTACTCAATGGAGAAGTATTAGACTGGCCTCTGGTATTCAACCTGACTCTGTATCCTCTCTTGAACAACGCCGTGATACTATAGATCTTATTAACTGTTATAATGTCATTAGTGGTAGTTTTAGTTTGCGTAGTGACAAATTTTTTTCTAGACCACTAATTGATTTACGTGGACACAGTTTTAAATTATTTGTACACTACTCTTGCACTAATATCAGAGCTCATATCTTCTCTTCTGATGTTGTGGGCCCTTGGAATTCACTTAATAGTGAAACAGTTGATGTATCAAATCTGCCGCAATTTCACAAATCGTTGAGGAAAGGCCGTCAATAACCGTGTTATGGTTAGGTCTCTTAGACTTTGTATGCAAGTATTTGCAAGCAAGTATTAATAAAAAGGAGTGTCACAAAGAGCATGCATTGATTTGTTCTGCAGTAAAAACACTAATAATTTGCTGAAACTTGTGTACAGATATTCAAACTAAATTATGTTGATTGTGTGCTGTTTCAAATGTTTTAATGATAAAGAATCTTCAGTGTAGTTGAAGTGGTGAACTATTTGAACCTTTTAGTTAGAAATGAATTAAAATTAAAAACACTCATTCGAAACCAGCGTGCTCACCTCGAACTATGATTTAGTAAAGTTTGTACAAAAAACTAAAATTATTGTACAATTGAATTGAATTGTAATTATAATTATAGTGATGAGTCTGGTGTCAACATGGGTGGAAGAAACACCGAGGGAAAGTATAAGCTTGGTTTATTTTTTTCGAAGCATCTAAGGCTTGGCTATAGAGTTAGAAGAACCAAATTATTAGCTATTGCTGTTAACTAGGGTGTGCATTCTCTGTCATTAAGCGAATTCGAATCAAATTGAATTTGAATTGAGTTAGACAGATTTTCGAACAAGTTTTCGAGCCACTATTAAAAAGCAGTTTATAAAGATCATGCGTATTACTTGATTTGGTTCTCCAGTAAAACCACTATTAATTTCTTTAAATTTTGCTCTGAAACTGCAGCTAAATTGTGTTAATTGCATACTGAACCAAACCGTTTAATGATAAAGAATGTATGTGGTTGAAGTACCGACTTATTCGAAATTATAATTTTAGGTTCGAATCGAATTCGAACTAAAAAAACTCATTCGAACGTTCGATGCTCACCCCAACTATTAACTTTTTTTGTACGTAATATTAGTTCTTTGCAATAGTACGTGCGTTACACTTGAAATCACTGCCAACCCGTATCATCGATGCGCCGTAAAAAGTGGACTTTCGCAAAATGTGCGCGAAACCGTTTCGGTGCTTATTCGTTAAATGCGATATTAAATAATATTGCTGGAAATTTAAACGTTTTAAATGATAAACGCACAGCGTGGTCGGTGAGTCACAGGAACTGAAAAATTTGTCTTCCGCAGCAATACAGAAATTTAATCGTTGGCGGAAAGGTAACGCACTTTTTGTTGTGTATTACTGTAACTTAGTTGAGTTATGCTGGCACTCTATATAGAATCCAGATACCGGCCGATTTTCGCCGAGCGATAACCTATTCGATATGATTGCTTAGCGCAATATGACGATCTGCGCTGCTCTCTCGATTGCTCGCGGACCGTTAGCGTTTCTATGCCCATTACGTTTGTGTATAGAATTAAGTGAAAATACTCGTGACTTTATTCAGTCAAAACGTTAGTTCATTTGACTGAATAAGTAAATTGTTGGCTTAAATTGACTAAAATTTAACAAGAAAATTTGCATTTTAAGGTTTGACGTTGCCTCTGTTAATGTAGATTTACTTGCTATGTATACGTTCAGTCCACTCGTCTAAAATTTAATATAAGCATTTGACCAGACGGTTTGGTCTAGTGGCAACACGTTCACTTTCCATCTGGGAGGTCGTGAGTTCGATTCAGCGGGCGGGTAATACGAAAGACTTTAAAAATGGTACCTTGTTGTTGTCCTGCCTGACGCAGTATTATTACCTCATGGAGACTATTATTAATATTATTATTATTATAATATTATTATTATCAACAGAGACTATTATTAATAGTTTCTGTTATGCAGTTGTAGGTTGTTGTTTATAGTCGGCCCAATAAATGAAGATTGTTATTATTATATTACAACCTGCTGTGCCAGACAATGCAGAAGGCTCAGAAAATCGTCTGGGAGCATAGCATTGAAAATTAGGTTTGACAAGCTCAATGATACCTAAATAAAATGTTTATTAACGTGACGCCTGTGGAAATTAAAATCTGACTGTGGCGCCTTTAGTTATTAATAATAATGAAGATGACGATGATATTAACAACAATAATTGTTATTATGAAAAACTACTTAGTTATTTCAGCATGAATACACTTCTCGAAACAAAAATACTTAACACTGCTTGTAGTAATCTAATTATTTAGTAAGGTTAAAATACATTTTATATGATTGAATGCATTAAAAATTGGGTAGAATATCAATTTTTTGTTTTTTATGAAAACATGGTAAACTTATTGAACTTTTGTAGTCTATTAATAGTATTATTTCATTAACTTATTCCGCCACAAGTGAAACTCAGGGGCTGATCAATCATCATATGCGCAGCGCGGTTTGCCATAATGCACCAAGCAATCATATCGAAATAGGTGATCTCCTGGCAAAAATCGAGCGGGACCTAGATTCTAATAGAGTGCTGTTATGTTATGTTACGCCTTTTTTATACTTTTTGGCAGAATGATGCAGAAGCATATCTTGTATAAACCAGTAAATAATAAGACTGATACTGACCAGTCAACAAGGAGTGATGAGATGGTCGATATAAACCAGTATGTAAAAATTTGTATTGCATTTAAATTTTTATTTATACTAAACTCTGTTATTCTATAAACATGATGGCACTTTATACTTTTGCACCTCCAAGTTTTTTCTAGGATTTTGCTTGTAGGCTGTAGGCCATAAAGCATCATCATCATCATAAATCATTATCATCTGTCATCATTATCATAATTGTCATTATCACTTTTGTCATCATTATAGCCACTATCATTTTCTTCTTCATATTCCTTTTATTTTTGTTCTTGTTGTCTTGTTTTTCTTGCTTATATTCTGATTTTTCTTGTTCTCATTGTTCTTATTCTTGCTTTTCTTCCTGTTCTTGTTGCTTTTGCATTATCATCATCATTACCATAACTGTCTTCAGTCATCATATTTTTCTTGTTGTCCTTCTTTTTTACTTGTTCTTCTTGTCTAGTTCTTATTGTTCTCATTACATCATATTCATGCATACACAGTAAGTGTCAGAAAAAGAGAAAAAAGAGTGTCAGAAAAAGGGAAATTTTGTGGTTGACTAAAGCTCTGAACATAACGAATACGCTATTATTTAAGTACAGTAAATAAAATTCTAAATGGGGTGGCTGTGTGAGCATACGAAGGAAGTTTTTATCTGACAGCGATGTGAATACTTTTACTTCATTTGCAGCTGATGAGATATAAAATAATAATGCTTATTATAGATAGCAACATTGGACAAAAAAAGAATTTTTTCTTGCTCTTTTTATGTATGTTATGTTTGCATGTATTTGTGCATGTGCACTTTACTTATAGCTGGCTCCATCATGATGCAATAAACCTTTTCTCAATTCCAACAATTGGTGGTGATCGTGAAAAGGTCAAAGTTTAAGTGTACCAGACTCACTTAATACACCAATTTGGCTGAAAATTCCATACTTTTTAGCCTCCAGTACAGTGAGCATCATACAAGACGGCTACCTTGGCCAAGAGTTAGCAGTGGCAAAACATGTCCACATCCTGCGTTCCCCAAAAGAATAATGTCATAATAATTGTTTTACATTTTAAATTAAAAAAATACGCTTTTATATGACTACGACAAGTAAGTATATATATGAACGGATGAAAAAAAATAATAAAGTTCCTGGCCGGGTGCGCGATGAAAAATTATTACTCAGACAATTAGACGGCAACAGAAGTATTTTATTGTCCGCCTGATGTCTGTAATAATTAGCCATGGTGATGATGACACTTGTGGTGACAATAGTGATACCATTGCTGATCAAATTAAGCAATTTTCAATTTTTCATTGACATTAAATGTTTTGTTTGTAATTCAATAAATATGTGATATATATAAAATAAGAATGTCTTGAAAACTGCAGCATCACCGAAAGAGCAGTTAACTTTTTCAAATTAATTTGTGTATTGACTGTGCAGGTCTAAAATGCAATTTTTGTCTACTATTCCATTATGTTTTTGTGTAATTTTGCAAATTCATTGTTATTTGGCTGCCATATATATGTGGATTCTCTTCGAAAGATTAAAGGAAGACAGGATGATTTTTCATATACTACTCTATTTTAATTCCGACAAAAAGTATACATTTTAACACAATTAATAGTGCAAAAGTGTTTCTGATAATTAAATAATAGATTAAAAATTTAATTAATGGCGGGTGAGCCCAATTAGTGATGATATCACATGCTAACATAATTTTCAGCAGCAAAAATATTCCACAAGGGTGTTGCACATGTTTGCAAAAGCGAAAATTGAAGCACAGTGCTACTGTGAAGTGTTCAGTGTGTTGTACTAAAACTAGACAAGTTTTAAGATAAAAATTCAAATTTCAAACTTACCGCTGTGCTCACGCATGACCTGTCGAACATGTGTAGTTCGTTACAAACTAGCACATCTGAACTGAGAGGTACAGCACCTGTTTTTGTGCAGTGCATTTGCGAAATGCAGGCGCTAGTGCCCGTCTAACTAGCGAATGGCAAAATGCATATAACACCGAAGAACTAGTGGCACGCACGTGAAATTGTGTTTATGTGATAATAATTCTTTCACGTAAGTCATTTTTGAAAGAATAGTATGTTTCCTTTCAATATTTTAAAGAGACAGATACTCTTTCAAAATGCAATGAACTCATAAGCTATGTCATTACATTCTCCAAATCCTAGCAACATTTCCTATTTAAGCTGTAAGTTGTAGCGTAGACATATTTGTGTTTGAAATTCTCTGAATATTATTTTTTCTGGTTAACTGGATTGGCATCACAGCAAAAAATGCAACTGTTAAATCAAGCATGCCCTTCAGATCATAAAAGAGGGTTAATGTGCCACCACTATCATATGTTTTGGTAGTGCCTTTGTAGTAAGCTGATATTCTGCAAAATTTCCTGTAATGACTGATAAAAAGTAATAAATGGTTGGTTTTTGACTGTAGTTTGTCTATCTAACATTAAATTTCATCATAATTCGTGGAGTAAAATCTAGAATTGTCTAAAGTGATCAGCTCTTATTTTATTCTAAACAATAACTATATTTTTATATGTATAGTTTACAGCAAGGACATTTAGTTATGAATGCTTACAGTACCGAAGAAACTACAGTCAGTTTTCTAAATCAAAATGGAGGTACTGTGGAATCACCGCGTCAGAAGCTTCTTGATTTTAAGTCTTGTGATATAGTTGACTTGGTAGACCCGGCTGCAAGTCCCAGAAGGTTTGCAACGTTATAAGTTTTTTAAATTTTTTTATGTTAACTGATTGTAAATATCGGTTTTAATATACAATTTGAGCAAACAGTTTATAATGAAGACATTATAGAAGAACTTAGGATCAAAATATAACTTAGTAATTAAATTATCTGCTTAACTGCTTAAATTATCATGAACAGTGAGCTAGGGATCAATGCTGTCACTCATCGACATGGTGGATCCAAAACTTAGTGAGCATTATGTACAGTGGCATGTACTTTGCTGAACCGTGTATAAGAAAAATTAAGTGCCCAGTTGCCACAGTGTAAAGTTTCTCACTTGTAAGATTTCATTAACTGTTTTTTTTCAAAAAAAATATACAAAAAATAATCTGTAGAGAAATCATTTAAGAGTTTGTTTCTTAATTAAAGTTGAAATATGTTGTTTAAGTATTAAGTGTAGATTTTTTTAAGCCGTGTTTAATAACTATGTGTTGACACACTTCTGAACGTTAGCAGTTTTGCAACATCTCAGTCAACAACAGTTTTTATTTGTCTACATCTGCAATAGAATGCTATTTTAACAAACAGTATTATGTACCTGTTACTCATAATTTTCAGGTCAGCACCAAATCCATTGACAAAAGGTGGTAATCAAAGAACAGGCGGACAGACTGATGCAAGCAATTCTCTAGAACTTTCAGAAACAGAAGTGAGTGTTTTACCACATGACAGAAAGGTATGCTGACAAATTTGTCAATTCTGATGACAACTGAAGAAAATGAACATCTCTTGTACAGTCATTTTTATTTTTCGATTAGCAATACATGCTATTCGAAAATTAAATTGATTAGCAGTAGCACATTAATGATTACTGACGTGTGAATGTTATGAATTCACTAAAAATGGGCCAAGTGTTATTTTTTAATAAAAAGTTTAAGCTTTGGCATATGCTAAATGCTAAAGAGCGCGATTTACAGGCCATATTAAAACGAATAAAAAATGATAAAAAACCTAATCTCATAGATCTTTTACTAAGTTTTTTTTAATAGATTCAAAATATAGATCAGCTTTGACATTTCTTTAGGAAACTAAAGACGTTATGGTTGTGGAGGCACAAAGTGATAAAGGTCGGCTGGGTTTTTCTGAACTGCCAGTTACAACTCAGTTAATTTCTTCACCTGCTAAAGTCATTGCTCACAAACCAATGCCTGCCAATAGCAGTAGTGTTACCAAAGAAACAAGGTGTGGCTTTGTAAAATTAGAGAATAAAATCCTGTTTCGTACAAATGTCACATTTAGCTGATGCTGTAGTAATGGATTTAACTGAAGTGCATGAAAGTATATGTAGCCCAACCACATTAGCTTTATTGTCTATGTATGTGATATTAAGCCATGGTATAGGAGTACTATTTTTGTTCATCAGATTTAATTTTTGTATCATTTTTTATACTTAAAGATTCCATTGTGCACATTATCCAAGCTTTTCAGTCCCCCATTTGTGATTCTGCAATAAAGTTTGCATCGTTCATAAGAACTATTATTTATTTTAATGTCAGGTGCAGTAAGCATTAGCACGTTGTAGGCCTTTGCCAAATCGAAGTCTAAAGATCATTTGATTATGAAAAGCAATCGAAGTTTTTAGTTATGGATATATTAATAAATTTGATATCTTAAAAGTCTTCAAATTGTTATTGTAGATCACTTATAGTTTCATTGTAGTGTGCCTGTCAATTGGAGGTGTGAATTTAGTCAAGGATTAAGTTTTTCTCCCAACTACTTTATAATATATTTGAAAAACCCGAAGTTCCCTCTTATTGTTACATTGTATGAACTGCATTCTGAAAATGCCATCATTTATTTTGCAACTTAATTTCAAAAGTGGCTTACAGATTGTTTTGATTGTCATGCTTTTAGATGACTAAGTAGGCAACACTTTTAAATAGCATTGGTTGGCTGAGTAAGCTAGTCAGTTAACCAATGCCCCCTTGCAAATACTACCATTCCATGTAGTTTGGTATTATAATAAATTTGGAATTGTAGGATTGTGTTACAAATGTATGAAAATGTGCTTCAGGGTTCGAAAATTCTCCTTAATAAACGTGGACATAAATGAACAAATTAGGCTGTAAGTGTTTCCGTTTTACAGTATGGAAATCTATTAAAATTAAGTAGCTCTAATATTTTTGAATATTTTTCATTGTTCTAGAGCAAATGTACCAGTACAACTCATGAAAACGAAAAAAAGAGGTATGTTGATTTACATGCGCCTGTTCAGTTAAATCGTTTCTATAAATATTTCTAGCATTCTGAGTTTTTTTATACAGTTCTTCACACTGTAAGCAAAGTCCAGCTTTCAACTGCAGTACGGTGATCGGTAAACAGTTGCAACACAGATGCTTTGCTTTTTGTGAATCAGGATATTATATGTGTGCTTGCAGACCAAAACCGCCCATAAGTCGGTTTAATTAAAACTACGTTATGCTTCAAAGTAGAATGCACCACAATTTTGGTCTAATGTTAATTTTTTGTTTTTTATGAAAACAAATGCTAAATATATTGGACTTTTGTGTTTTAGCATCAAATTATCAATAAAATGTCCAAAAATACTAAAAATTTAATTTCATAACCCCGTGCCCATTTCTCTGCCAAGAAACTAGTACTGTAATTGCAAAAATCTTGTATTCTCAAACTCCGATAGTAGCTCGTGGAAGCAGTCATTTTGCTTTGGGTTTTTTCTATTGACAAGCCCAAAAATTTGTCAGGAAGAGCCATCTACTGGATTTAAACATAACTTCAATGTGCTCTTGCAAAGTCCATGGCAACCACACTTTCGTACGATTGCTAAGTGTTTTGTAGTGACACGACAAAAAACAATGGCCGACTTTAACAGAGATTATCTCAAGTTTACATTTTTCAGTGTGCAGCATGCACTTCAACTTCAGTGTGAATTATCTCAGCTTAGAAATAACGTAGAGCGATGAGCTTGGTATCAAAAGTTGATCTTCATGAAATGAAGATTCAGGGTATGTGAATAACTAGAAAAACTTAATTGCCAACTTATGGACGATTTTGCTATGCAAGCACACGTGTAGTATTCCAGAAAAATTCAGTCTATGAATATGCCTTGTGGAAAATGTTTTAGATTTAGTTGAATTTTAGGACCATTCCGCACAGCATTAGCATCAGCAACTATATTGTTACTGACCCTTTTGTGAGCATCTAATATCTTCTAGCTTATGTTCAATAATATAAAATATTATTTTCATAAATTTTCATACCATGGTTTCTGCTTACCTTAGCAATGGCATTGATAACAAGGTTAGGTTTAAAAATAGTTTGGGAAACCTCAATTTTCACCATTGTACTAACTGACAACAAATCTTAACGTATAGGAAATGTAGCAGATGCTGTAATAGCGATGCCATACTTACTTACCTTAGCAACTGTGTAATAGCAACTGTTAAAGAAAGCAGTGAATGCTCTTTGCATGCTCTAGTTACCAAAATATTGATAATTGCTTGCGATTATTATTAGAATTGCATGTACACCCATCCAATCCTAACTTATTATTGAATTGGCCCCCATCCCGCCATAAATTAATCGACTATAAGGGTCTTCTTCATTTTCTTCAATTCAAATATTTGAGCAAGTAACTTTATCGTACTTGAATGACGAGGTATAATAAAAACCTGTTAGTTTCCAACTGCATTTACCGTTGCAGTCTTTTTGTAGTTGCAAATAACTAATTCCGGTATAATACCCGGAAATGGGCATTATTCATCAAGTGAGGTGCTGGAGCGCCTGACAAATTGTTATCCAACAATACCCTACTGGCAAAGCATGTGTTGATTCTTCAAATGTAGCTAAGCATTTAAAAGTTTGCTCTTCTAATCAGGGATGTTAACTATAATGATATCTGTCGATAATTATCGATTATCGCATCAATACGAAAAATTAGTTATTATGGTATCGTATCGAATTTGGTGCATATCGCTGCTTATTGCTCACGTTTATAAAATAATTTCACTTTCTTTTTTCATTTATGCACTAGAATTATGCCAAAAAATAAGAAAAGAGTTATTCATAAGATTGTTTGAATAATTTTCTTGTACGTTCTTACGGTACATAGCGGATGTCTTCACTCGGTTTAGAGACACGCGAATGCCAAGAGCTGTATTTTTAGAGGCATTTTCCCAGTTATATGCAAGCAGTGCAGCTCACATAAATATGTTGTATGGTAAAAGATCTATATGTAATATCTGTCACAGCTCACATATTAATATTATTTTATGAGTAAATAGAGAAGAGGACTTAGTCATAGATTGCATTTATCTATACATTAATCGGAAAAACAACCTGCAAAAAATAAGGTGTTGCAATATACTGAGACTCTTTGCACAATAACTAACACTATAGTTTTTTTGTTCGGAATAATTTGTATCGTATCGTTTGAAAAACAGATTATCGTTATCGTATCGTTGGAAAAAATATCATATCGTATTGCAGGATATTATTAAACATCCCTACTTCTAATGTGCTCTTATGCAGAATAGTAATTTATATCAGCAGATGTTAATTTACATATATTAATTTTTTTTACAAAGTGGTTGTATCTTAGTGCGTTTCAATCTGATGTAAATTTAAAACATCACATAAGAACGTTATTTCACACATAAATATGATTTACAGCTTGTAATCAATAAATGAAGCTGAATGTTTGACAGTGTGGGGAAAAGGAATGACCATATAGTCTTTTACTCCCTTAAAGGGAGTAAATTATAGGGAATTAAAGGGAATAATTAAGTTCGTTCAATGCAGCAAATTAAAAAAAATGTTAAGGCTGATTGTGCTTGGCTCAGCCTCAAGTCCCTCAATTCCTAAGTGCTGTAAACTGTTCATATATCATCTATAATTATTTTACTCTGTGACTTTTCCAGATGTGCTTGGTAGCATGACACTATGACAGTGAATGAAGTGCTGGGAAAACTAAGCATACATGTGTTGATGTTTTGTTTGTTTCTATAAATCTTTTACTTCTGCCTGAATCTGTATTATTATTATTATTATTATTATTATTGTTATTATGAGATTACCTAGGAAAAGGAAAAAGAATCCAACGTAGGTGTAGGTGTATTGTGTTTATTTTGCCACAGCTGGCATTAGCCTGACAGCTCATTGAAGATTTCTCATTCTACACAGATAATTAACTAGGCATTGAGGACTCTGCACAAGGACTCATTAAAAGAGCAAACTTTGCTACATTTGGAGACCTGTTCAAGAAGCAACACTTGCTTTACCTTTACCAATGGTTGGATAATAACTCCGCCAGGGCTATAGCAGTATAATAGCACCTAACGCAATGAATAATGCTTTTACTCCTAGTGGAATTAGTTATTTGCAGGTGCGAAAAAGAATGCATGGTAAATGCGTTGCAAAGTGAGAGGTTCTTCTTATATGCTTTCATGCAACTGTGATGAAGCCAATTGCTTGAAAATTAGAAATGAAGAAGTAGCACGGAAGAAGAATCGGTTAGTTAATGTCAGCCAGCCTAGTTACAGTTGCTAGATAAGTACATTCATACAACCATTTTACATTCAGTTCTTATAATAATCACAATATTTTTTCCAAATTGCAAGATTCAGGCTGTTTTGTGCAAGAAATTGTCAAAAAAAATTTGTAGTTACAGCATGCATAGTTCTCAGAAAATATATTTTAGCAAAGTAATTATATACACGTTGAACACAGTTATTGTGCTTTTTGTAACTGCCTGATGTTTATCGTACAGGAAAGGTTGTGCCTTCAAGGTATAAACAAGCTGCCTCAACTGTCAAAAAGGTAACGGAAGTTTTTATTTTTAGATCCTCAAAAAACAATTGCTCAACTGACTTAGTGGTATTTATTTATTATAGTTTAGTGTTAAGCTAAACTCATTATTGCACAAGATTTTCCGATATTAACACGTTAAAGTAGAAGAGTGCAGACTTTGTTCTGGTTATTTTTTCTTCCTAGTCCTGTCTGTTAATTGAGAATACATTCGTGAGCAGCTTCTACTTTATTTTTTGCATTTAGAGTTGGGCAATTTGATGACACATTTGGCTTTATGATTGCCTTTTCCCGCTCACTCGGTAAATTTCATTAAAACACAAGAAAACCCTGTAGTTACACTGTTACATAAAGCTAAAAAAAATTCATCTTGAAATTTTGTATCACCTGCCAACTGCCTTATAGCGTACAGAGCTTTTATCAGCAGCAATGCTGTATAAAACTTGTAAATTTAAACTCCCACTTTGACTGTTAGGTGCAACCATTTTGATGGTAAGGCATTTGAAACAAGTTTAGGTAACATGGCGTAAATTTTGAAAAAATAATCAGAGCATTCGTACTTCACCACCTAAGCAAAAGTATAAATTACTGTATCTTGTCAATAAGATTAAAAATATGTTTTTTGTGTATGTGCGTCAGTGTTGCACACTGGGAAGGTGACGTGACATTTACCATCTGACGCAACCATTTTATATTATTAAGAATTTTCTTTTCTAGTTATATAAGTTTTTCATGCAGTAAGCGTAATGCTAAGTAATGTAACTTTGTGTGGAAAGTTTTTTGGGATGTACTTTAAAATTGCCTTTTCTTCCCCTTTAAGCAACATAAGATGTATTTATTATAATTAATTTCAAGTAATTTGGTTACTAAATGCTTCATAATAATCATATAATTGTCAAGTAATTTAAAATGGGACTATCACTTTAGTGAACTAGTTTTTCAGCTCATTTAAAACTGCATATCTTGAAACAACGTACATACATACTGCCCTGGTCAGTATGTGAACATTTATTTAAAAGTATTATACTGCCAGCTATTATGTACGGTGATATTATGTGATCTGGTTGTGATAGAGGGTCTCTGGATATTCAATTAAATGGAACCAGAATCTGTGCATGTGTGTGGATCCAGTCATGGTAATATACTCTATGTAGGTCTTGGCCTACTTTCCATGCTGTTTAAATATTTTTGTTTATGCTTTCTGTTATCAGTCAGTTAGCTCCTCGATATTTATGTGACAATGCCACCGAGAGTCAGAGCTGTCACGCTAAGTTAGGATGTAAACTTTTCAGCACTTATTGTTTTTGAGCTATGATAGCGTTAATTTTACAAATTTTATTTATCTTCATTTGCCAATTCATTATTTGTTTCTTCCGTAGATACCTGGAATGTTTTCTTTAAATTTGTAGTAGTGTGTGATCATCATTTAAATTACATTTAAAAAAGTGTTTGGGTTTCAACAAGTGCTCCAAATATTACTCCGGTTAAGTGGTAACCATAGACTATTATCTGCTTCTTCATAGCAATCGACTTCTTCATACAACTGTTAATATTTAAGTAAATAAATTCACAGAGAAATTCACTTACTAAGCACTTCCAATTATTGCAATTGTTTTTCATAGTAATGTTATTTTCAACATTATGTTAAGTATACACTATACTGCTTGTAGCCATAATATACTGTTACTGTAGCAATTTTTTTGCTTTATTACTTCGCAACAATAGTCTTTAGAATAAATTCCAAGAATTACACCTTTTATTATTGGAAATATTCAATTTTTTGTTCTGGTGTTTTTTCCAAATATACTCGCTACAACCAGCAATTTTTTACTTCTTATACAGCCTGATAATATGTGCTTATATTAATTTAAGCAAATATAATAATTTAAGCAAACTGGCAAATTTCCTCGCATTTCTGCTACAGTTACTACTGTTTGTAGTTTATTGTCTGCGCTCTTCTAAGTGTTACGTTTCATTAGCGAGAATGCCCATCAGTTGTAAAACTGTTTTGTCCTAGCCTTATTGTAATTTTGTTATTACAAAAAACTATGTTTAAACTAAATTCACACAGAAATGAAGCGATGTTATGGAAGGTTGTTTATTAAATGGTTTTTCTTAATTTGTTTTATAGTCTGAAAAACACCAGATTTCTCCTAAAGATGCCAATGTTACAAGAGAAGTTGTCAGGATGAAAAACAGATTAACCCAGCCGTCAAAAACGAGGCACTCGGCACATTTTCACATCACACCTATCGCAAAAGGTAATTCAAGTAAACTGAATTCAGCAACAAATATTTATATTAGTGCTCCAAATTTAACGTCCAAGTTTCATTGAAAGAAAAGTTTTCATAATTGTGATCATAATATCACTTCTGAACTTGATTCAAACAAGTACTTATAATGATGCTTAAACTTAACCTCTAAGCTCGATTTAAATAACACATCTAAACTCTAGTCAAACAACACGTCTAAACTTGATTCAAACAACATGACTAAACTTCATTCAAGTAACATATCTAAACTCGATTCAAACAATATGTTTAAACTTGATTCAAGCAACATGTCTAAATTTGATTCAAGCATCACATCTGAACTTGATTCTAGCAAGACAGTTAAGCTTTTATTCAACCAACAAATACCTTTTTGTAATGGTCCTTAAAATATGTCATTAATTTATTCTATAATTTATTACAAAAAAACAGATTTGGAATTTCAGTTATGTGCTGTGATGAGCATCATGATACATTTGTGACATGGTTGCAGTGGAAGTCATCGTATTTTTTTCAAATGGCTTATTTTTTGGGGGGGCCTTGCATGTTATAACATTCATAACTAATTTTTAATATACATAAAGGCTTCAATTTTAGACCAAGTTTAGACACTTTTAAGGTGACATTTCCACTGATTTGGTTTTCATATATCAGCTAAGTCAAATAAAATGCATAACACAAGTAGACTTATTATTCGATAGGGAAGCGAGCGTGATAGTGGCTAAAATGTTTGTGTTTCACGACTCGTTAGCAATGCTCAACTTGGTGGTTTGGCAGATCTGTATTAATGCGTTGGTGGTGATGGTTAATTTGTTAATTTCTTTTTCAGATAAAACAAAGCCTGTGTCTACACCAGCCACTGGAAAATCTGCAGGCCTATTAAATACAGTTGATGTGTCACTTATTGTACAGGATGTAACAGGACAAAGTAATTTTTTGCAGATATAAACGTGCATGAATTCTAATATACATGGAATAATTTATCCGCACAAAACTTTATTCAAAATACAAACACCAAATGTTCTTAGTGATAACATTGCTAGGAAAATTTAACACTTTCCAATAACATGTCAGTGGAAACTGTTTCTGAATGTACACGATTAGTCAGTTCACATGTGGACAATAAGCTGTATTTTGAGTACAATTATATACTAGCAGATGTGCTGATTTAAATGTAATGTCTGCTGTTGCTTTATGTTTTCATTTTAAGAACCATATTCCATAATATATGTCATATTTGCACAATTTGTTTTTGTATGTTTTTCAATTAATTTAGTTATTGTCGTGTTAAATCTGCACTTCGTTTACATTTACATTTTTTCCAATGCTACTTCCAAATACAAACAGTTGCAAGTTGTAATTTATCATGCTTTGTATCAGAGTTTGTGTTCCAGAAAGAGCTAATCCTGAAAAGTTAAGAATTTATATTCTGTTTGCATAGTCAGGATATTACATAAGCATCTATTGTTGAAACGAGCAAGTTTTTGCTAATAAAACTATTGTATGTTCTGAAACGTTGATGTTTATAATGGAAGGGAGTTGTGCGCCTTTGCTGGAAAGGCTAAACTGGATAACTCACATTATTGATGTCGTGCTATTACTGGCCTGTTACGTTAACTGATTCGATAATTGTATGACTGAGGCAGCTTTTATATGTGTCTTAAAATATAAGATTTCGTATGCTGTTCGCATCTTATCAGCCTTTCAGTGTTATTTGTGACACTTATTTTATAGTAGTAGTAACATTTTTGGGAAATTTTCTTGCATGTTTTTTGAGATTGCAAACTAATATATTCATATTCATTTCAGATCTTAAAAATGTCTTACCTATGGAAAGTGTGAAAGAAAATGACAGATCTACAAAGAAAAAAGGTTTATTTAAGCCAGTATGTTTTGCCTTTAGTTGTCTTTTTCACTAGTTCTGTATATGTATCATACAGCAAGTTTGCTGATTACTTTGTGACATGAGTTTTTTGAGTTTTCTGTCATGCAAAAATTCAGAATAAATGTTGTATTAAGTTATTCATGGTTGCCCACTATATTACCTTTTTAAAGCTGTTGTTAATACAAGGAACATTGATAAAACTGGTGTTCCATATATGGTGCAAGCAAACTGTTTCTAATCAACATGTTATTAAGGCTTAGCATTTAGGTAATTAACAAAAAAGCATTTTCGTTTTCTTTCTTTTTGTTTTTTCTTCCCACAACTGGCCTATTTTGTTAGCTGAATTATCTTTATGTTTTCCTGCACCAAAGTTCACAGCCATAGAATGGCTGAAAAGAAAATGATCATTAATGATGCGATAATGATGAAGAGAAAGAAAGACAATCGTAAAATGTGCCAAAGCTGTAGGACTTTACCAACTAAATTAATGAAGGTGGTTAGATTTTAATGGCGTACTCATTGACATGAGAGGTCAGAGAAGTCAAGTTTCTTGAAAGCTTTGCATATTATCTCTTCTTGTTGACTTTTTACAAATTAATGATAATGCAGTGTTATATTAAACAAAGATCTTAGTAAACAACATCACCATCAGTTATCTGTTTAGTATTCAGAATTTGATAATTTGAAAAATATATAAATCAGCACATCAAAACTGATAAGGCAGACACCTCAGACAGCAGAGGTGATATTGTACTGGTTTCGAATATCAGATATGGTGGAAAGGGCTTATTTTGTATAAGCGAAATTTTATTAATACACAACAATTTATCATGGAGAAAGTGTTAGTGTCCTGTGAGTGTAATAATTTGACTGGTGGCTTTTAAATCTATACAGTTGGCTGATTAAATCAACAGTAGGCCTAGCCATGATACTGTTACATATATGCATTATGTTATGACATGTAATGATTTGTAAAAACAATCAACTAAGCTATGGTCACTGTTAGCAACAAGTGAAGTATCTAGATGCGGCAGGCCAGAGCAGAAATCGTATTACAAGTGATTTTTTATATTGAATTCATATTGACATGACTGAGAAATCATCGTATGAAATGGGGTTTCGTAGTAACCATTTTCGTATTGAGCATAAGTGATTACAAACGTTTTATTATGAGTTTGGCAGGGACATAATAAAATCATTGTACTACTGAGAGTCATTATAAGACGAAATCTTTTTACTGGGATTCAACTGTTTACCCCTACTAATTGTATTAATTTTTAAACTTGTAGGTCTAATGTTTAACAATTGTCATTTCAATCTGTTTTTAAGCAAAGAGGTCAAAGTTTGGAAGAAAAGCAGAGGCATCTACGAATTACATATGTGAGATATGTGCAATGGCTTTATATGAACTATATGATATCCGAAAGCATACATAATCAAGAAGACCAAGCTATGGTGAGTAACTAAGACTGCAGAAATGTTAATTTCCAATATACCTACTGGGAAGTTGGCTTAGTAAACAAGAACTTGGCTTGGAGTGAATGTGGCAATACAAACACAACCTGGAGCATTTTTACATGTAGAGCAGATCAAAGTACCAACAATGGCGGTTTTTTTATAAACTTCCGTCGTTACGACATGTCAGGATTCAAGGGTGAAATGTTTATTTTTAAGTTTATAATAGCATTAGTGAGGCACCTGTATTCCAATTAAATATGTTTTAATAGTTCCTGTAGCGATTTGCCAAATTTCAAGTAAGCAAAAACAATCTTCAGTTTTCATTTCATATATTAAGCACAACAAGTGTATCACGAAATTTGATTAATACTTTTTTGTGAAAATGTGGTTAACTATTCAGAAAAAGTTGAAAAATACAGCGAATACAAATTACTTTGACTTTTCAAGATGTTTATTATTTACTATAGAAGGACGTGATCAGTATCTGGGAAGAAAATGAATGTTTAAAGAAATACAAGGCGCAGTTAGAAATAATGCAAGCCAAGTTACAGCACATACAGCTGTTAGACCAGCGTCTACTAACACAGGTGACGATTTTCTGGCTTTTGTCAGATTGTTATATTGCAGATTGTGCAGTTGACAGATATATCAATGTATGAGTCAATAAACTCGTATCTTATTATCTTTTTATGTATATGAATATTTTGGGATGTTGAAAATTGCTTCTGGTGGATTGATCCTAACCTTTTCTTGCATAAAGATGGGCTTATCTAAAGCTGCATTTGGGTGTACATTGTACGTAGAAATGAGACCATGATAATTAGCAACTGAAAATAAAATAGCCGTTTTGTTAACTTCCGTATGTTGAAGCAGTGGCTCTTTCTTTCTTCAAGTAAACTTGCTTTCAGACCTACTAATTCTGCCAGAGTGCTGTAACGCAAAATTCTTTTATTTTCTTCATTATTACTCTTTAGCTTGATTGTGTACAACTTGCTGTTTTGTCATTCAGAACGAAAGCTTAGAGAAGGTATTACCAGTGCTCGACAGCCTCCGGGACAATTACACTCAACTGTCATCATCCCTTGAGACAACACTATATCATATGCCAGTGAAAGATGTTTCTCTTCCAGCAAACATGGGTATGCTTTAAAACGTCTTGATAATTTTTAACTTTTAACCAGTTCTTAACTTTTTTCTTACCATTGCTTGCTGCCTAGCGATGTGGTGAAAGCAATTAATGATTAGCTTGTGTGATATCACCTAGGTTCCTTGAAATTATCAGCCTGACTGGCAGCAAAGTTCTGGTTCCAGATTGAAAAAGGCTTACATGTTGAGTCTGTGTATGAAGTTGATGATAAATGATTTACACACAATCATAGCTTATATGTCTCATAAGTTCCCAGGCTGTAGACACTATTCGCCTTTGTTGCTGCATGTGCTTGCTGCCTGCATAAATGAAGCTATAATAAGTTTGCTGTTTGTTAGTTATTTCTGAGAGTATTTTTCTATGACTATTACCAATGTCATGTGTGGTTTCAAATTTTGTGTGTATTAAAAAAACGTTTGCAATTTTTTAAGCAAAATTTTTCTGTCCTAAAAGCATTATGTGAACAGAATCAAAAAAATTTGAAGAAACTGTTTTATTCCAGTGACCTAGTCTCAGTGCAGAGTGATCACAAATCTAATTCCTGTTATAAATACCTTTTGAAACAAGTAACACTAAAAAAACTGCTTTTTGTTTTTAATGTAATAGAATTAGTTCCTGAGCTGCATAACAGGCTTGACCAATGCTGATCTAACAGGATTGAACTTTATCTCAGCCTCTTCAATATCTGCATCCTTATCAACATAACATGAATATTATCATCAACATTCTTATCAGCATTAACATTTCATTATCATCAACATCTTCATCGCAATATAATATCAACTTTAGCATTTTGGACAACACCAGCTGGTTCTTTGGCATCAGCATCTTCTTCAACAATATCTTTTGCTAAGATTGATACCTTAAAAGCTTTTTATCTGTGTTAGTGACAAACGTCTTGATTTTTCAACTGCTATTAAACAATGTTTACATTACAAAATAATTTCTCACCATTTATTACCATAATGTGCAGTATGTGCCCTGCGAGCAGGCACAATATAGCTTTTATTTTCATTTGATTAAGCCAGCAGTACCGTTGGCTATATAATTTCTTTAAGTTGGCCATAGAATGGCTAAATTTTGTTAATTTTGCTTCTGCTAAGCATTTAGATTGTTGGACATGTTGCTAAATAAACAAATTTTAAAATAGATGATCTTAACTCGTGTCTGAATGAAACAAAGCAGAGGCTGGATGAATTGCAAATGATCACATCACCTAATAACGACTCGCTGTCTAGTCTTTCTCGTCAATTACGCATTCTGGATGTATGTGTTCAAGCAGAATCCGCAAACATTAACAGGTATATTGTCTTCCTAGCTAATATTTCGCATGTACCTTCAACCATTATGATGAGCCAAAAATAGAAGTACAATCAGTAAACAGTTTTGTTGGCCGCCTATATCGTTCTGATATTTTTACATGATGATAATAATAACACATAAAATTTATATACTGCCCCATATGTATAACAATTCTCAAGATAATTCTCTTCACAACCAAAGATTTTACAAAGCCTAAAATAAATCATAAAGCTATGCATAGATTGAGACAAAAAATACTAACCTGTGGGCAACAGATAATTATTTTAACAGTTAGTTTTGGCTTCGTAGTTTTCGAAATGATATTTAATGCTTAATATTTTGTAATACATAGATGACTGTAGTGCATACTATTAAGGAAGATTTCAAGTCAGTTTTGCTAGTGTAACAATTTTTCACTGCTTTTTGTTGACAATATTCTTTGATGTTCATGTTTATTGTACACCAGCATTTGTGTTTTTGTGGCTTAGTTGCTCTTTCACACTGGACATTTTTCCATAAATTTGTACGAACCTACCATCCCATTTACTACAGAACAGAATGTAGTTTATCAAATTAAATCAAATTCATTTATTATAATAATTTAACACTAATATAAAGTTAATAAGAATTGAAACAGAAGAATAGTTCTGATTAGGGGTGAGCATACACCGTCACAAATCAAATTTTTGGCTTTTGAATTCCAATTGAATCAAATTTCAAGGTTTCACATCCATTATTAAAACAATTTCAAGTAAATTTTGAATTACTAATTAAATGCCGTCTCACAGTGTTCATGCATTATGTTTGATTTTATAATAATAATAATCAATTAGCAAAGCCCCCGCAAAAAAATTTGGGTATAAATACACTTATAGTCAATAATACGCAAACATCCTACACTGTCCTCATTTATAACGCAAAGCCAGTAGCAGCTTTTACTGAATTAAAGTTACAGGCAGAGTATAATGGATGACGTCAGAACAAAGGCTTTGCATCAGCAGTTTTCCAAGTGAGAATTGCCAAAAATGGAACCTCTAATTCTTGTTGCCACTCCTCTTGGTTAAGGTGTCGTAGAACATAGCCCACACCGTCGTGTAACCCTGTTCCTCCCTTTTCTAAAGAGCTACATACCTCCTTCCGAGAATTCCACCAGGCGCCACTAGAACATTTTTTCTAAAGGCTGTTTGGCCAAAATTTCGAAAAAATCAGGAGTTGGGGTCTGGGAAAACATCCGTTACGGGACACCATGGCCCTTTCGCGAATTCTAAATATGCCTACTACACCCACCATCTATCCATAGCCAGCACCACCCCAAGCCCATTCCCATTTTCCAGAAATAAGAGGTATAAGTTTTGCAAAAAATGGCTGAAAAAGGGCCATTTTTGGAGGTTTTTTGCCCTCACTCATCCTGGTGGGCCCGATTCAAGAAATGAGCCCACAATGAGACCACACTAGTTCGAGACCTTTCATTTGATATATAGATCATCGCAAATGGTGTCATCGAGCTGTAGCCTCGAATCTTACATATATATATATATATATATATATAACATACCTCCGAAATTAATATTTACGATTTACGGGGATAATTATAATAATTTGTTAAAAATTATTTTCAGATTGCAGCAAAATTATGTTAATTGCATGATGTTTCAAACGTTTAATGATGAAGAACAAATTTTCTAATGTAATTGAAGTGCTGAATTATATGAATCCATTATTTTAGGTTTGAAAGTAATTTAATTTGAAAAAACTTTGGAATCAAATTTGTTCAAGTTCGAATGTTTGATGCTCATCCCTGACCATGATACATTTACATATACCAAAACTTCATAAACTTCATTGTTTGCTTTATTTCAGTGCTGATTCCAAATCTATTCTATATTATTTATGCATTTATATCTAAGACAAGTTTTGTATTTTAGTTGTAACAAGCTGATGAGAAATGCTATTAATTTGACAGCACAGGAGACATCGTTAAAGCTGACGTGAGATATTTATAATTACTCCTATCGTATACAGTAATTTATTTTCATTAATGAGCTTAATAAATAAATATTTTCATGGAACAATCTAAGCTTTTGTATGGCAAGAATTTTCAGCTAATTTTCTTTCTACATATCAATTTTTACCAATACCTATAACCTGGCAATAATATAGACCAAGTACGCATAATTTACTGACTTTTATGTACTTTAAATTCTAAAACCTCTTGTGTTTAATATATAATTAGGATCCTGTCTTATGTTGTTGGTTAAAAACTTGTGATGCTTCTGTCTACGTCTGTTTCCCGCATCCATTCTGTCTCTGTATTGCTCCAACATTGCCTTCAAAAAAAGTGACATGGCTCTTGAAATCTGTGTGTTCGTGTTCTCGGCTCCCCTCGGACTGGCCCTAGCTTGTCGTTGTAAACCTTGCATGTAATTGGGCAATCCAGCTTCTGTTGGGATAGGTTGCATTTGTAAACTGCAATCTACTGCCAACAAGCCACAATAAATGCAAGTGAGTATTCTAACAACCTGTTGTAAAATAATTTAAAATGAATTTAAAAATTTGTACCAGCATGGAATATCATAGTATCAGTAGCAATTGAAAAATAACCTAAGTCACCAAAATAAAATCTTTTTATCACTCTAGCAAAATCATGTGAAATTGATGTGCATAGTGTATCTCTTTCTGATGTTTAATGATTTAGAAGCACATAATGAGTGGAGCACTTCCATTATATTATTTGTGTGATACAGTGCAGTAAAAACACTAATAACTAAAATATTTAACACTAATTAAAAAAAGAATATTATTTGATATTCATACGATGCACTAGATAAAATCCAAACTTACCGTTAGTTTCATCATTCTGTCTTGTAAAGCCTATAGTAGTTAGTAGTAGTCTTTGTTGTTTTTGCAAGTCACTTTTCTAACAAATGCAAAAATTCTTTAAACTGTTGCCTGAAATGAAGCCTTTTGGCACAGAGCACGATTCCAACTGAAGCATTTATAAAGTGAATGTGCTTTACGCATAGGCCACTTGAGGACTAATTACACCGTGCACATATAAATACATCCCACAGGATACCATATTCAAGATGTACCAAGCAGGTGTGTAGACTCTGTTGAGGATGAAATTAATGAGAATATACGATAACTTTAGCGACTTTAGTTAGAGAACGAAAGCTTAAGAAACTTGTGTTGTATACAGCATTGTTAACACAGTTAACACTGCACCTATAATTGGCTTTTTGTTTCATATCTCATGAAAAATATGCTGTATATAGGGATTAACCATCACTAAACTAGTGACTGATATTTAACTATGAGAGTAAGAGCAAAATAAATAATCACAAAAAGTGCTAAGATATTTCAGAGGTTTAAAAGGTTGTTTATGTAGCTTAATTTATTATGAGATCACAAATATTGTCAAAATGCTCAAAATTTTGAGGTGTAGTACCCAAACGAAGCTTTTATGGTCTCATCTTTGCTGTATTTATTTATAACAAAAGTCACTTTGTGAAACAGCTAGAAAATGTACAACCGAACATACCTAGCATACCTCATAGCTGCTGTCTCATTGTCTGAGAAATTTAAACAACATTCCTTAAACAATCTTTGTGCAAAAGCTGATTGCACAGAAATTATTATTCTCTTAGAAAATAAATTATACTGTACATGATTTTAGGATTACGTTCAGAAATGAAATGCGTCATGGCAAAGTTCATGTGTCACATTTGATGCCATTATAATTTACACATTTATCTGACTTCAGTCTTTCTCACGTTACTTTACTGCACCTGCCAAATTGCTCAAACATCATTATTTCTGCTGTGATTAGATGACAGATCAGCCAGTTTAGCATTTATGTGTCATCTTAGCTGGCTTTTTTCTAGACATTTGTCGATGCAGGTGCATCTCGAATTACTCATACGATGTGATCAGATTTAAAATTGAGCACTAGTTTTCCGATTCGTTTCATTAGAGGAGAAGATAAGACTAACTCAACTCAGCACTTCAACCCAATTGCTGCCCAAGATGTTATGATCTCATCACATCGTTCAAACATGTATAATTAAATTATATGCTCTTTCATCAGGTTTTGCACATTGCTAGCTTGTATCTAACATTTAGCAACAATGGCTACTTAATCATAGTTGTGGCAGGATGGGAATATAGACCATTAGAAGGATAGTTTTCTCAGATAAGACAATTAACTGATATATCCTGGCCACTTCTGTATAAATGTATTAAATCCTGTGTCAAAGATAAAAGTAACCATAGGCAGTATGACAAGTGAAAATGCCCAAAATAATTTAACTAGCAGTCACCTATCCATTTATTTACCAGGCCTAGCAAACTTTGATTTTGATGACTAAACACACTGCACACACCATGGTGACATGTTGTTAGAGGTCGTGATGTGCGCTCGTCAACAGAGCCATTTGCAACTAGAAATTTCTTTTTATTCTCCTTTGTAGCTTTTCGTCTTCTAAAGACCAATAAAACAGTGCTGTGGAAAAGCAGATTATTTCCACTATAATTCCTTCATACTTTTTAATAATAATAATAATTTTATTGCCTAAAATCCATTACAAGAAATCTACGAACAATATTTTAAAGACCACAATTACGTATAAACTTACTTAAAGACTAACTCTACTACATTATGCAGGCACAAATTAAAATAATAAAAATGTTAAAAAGCTTCTTAAGAATAAAAATGTTTTAATTTGACGTTTAAAAACAGCAATACTTTGGGAGTTTTCGTCAGAATGTACATTCCATAAAAGAGGGGCAGCACTGGAAAAAGATCTATCTCCAGCTGAAATAAGACTAGTTCTAGGTTGTACTAAAGTATTAGTGTCAGATGATCTTACACAGCATGATGGTGTGTAGTCTGTGTACGTTTGTAAAAGCTCAGACAAATAACTGGAAGCAAGTCCCATTCATGCATTTGTAGGTAAGAAGAAGAATTTTAAATTTAATTCTTTGAGGGACTGAAAGCCAATATGACAGAATTTCTTGCTATGGGTCAGTATGCGAGCTGAAGCATTTTCGACTTTGAAGTTTCTGAAGTTTTTAGATTGTCATTTTAGGTGACTCTAGTAACCTTATAAGGCAGTACTAGGATAGTTTACTAAAATAGCAGAATGTTTTGTAGAAAAAAATATTTGGTTTTGAAGCAGAACAAAAGTTTTTTTCATTTCTTTAATTATACTCCAAAAGTGACATGCTTGAGAAATGATGCTCAAAACTAGTAAATGTAAGAACGTTCCCTTTTTATTAATTTAGTAAACATGTGTATACACAAAAACAACATAGTTACCATAGTAGAGTGATAATTCTACATACCAACTACTATTATTTCAAACACAACCTGATTACAATTATAAATACACTGTACGAAAATATTTTCAAAATAGGATGACAATAAAAACCAAATGCCTCTTCAAGTATGAACTCATAAAAAATTGAAAAAATCAGCTCTACCAAAAAGGGTTTTCATAATCATTTTAACAAATATTTATTAAAATAATCTTTACTTGCAATTAAATTTAAGAAATTCTACAATTTGTACAATTGTATTCTACAATAGATTAGTCTCCATGCAGTACCAGTGCAAGTTCATTAATTAAAGGGGGTAAGATTAGTGTAACGAAATGAAGGCAGTGAAGCTAAGGTAACATGAAATTTAACTGCATTTGAGCGAGAAGTAGTCTAATCTTTGGATGATGCATGTACTAATACTTTAAAGTTTAAACGTTAATTAATACTTGTGTACAGGTAATGTTTGAGATAAAGTTGTGTACTAATTTTCTCCTACAGATTTTACTCAGATCTCAGAAATTGGCTGCAAAAATTGTTCTGCATTTCAACAAACTGCTTGGAAATAAGAAAATGGTACAAAAATTAATGAAGTTTTATAAAGTTTTTCAAAAGCTCATTACGTTAGACTGGATAGATACATATTTTAGCATCTCATACACAGTACAAGTACAAAGTAGTACAAAATGAATCTACGGTACACTTTGAGTAAATATTCCTCCACAAGAAGAAACAACGACGAACACTACCAACACCAACACAGAAACATGCGTGTACAGCTATATGGTTATATTAAACACTTGCACTCTATCAGACAAACAAATTAATTTGCTGCTTTTAATTAGCAGCAAAATCACATTGAAAATACTGAAAAGTTCATAATTTACAAATACATACTCATGACTTACAAATTATTTATCATAACTTGCAAAAAAGTTATAAATTTACATGATACACAACTTTTCATCATTATGTCATTTCACTACTGGCACAAAAATGGTTTTTTTGTCCATGTTAGTTTGTAAACGTACTATCAGCCCTAATGAAGATTAGATGTTGCACGTTTGGTATATAGAGACAAGACAAGGCTTCCAAGGATATGATATGTTGCACCCAAAAGTTATCTATGTACATTTACACTAAATGGAACAATCGTGTTGGATTGATTTTGATCAACAAGTCACTTCTCGCACTTTTCTTCCATGAAATATGCTAAATTCTATTATCAGTGACTGTGTATTACATCTACAAAATTCAACTGAGCTGCACCTACCAAGCAGCCTTGTTATTACAAGCATTCTAAAGCTTCACAGCCTCAAATAAGTACATATTCAGTGAAGCCTGCAAAATGCTTATAGAAATGGTCTTTCCATTGTAAGCTAGTGGTAAGACTTGAGCCTCAGCCAACATTGACTATTTGCTAAGTGGGCAGAATGAGCAGTGTTGCATGTAAAAAAAATTTGCAGAGGTAAATATGCCATTGCTGAGCCTCTTTGTGGAAGCTAATTATTTTTTGTGTTCAACAGAGTTCAGGTGTACGATGTACATTCAAGTTTCTATATAACTGCAACAATGACACCTTGTCACAAATAATGCAGCAGTCATCACATACATATTGCAAATTAAAATAATGTAACGTTTTGTTTCCACTCAAATTATTAGCATGTAAGTGTAGAAAACTTGAAGTATAGTAAATAATACATTGGTGTTATTAACACAACTATTATCTTACGGTATAATACATATCTCTCCATCACTTTGATATAATAAACTACAATAATATGTTACACCATTATTAAATAAGTGCGTGTGTGGTACAAGAAAATAATTTGCTGTATTTAAATGCATTATCATATTGTTGTAAAACAAAAATATGTTATTAGCACAAAATTATAAATTACATCATAGATAGTAAAATAAATATTATACAATGGCGATATACAAATTGTTATAATACGTGTCGACTTGACTGGTATCAAATTAGATTACACTCGGATGTTACATAACATTCCAAAATAATTAGCCCTCTGTAAACAAGTTCCCCAAGTACATATTGTTCAACTATTGAGCCCCATCAGCAAAGTTTCATTTTAATGGAAATGACGCACCGGCAGTATACTACAACTTTATGTGTAACTAAAATTTTATAAGTACAGTATATGTACTTCACACAGATAGCATACGTACACATACATACGCACTTCACCATTATTCATGATCTGATAACAACTGTGACCGTGTCTTTTCAGCTCACATAATACACATTTATGTAACAGTATGCTGCCTGTGACACATTGGTACTGCGTCACATTAACATGCATTTTCTCACTTGACTAAAGTTACTTTTATATGGTTTTTGTCAGAAGTACTCTGTTGCAGCCCATAATTATCTTACAAAGAAGTGCCACATTCAGAACAAACTACATATACCTATTCTCAGTTACAGTCTAATACACACGTATACTACATGTGTACAATAATAATAATTAGATCTCCACCAGCAAAAACATTGTCTAGATACTTTTAGAACAAACAATGACACATCTTCACTGTTTCTCACATCTCTATACAAAATAAAAACTGTTAGCATGCTGCAGTTTACAAATCTTTTTAGTCAAATGTTTTGTAAATAAACCAGTAATCTCTGGTAGTAATTAATGGCTGAAAGTGAATAACCAAAAGTGAGTCAGCAAAAGTTTATCAAACTGTAAAATATTTCCTACATTATTGTTTACATGGCAGTTTAAAAATTTTTAAGCTTTTCGTTTTGAATGTTTTAAGTCATTTTGTGATAAAACTGTCACATTTCCTTTCGTGGCAGTTCTCAAGAAAGCTTGACAACATTAACATCTATGTTGTTGTGTAAGATACAAAAGAACATTTTAGTTGAGCTTCTTAAAACAAAAAAATATATTATCGTCGTGAATCTAAAACTGATGTTAAGTCTGAAGTAAAAACGATGTAAGCTCGCTGCTCAAATGGAAGCAATCTAACGTCGACTTTGGGCTCTCTGTGCACTGCGACGTTTGTGGAAGCACAGACATCCGGTGCTGGAGCGATAACGTTTAGGTAAAGTAGCAAGCCTGTGAGTTGCATTTGCTCTTAAACACATGTGATAGAAATTCAGCTCAGTGATGTACCTACATAAAAAAATTTAAATAATGTTATTACTGTGGACATATAGCAGCAACCACAATACTTATTGTTTCATTCTTACAAAAAAAACATTATTTTGTCATCACTGTATGCAAGTAACATAATACTGGCTTTGGCTAAATGTATCCCTTTTAAAATTTAACATTAACGAAGTTTAAATGTAAATGTAAATATGGCTACAGTTGGATGCACATATTATCAAGGTAATTAGCTAATCGTTTAAATACTTCTCATTCTATCTAAAATAACAGTTTTGTCCAGAACAAAGACCATGCTGTTACATCAAGTAACATTGATTCTCAAAATAGTGCAACTTTATATTTCTGTTTAACATATGTTCAAGTATGATCTTCAGACATTTATATACACAAGCACAATTACTAATGACTTTGGAAAAAATGTAATAAAATGACTCATTACTTTTAGCTAGGGTATCCCTTACTGATTACTCATTACTCATGCAAGTTTATTGATGCAAATGCATATATTACCCCTCTGAATATATACCATATTTAAGAATGTTGATAGGTCTATAATTATGTCATAGGAAAAGGCTGGCAGTTTTGTAATAGCCAGGAGGAAGTGGTAGCTCTCATACTATATCATCTCAAAACTTGTATTTTTATGACTGCTTTCTGTATAAGTGTGCTTGCAAACCTAAACACTCCATTATTCGGCATAGTTAAAACTACGTCATGATGCTTAAAAGCAGAATGCACCAAAATTTGGTCAAACGTCAATTTTTTTAATAAAAAGAAACACAAATATATTAGACTTTTATATTCTAGCATCAAATCATTAGGAAAATATTCAGAAAATAACAAAAAATTAACTTTAAAATTTCTTTGGCTAGAACTCGTACTACAATTGGAAAAAGTTCATATTTTCTAACCCCAGTAGTTGCTTGTGGAAGCAGTCATTTTGCTTGGGGTTTTTTTCTATTGCCAACCCCGATCTTCGTCTGGAAGAGCCATCTGCTGGATGTAAACATAACTTCAATGTGTTCTTGCAAAGTCCATAGCAACCAACTATTTGTATGGTTGCTAAGTGTTTTGTGGAAATGCGAAAAACAATGACTAATTTTAACAGTGATTTTCTCAAGGTTATATTTTCCAGTATACAGCGTGACCTTCAAATTAAATGTAGATTATTGTATTTCACCTTAAAAATAATATAGACCTTGGTATAAAAATGATGTTAGAGCGTGAAAAGAATACGTGGTGCCCAGAAAAGCTTAATTGCCGACTTACGGACATTTTTGCTATGCAAGCACACATATCATAACAATACCCTATATGTTACCCCTTAATGTACCAAACTCAATTTTAACATGTTAATGGCACCACTGAGTGCAACTGTTTTGAAATGCAATTGTAAAAGAATATAGTTGGCTACACTTACCAGGCAGGAGGCCATCTGTTTAGGTTAACATACGCCAAGTGATCAGGTCGCATCGTCCGAAGACACTTTGGTTTAGAAATGGTTAGCTCATTGTAAAGTATGCACAGTGTGTACAAGCACCAGTCTCTTAATTGCACAGCATTGTGGAGCTGCAAAATGCAAATGAATGTTAATTATAACAGATTTATAGATAAGTTGAATGCCATTAATGAAAATCAATGTGCATTTTGTTTCACTTTACCTCACATGGATCTAGCAATGTAAGCAAATCTTCAGATATGTCATCGCCATCTTCCAATCGCCTTTCCAATCCCTGGACGACCTTTTCCTCCACAATGGCGATCAACTGCGGAAGGCAGAGACGATTGGCTAGAGTTATTTGCTCAACTGGCTCAAAGCCTTTGACTGGACCAAGACTGTCAGTATAAATGTATTCCAGAAAAGCAACAAAACACTGTTTTGTTACATCGGGTAGTTTTATCTGAAACAGGAATTCATATTTATCAAAATTTATGATAAATGTGATAAATTTAAAATAGCAGTACACAATATTTATTACATATTTGGTTATACAATATTTATAACATTTTTGACAAGAAGGATCACTTGAGTACAGCTTGAAAAAACAGAATTATGTAAGCACATTAGTGAAGCTAACAAACATATTGTTGGGGTCATGGTACACACAACTACTTCAGGTGCTCTACCTCTCAGTTCAGAGTTGTTCATTTGTGACGTAATACACACATTCGAGAGCTCATGCATGATTTCAATTTCAGTTTAAAAGTCGCCAAGCTTTTGTATATTACGCTGAATGTTGTATAGATGCATTGTACTTCATTTTCGTTTTTGCAAATATATGCAACATGCTCATGGAATGTTTGTGCTGTTGAAAATTGTTTCGTTTGTGGTGCCATCACTAGATGTGCTCATCCGCTGTTAATTACGTTTTTAACCTATTATTTAATTATCAGAAATTTGTTGGCATTATTATATAGTAAGATCTCACTTAACAACTCCCCGTTTAGTGACGTTTGATTTTAACAATGCTGAACATTTGACACCTTTTTTCACTTAACAATGCACCGTTTCGTTTTAACGACGATTTTTTATTTTATCAACAACTTTTTTTCCTAATTTCATGCACTAAAACAATACATATTGCATCATTCTATTCTAAAAACACACTAGAAACCTAAACAGTGCAATTACTATACAACTATATGTTACTGCTTCCTGACTGACCACTAAATGCTAGCCATTTGTATTAAGCGAAGTCTGGGAGATAACATTATGCGAAGGAATTTTTCCTGCAACCTGCTGCTATAGTGACCAGACTAAGTATCTAGATAAAATTCCCAAGATCGCCTCGGGAATTGGCTTTTACTCTCCTGGAATGCTTATTGTTTAACCCTGTCTAGACTTAAAAGTTGATGAAAGAGAAACTGCTAGCTAGGTAAGTAAGATATATAGGTGTTTTCAAGCAAGCAGAAAGAAATTAATCAGCAGAAACGTGAGTAAAACTCATAAAACATTTAATTTATATGATTTAAGCAGCACTGATTTTTGCCTATCTCAATTCTTTTACATTCTATGGAAGGTTTGGCTTCATTTGCTTAACGCTGCGTTTTGCTGGAACGCATTAGTGTCGTTAAACGAGGACTTACTGTACGTGTAAAAATGTATACATTTTGCTATGGTAGGATATGAAAAACTGCCCTGTTTTGCTTTAAATGACTAGTGTAATACCTCATTCTGACTGCATCAAATCTTATCTTGATAAATCAAAGTAAGTAAAAAAACAGACATACCAGCTTGGAAACACTCTCCCTAAATGCTCCACCCAGCATGGCACCCATCATGTCACATCTTGCCATGAGTAAAGCTCTGTGTCCACAGCATGTGCCGTCATCCAGCTGGAATGTTATATCTGCAGAAACAAAGGAGATACATAAACATACTAGGCATGTTATGTGCACTAGAAATGTCAACATTGACATAGCACGAATTAACTATATCATAAAACATCAATGACATAAATATGTATTAGAAAAACAACACCAAATTTTTTGCCTTAGAAACTGCGTGTACATTTTTTTGTCTTGAATCTAACTCCAACTGGCAATTCCCAATTTTTTAACGAGAACGCAATTCAATTTCAATTTCATAGCCTCAATCATATTTTTATAGTTGGGTTCCTTTTTCGTAAAATTTTGTTATTAATGAGAACTACACTACATAATGAAAATAACATAGTACTATATTAAAAGATAACTACAGGCAAACATCTTTATACCGCCCACTTTGGGATCAGAAAAAAGGTGGCATTATAGCAGGTTTGGCATTATAACAGGCTGTGCTAAATTTTGCTAGAGCCAAATCACAAAACAGTCACACAAATGTACACAGGTTAAAGTAAGTTGGCAATTTTCACTCTAGAAGCCAAAGAATTTAGAATTAAAAGACAATTATTATATCAATCGTTTGCTTAGAAAACAAGCAAATATCATGCTTCTTGCTTGCAGAAAGAAGAGCCACATGTTTTCTTGTCACTTGCCATTATAACTGCCTGGTTTTGACACTACATAATATTATTGTGATTGTATGACGTGTGGTACAACTTGCAAACAATCAAAGCATGACAAGATGCATTATTTTATACAACACGTGGCATCTGGTCAGTGACTATCACCGACTCAGAGGAGGTTACAGCAGCCTCGTACAGCTGCCATTATATTGAGAAGCTGCTGACTCTAATTGAGACTGCTGATGGTATTTCCTCATGGAACATATAATATATTAATTTACCAGCGGTATAAGGGTTATTTTTAAATACAAGTGAATAGCCATTTCATTCCTAGCTGTTTTGCAGGCTGTAAACTAGTTTGGCACTATAACAGGTGGTGGTATAAGGAGGTTTAACTGTACATACAATTACCCAGTGTAAAACAGTGTGCATACATCAAATCATGAAAATTACAGTTTGCATAATTGTTTTGTATTACCTGAACGTTTGATTATACTGCTTGACAAGAACTTTAGCTTGTCGTCGTACGTGCAACATGTTCAAATAATCATGGATATTAAAGCCCATGTTTACAAAAGTACAAAGAACTAGTACCACACAGTAAAAGGCTTTACCAGTTGTTCAGCCTAGTCAAAAACGCCACATATGTTATTTTAACAGTGACTCATAAACAATGACAATACAAGAAAAATACTTCTTTAAACCACACATAAAAAATAATTAAACAGAAATAATTTCTAAGGTTAATTACTCTTTATTTATTTGCATTGAAGAATAGCTTTTGCCGAGAAAAAACACAGCTGTAAGAAATTTTGTACTGGCGAGCTTTGTACAGTAGACAATAGATTTTCATTATAAGATTGACTGGGGACTTTTGAAGATCATCATAGTACTGCTGAACTGCATTACAGAGATTCACCTATATAACTTATACAGATACATAGTGTAGTGTATTAATCCACAAGTCCAGTTTCAGCAGAACTTAAAAGTAATTAGGATCAACAGATCAGATTAATTTAATATAGCCAGATAACCACTTACCTGAAAAGAAATTGGCCTGCAAGCACAGGCGTTTCAGATTTTCCCGCTGCTGGCGTTGAAACTGTTCTTTGATGGGCTGGTTCAGAAATTCTTCATTTCTGTAGATGTTCTGCAGCGACGCAAACAGCTCGCCCATTTCTAGCAACTTTGCAACCCTCATCATCTCGTTTATGTCAACATGTGCGTAATTTACTTCACCGGTATAAACGTACAATAAGCAATTGCGGAACAACACGGCACTGATACTACGGCACAGAACGACAACGAGACGTAACTCTCCCGCTAGTCCTAGATCTGTGTTACTCCTGACTAAAAGCTCATCAAATGCTGGATGGTTGACAATCTTTCTAATGCCAACATCACCGGGAGCACGGTAAGATGAAATTTCTGAATCAGTTTGTGAGCTGCTGTCACTCTCTATTAACCTTTCATCATCAGATGGAAACTTTTTGCAAAGAATGGGAGAAGGATTGGGATAAGTTTCCCGGCAACTTTCTGGCAGCACGTCAGACAAGTCTATAGTAAATAAATCGAAAAAAGTCTGCACTGATGCAGCCAAGAGGAAGCGATGAGCTAGAATTTGCACTCCTTGTGCTATAAAAATGACATCACAGAATGATTTGCTGTTGTATAAAGTGCGTAGGTCTTCAATGAACCCAGCCTTGGGCACATTTATCTTTGGTGCATCTGGCTTTGGTGGGCAAAACGGTGCCTACAAAATAATCACCATTAGTAAGCTGCCAGCAACTAAATAAAAAATTTCAATTTACGTAAACGTCTACGAGCAGTCACGTAGCACAACTGATTTATTAATGACAAGAATAGTGTTTCTTCCTTTTTTCACTGTTGCTTTTTAAGGGCAATATTTCATACGTTTGTTTTCTTACTTTGAAACAAACCATATTTTGAGGCATTTGACATTGTTCACATGGTACCATACAATCAATTTTGTCACTAAATTGTGTTGGGTAATTTGTTCAGCAGTTATGTTCACTTAATGATAAAACCTAGAATTGTAGTAGTAAATTCAACTGAGATTACAATTAGACCGTCGCAGCTCAACTGTTGTAATCGTGATCAGTTACCTGCACTTCCTGTCCATTGACACCACTCTTACGTGTGGTTTGATCACACTAACAGAAAAGTCTATTTTCCATTAGGTTATGTAGTGATTGTTTTTTCACAGGTTTTCTGTTGAATGTTGTTAATTTGCAATTGCACAATTGATTTTGCATGATTGTATCATGCAATCGCTGGTTGCATATCTAACTTAATGACCTTACTTCAAAATCTTTAAGTTTGAAAAGTAAAACATTATTAGTAACACCACCTTTTTTGCTTCGAGTAATTTAAATAGGTCACTCCAACAGACAAGAAGACATCAGTGCCCCATACTCCCAGCTATTAAAAACTCTTAATGTCTTTATATCAAGTAGGCAGCCATTTTATAAAGTGAAATTTGTATACATCAAGTATACCTACATTATTTTTGGATAACAAGAAGTGTTTCTAAATGCACTTCTGTGATACAGATCAGTGTTTTGTACTCATTTAACGCTTTTAATAAAAAACTTCAAAAAAGGCATTGATGGTGCAATCCCACAGTTAATTAAACACCGAGAAACATGGTGGCCTAGTGGTTACGCCATTAGTCTTGGTGTTAGCCGAAGGTCCCGTGTTCACATACAGGCATTGTTCTAACTTTTCACATTTCCTGTCTTTTGAGTTTGGTTGCAAATTTAATTAATTTTGGGTATGTATCATCATCATTAATGATAATCTTGACATTAAGATTACAGATAATTAAATAAAATACACACTGGGAAAGGAAATAACATAAATTACACATAAAATTGTAAAAATAAGAGTAAACATTTTTAGGTGGTTTATGTCATTTACGTATAGTACCCAAGTTGTGCAAAACTGCACAGGCCCAGTTACAGTAAATGCTGGACTTTTTCAACTAAAAAACACTAGACACTTTTAACCTAAGTTAAAGTTGACGCTAGTTAAAAATGACAGAAGAAGTATGTGTTGCATACCTGTAGTTGGGGGCCCTGAATCTTCTTTAGGTGAGACATGAGGAAGCGATTCTCTCTGCGGCCACACAAAGCCGCACGGATTGTGTTCTCAAAAACTGTTTCAACCCCAAACAACGTGAATGCACTTGACTCATAGTAGGAAGCACCAATATCTTTGGCAACAGCCCGGCCCTGTTCGGGTGTCAGCAAATCTTGTTCCCTCACCTTCCTAAACCGAAATTATTAATTAGTGTTAAACTAACTTTTATAGTGCAGAACTTAGAATCAGCTAAAGTATCGTTTATTCTCACGTGCTTTACAATGAACTGGTACAAACTGCATAAAAAGAATGTGAAGAATAGGGAGAATTCATTTAAAATAATTCTAGTAAGAATGCACTCAGATTACTCTATTGAGAAATACATAAATTTTAATCTAATTATAACGTTTTAAAGTGGAAAATAGAACACTACGGTATTTAAAACGTACAAGTTGAATTTACTCACATATACACAAGTGTAAGTGAGCATGAGTGGTTGCGCGCACATGTGCGTGTGTGAACGTGCATGCGTAGCATCATCTGTGTATATGTAGAATTCTTTAAGTATGTTTAACTGTCTTTAAATACAAACTATTATAATTATATCAGTGTATTGCTTATTCATCCATCTTCTTGTTAATAGTCAGCAAAGTGGCAAATACTGGGGTGGCTAACTCAATAAATTACGTTCATTTGCCACCCATTCACCTACGTATAGTAATGAAAATTAGTATTATTATGTTATATTTTGTTTCAAAATTTTTGACATTGTACTAATTTATTTTAATAACAGGTAAAAAAACAAACGAATTCTAATTCTAATGCAATAAACAGCCTAAAGAAGAGCGGCAAGTCGCTTTAGCATTTAGGGATTGAACTCACTACAAGAAGCAGTGAGTTCAATCCCTAAATTATCTTATGTCAAATGCAAATTCATACTTAAGAATTACTACTAGTAAGATTGTTTAACGGTTCTAGTAACAGTAAGCATGAAGTCGTATTCGACCTAAGGCTATATTGTTAAGATGCAGGTGGCATAAGCGCATAAGTAAGGTATTTAGAGGCCATACCATTGAACAGCTTTATTACTGCAATATTATGAATCAGTAAAACAGTACTTTCGCTTTCGCTCTCTCTATACAGTCACCTCTAAGTATTAAGACAGGAAAACTTACTTCAAACTACTTTTATACAGCAATATTTTACAATAATTACAAGTGCTATAGGTACTAACAAACAATGAACTGAAAAACTAAGTACAATTCAAACAATGAATTGCAAAGTTATTTTAGTTGCAGACCACAAAATTGCAGTGAAGTAGTTTCAAATATGCCAGTTGTGCACATTAGTGGTTTATTTTTATGCAGTCAATTGCTGTTGTCCATTGCCAACGAGGAATCAATTTTTTAAGATATCTTCTTTAATTGTCCTTCCAGAAGACCACTGCTTCCTTGAAAATTTACCCTTATATTTTTTCAAAACGTTTTGCCAAAAGTAAAAATTATTGTTCATGCATAGTGTATTGTTGCTATTGCGCATGAGCAAGTTCTCTTCCACGTAGGCCATTATGCTGTTAAGATACTAAATCAAGTACTGTGAATAAAATTATAATGTTATGTCTCTGTCACATGCTGTTCTCTGCTACACTATAGATGAAAATTTGATGCAGGGTAACTGAGTGGCAGGAAAAAGAAAGACGGCGATCCCAACAACCAACAGATAGATATTTTGAATTCCACTTACATAAAAAATAATTTGTGTAGAATAATTTAGCAACCATTGACAATTTTTGTGCAATTTAAGGCTTGTTACAGGTTTCCCTTAATAGTAGTAAACATTTTTATTAACACAGTAAACAAAACATTACAATGAATTGTACAAAAGAAAAAAGCCCTGTAAAACAACTAGCAGATGAATCAAAGGGCACCTGTGATAATTATATCTAATCGATAACAATATTTTCAAAGACAATAATTGATACAAGCTTAAAATCATATGAGAATATTTACACGTGGAGATAATGTTATTGTAGTTGTCAAAAAAGCTCTTTAAATTGACAAAACCCAAATCATTGAATATTTTCATATTTCCTCCATTCTAGCACAGTTGCTCACAACATGGTTTTCAGTCTACACACTCCCACAGATGCACAACCTCTTACAATTTTGCTCACTGTAGTGAATTAGTATCTTAGCAGCATAATGGCTAACATGGAAGAGAACTTGCCCATGCACAATAGCGACATTTGTGAACAATATTTTGGTGCACAACTAGTGAGCAGCTGCAACGCAAACACATATCAGCTATGTTATACCGTATTAAAGGGCCTCGTTTGGTGGAAAGAGCCAGATAACGTTCATCTTTCCACAGGTAGCGCATGTCCACTTTGCAGCCCACAAGCACGATGGGCGTGTTTGGACAGAACCTTCGAATTTCTTTGAACCAGGTGAGTTTGACATGACGAAGGGAAGCCGGATTTGATACTGAGAAACACAGCAGTACGACATCGGAACTGAAATAAAACAAAACAGACAATGAGTCCCTTGCTGGATAACAACTCATACATGTCGGTTATTATAAAAAGAGAACAAATGTGCTTTGCAAGTGCTAGTTGTGGTGCCCCATTTTAGCACGACACCCATTCTGAGAAAACTGGCCAGTTCTATCATAAATTAGTCCAGGTTATTACCCTTACCTGCCATATGCAAAGCGGCGATCTTTATCATGATCACCAAATGTGTCCCATAACCTCAGTGACACTTTGTATCCATCAACTGTTTGAAATGATCGCTCATACACCTTAAAGGAAAATTATTCATTTAAATTTTGCAAGTGCTTTATACAGCATGCATAATAGGTTTAACAAGAAAGAACACACTAAGGCATCAACAAAGACAATCTGTACAAGCAAATAATTATCACCTGTCTGTACTTGGGTCAACAAATATCTTTGTTTTCATGTGTGTTTTAACAAAACATGTCAATATCAGGTGTTTTGCTAGATTATTTTATTTTCCTTTTTATCAGAAAAGCCATGGCACACTACAAAATTCTTTATTTCACAGACTATTTCCATAGTTTTGCAACACGATTACCAAATTTTGCAAAAGTTGGTAGAAACAAGTCTATAGTAAAAAGTAAACCTAAAATGCTAAGACTTTTTGAATAATTATATTTTTTTGTGGAAATTAATTTATTTTATTGTAATCGTATTTTTAGCTCACCATAATATTTTAAAGATGCATTTTTTGAGGTGATCTGGAAAACAAGAGGTGCACAATTTTTATTTAAATTTGAGTAACATAGCTTACATGATATTAACATGATATTAACAGTTATTATGTCAATGAGGTTGTATTCAGTTATGCTAGGAGCCTAGCCTAAGGTCTCACCTGTCTCTGGTTTCGATATTGATCAATAGCCCAGACAGTTGGAACATGAGGTACAACTAGTTGTTTGAGGCTCACCTGCACATCACAAGCTCGTGCGCAGATAAGACGCGTCTTACCTAAATAAAAAATAGAAAAGTCTCCAATTAAAGATGTCAACATGTCGCTCAACACAGTCAAATTTCAAGGTGTAAAAATCTGGAATTCGTTAGATCCCAGTATTAAAAAATGCAAATCCATTCTCAGTTCAAGTAAATTCTCTCTCAAATCATACAAATTTTTTTTAGATTACCTGCTTCTTCATAATTACATAACTAATCAATAACTGACTATATTTGCAAAGAGCTTGCCATTATTATAATTATTATAGTATAATCATTATATTGTTGTACAGTAATATTATAACATATTATTGTTTAATAATCATGTATATAGAATATTATTATTGTTGTTGTTGTTGGATGTTGTTGTGTTTCTACTACAGGTCTTATGCTATGGGGCTTTTCAAAACAACATTCATTTTGTTTTCTTTGATTCCTTTTTAAAAATATACCTTACTTATATATTTAATTTTGATGCAAGTTACTAGATCTCATATAATTAAATATAAAAACTTACAGATGATAATTGTGAATATAGATGGTAATTATGTTCAATTTTTTACAGACAACTTTACACCATTATTTAATCTGCCATGTTAACCAGTGCCCAAGTTACCTATCTTTATGCCAGTTTTAGTCAAATCTTTACCCTACCTCGTTTACGTTATTTCTACCTTAATTAACACAATTACTACTCTATTGATGTGTATACATTCTTATACATGTATTCGTTCCAGATATGTTTCAGAGAAAAATAAACTTGATTTGATTTGGATTAATAAATAAAAATAGTAAAATCTCCAACTAAGTCACCTAAAAGCTAGTTTTGTTGACAGCAATACTAATACCGCCAGCACAAGGTGAAATCGCACATATAGTTTTTTAGAATCTCATATTCCATAAGCAGTAACATACAGAAAAATTATTTCAAATTGAATCAGGCAATATTCTATCTAAAGCCTAAAACAATCAATGTCAGGTTTATAATTGTCATACTTATTGGTCTGCAATGATGAACACTATTGAAACTACTGTTGCTTTCAAAAACAATATTCTGTGCCTGCCAACAGGTTCTACATTCATTTACTTCATTTGTTTATCCTCTTTACTTGTTTAGCTTATGCCATTGTTTATTTAGTTTTCGTCAATGGCACTTCAGTGACAGCTTCACGAGCTAGTTTTGCAATATAAAATGCTTGTTCGGGTCAAATGCACACCCCAGAACAGGACAATCACGCTGCAAATTCAATAAATTATTTTGTAGCATTTTATAAAATATGTCTAAACACAGGTGAGTAGTAGAATGGATCAATGTTACGCAACACCAAGGCTGGTCAGCAATTGGTTGCTGTGTTACCATTTTCAATACTTGCTTTAGGTGGTTTCAGGGGTTGTATTTTTTGGGTAAAAGCGGCTCAGCCCCCCCCCCCCCCCGGAAAAATCGACCCTACCCCTATGACAGTGAACCAGATTCAAGTCCTGTCACAATCAAAAATTATTAATAATGCACATGCACATTAATGAAGTAGGCCCTGCTTATAAATTTTGGATTCCAGATTGCAAAGTGTCAACCTGTATAAAAATTCTGATGTACAAATGTGAACCTGTTGTATGAAAAATTAAGATAAGCAATGATACAATTAGTAAACAGCGCAAGACGATGAATTCATTTTAAAAAGAAGTAGCGTTGTAACATTATTAACATTACGGTTAAAGAAATTCATGATTGTTTGGAATATACCTGGTTTTTATGAAAATAAAAGAATTATTATATATAGATGCTTTAGCTAATAAGAAAGGAATACTAATTCCGTTTTTATTTCACATAACTTCGATGTTAAACAAACCTACTGTTCTGTTAAAAACAAGAGAAATCAGTTTGCTCTATTAGATCTATAATAACAGTCTCACATTTATATGGATCATGGTGAAACACTTTATTGGATCATGGTGAGAGATGATATTAAAGTTTCACTTCGTCTTTCACTTTGCTACATACCCACAGCTGTGTCTCCCACCACGACGCATTTGACCAACTCGTCTTGCGACGGTTCGTGGTCCATCCTGATCCAGGATGCATACCTAAAACAAGGAAAAAACTATGAGATGTTCACATTTACCCACTCCCTTTGCCAACACTAGTGGAAGCGTATGGTTAGGTGGTAAGGCGTTTTGTGCATTTATCTGTTTGTCTATGTCTGTCATCACGACTCACAATAAAAATGAAACGTATGAACTTATAATAATCAAATGAGACTCAGTCATAGGTTTTGGTAAAAAGTGGAAACCTATTGATTTTCGGGTCGCAAGGTCAAAATATGTGACTTGACGTGAAAGCATGGGTCTACACCTCTAATGACTGCTCTCCCTCTAGCTAATATTAAATTCCTAAAAAGTAGCAATAAGCTAAGTCTTAAGTTAGAACTGTTTTAAGTTAAAAACCTTCGGTGAAACTGCGTGCAGCACATAGGTGCGCAAAATCCAGGTGGGTCTTATAGATTTTCACCTGGCGCAGTAAGTGAAATAATTAATATTTAAGGAACATGTACTAGCTGCATGTCGCCCAATAATGAGCAGGTGCTTGCTAATGGGAAACTGCTGATAACAGTTATTGACAAAAAGCATTAACGACATTAGGACGCAGCAATAGTAAATATAAACAAGTATATTTATGCCGTGCTTTATGTTATAATCTATGTCAACGTTAAATAAGCACTTCTAAAATGCAAGTAAACTTGCGATTGAGTCTGAAGCAATTGCAATTTGTGGTAGAGCAGCATAAGACAAAGCAGCTTTCTATTCTGTGTTAATTATGCTAAACTACCAGATCATCGCGCTTTGACGATTTCTCTCCGGAAAGAAACGTTTTTCAGAAGGGTTAGGTTTTCTAGTCTGATGTTAGGACAAATTCAATAAAAGTTAGTAAGAGCACAAATCCATCTAGGAAGTACTCCAGTCTTGTTATAGAGTGTGGGCACCAATCACGTCATATTAATGACAAAAAAGTTCTCTTCTCCCTTTCCCAAGGTTCCAAATGAACTGAATGAGGAACACAACAAAAAATCATTATTTTCTGCAGAATTTTATTTGCAGTCATGTATATAAATATATATATTATATATATATACATATATGCATTATTTGTCCACCAATAATATAATTATACAAAAAGTGCAGCATAAACATTACAGGTTAACATTCATAGTCTTCAATGTTTTGCGATCGTAGCAGTAAACAAGCACAAATCACGACAGGATGGCTTTGTGGAAAGAAAACCACTTAAAACATACAGTAAGTCCAATGGAAAGATTTATAAGGTAAGGCTTACGTGTATATTATGTAATGCGCTGAATGCATTTCAATGATTTCATTGCACCCCGCTGGTTGAACAGTTGAACTGCTTAGAATGAGTCATTAGCAAAACAAGTACTCTACTAGTATTTAAACGCGGCCACTTATGGTCTCACTACCTACAACTGACTGCAAACGTATCACAGAAAGGCACCTAAAAGTTAATTTATGCAGTATACATTATCAATGAATCAATATTAATTGAATCAAATTCATTATATGTGTATCCCGCATATATAACATTGGTCTTCGTTTGAATATAGCAATAAATCTGTCACAAAAATATGAGGATATGACTTTACTAAGCGAAAAAAATATACCAGTGACAATATATTAGTTACGCTACATTAATGAAAAACGGCATATCAAATATAATAGGTCTATCGCTTCTTACCTTTACAACAACGAATTCAGTCAGAAGCGGTCCTTTAATAAGTTCAAAAGCAGTCCTGAAAAAAATAACAAACTACAGCTACCAATGCACAAGTTCAATTTTCAAAACTGCTTTTCCCATTAACACAAACTACTAATGAACAAGTAAGCAAATAAGTATTTATAACTGCACTCACAAGATATAATAAACTTTTCACTGATGTCAAACAACCTCAAATAAATGTTTCTGACGACTGCCAGAAGATGAGCAGTATTGCAGTAAGGTGAATTCGTCACTACCACCACGATCATCTTCGCTATTAAAGCCACCACCATTATGATAACTACAGCACTGGAGTCATCTCCTCCTCCACCACCACCACAAGAACGTAATGCGAGTTTTTGCAACTCAAAATTTCCATTTGTAACTATAAGAAGCAAACTATGCTACGATTTGTTAATTATTAAGTGTATTAAAACTGATACAACATGTAAAAATTGCAATGTCTCAGATGACTCTTGCACAAATGCCCAGTTTTTAAATTATGCATAACTAGAATTTGGTTCATCGATCACTATTATCAACGCACTCATCACAGAAAATTGTGAAAAAAAGGGTATCAGGATGCAAAACACCTTGTAAAAAGTAATCGGATTTTCGATTATAATAAGCAGCAGAAAAAATCTAGAAAAATCTAAAATTGGAAATAAGTCTATCAAGTAAAATAATAATAATAATAATAATAATAATAATAATAATAATAATAATAATAATAATAATAATAATAATAAATAAAATAAAACAAAAAGCGCTCGAATTTCTCTCACCAAAGCCGTTGCAGTACATAATCTGAACAACTCCACACAAGAGTTTTGTTTAATAATTGTACAACTTTGCAGAAACTTAGCAACATCCAACAATGTTGCACTTGTAAAACTGCAGCAGGCCTAGAACATACGTGCTGAGTACTGCAGACCTAAATGATACGAGGTTTAATGAAGGCCTACAATACATAAATTTATCAGTGCAAGCAAACCTGCTCAGCAGGTCCTAATGAATCGGTGGTGAACAGTTGAGACAGGTGTGTCAACAAGAATCATACATAGGTATGCCATTAGCCATTAGCTGGCTGATAATAAAATGAACAAAGGTCTATACCACATGAACTATGATTTTTCAAATGTTGAATATCACACACTTAAGCAAATGTCGTTCAGTCACTAAAATACTAAACTAGACAGGTCATACACGGTTGCACCTACGAGCTAACTTGTTTGCTCTTTCTTTGTGTGTCATTAATTGAGAGTACAGCTCTAAAGGATTCTGGTTGGTTGGAATAGTTGCACTTGCAGTCACTAATTTTAGACGTTATCATTATAAAATGTCCACTAAATTTTTCGTTGTTTAAAAGCATCATTAGCATTCATTACCACCAAGACCAAGATAACCATTGTCTGAAACTGATGTAACGCATCATGACGAGCCAAATTCCCATAATATACCAAACGCTATGTATGCCCTATGTTTTTATGGTAGGACAAACGAAATGAACGAGAAGATGCTTACAGAGTGGTAATCAAAGCGAAAAGCATCTCACTCAGTAAGATGAACGAGAGTATTTGTCACGGTGCTTGTACAAAGAACGTAGAAGCCTGTAATGGATCAAAGTACATATATGAGAGTATTACAGCTATTCTTCCATACAATGGGGAGCTTCAGGAAAGCACTTAATTCCTTTAGTTCTACAATACTCACTTATACAATCACTTAATGAAGGCGTAGTGTGATTAAATTATGTTGTGATGCTCCACAGTCAACAACTACAGTTTACTATTCTAATAAAAACCAACTGTGTTCACATAATTAACCAAGGCAGCAAGGCTCCATCGATAGATCTAATGCTTGCCTTCAGGATTTACGGAAAAATTGCATGTACTAAATCATACATGCATAAGTGCATATATGCCGAAATGACGTGTCTACGTATAAACAACAATAAAGGTGACACTACATACGCACGCAGCATTATATATATATATATATATATATATATATATATATATAATCATTTTTCTTAAAACGATGCAATCACTACATACATAATTCAATATTCAGGATTAGAAAATAATATTCGAGAATTCCGTGACTGAATGATGGGAAGATAGATTAATAAGTGGAAATTTTAATTATAGTTATTGTTTAGTGTTCAGTTTTCTGAGTCAGATAAAATAGAACTGGTAAAGCGAAAAGACTATTGCAGCATGTGATGTTCCAGCTAACTTTAAAACAACTACAATAACAACCACTGCGTTACTGTAACACAAAGATATTTAGACAGAACAAAACAAGGCTATAAGATTCAGTTTGGGACGTTAGATAATCAATGGCATCAACTGCTTTATTGCGAATACTGGAGATTTGCCCTGCCAAATCGACGCACTGGCGTATGGATTTTAAAAGTATTATTGTTGTATAGCATTAAAGCTAGACGCATGCAGCGACTGTAACTAACATTTCTACAGGGAAAAAAAGAAAGGGATAAAAAGCTGGCAAAACAGCAGTGGTATTCGAATCAGCCCGACTGATACCACTTGAAGCCCTATGCAGATATCAAGTAACTTGAGCATTAGTGTAAACATAAGCACACCACATGGTGGTGTCCGGAAATGCTAACTCCGCTCATCAGAAAAAAGGCACATAATTACACGATGATGAAGACAAGATAAAAAAAGAGAGAGGGAAGGTGAGGGAGAGAGAGAGGAGACAAGAAAGAGATGATATATATATATATATGTTGTAGTGTAGTGTATTATGGTTAGTTGGTGTGCTGGGCATGGTATGGTGGCAAGATAGATGTTGTGTGGTAGCGAGGTGGGTGTGGTATGGTTTGGTGTGGTGTGGGGTGGCTAGGTTGTCATTGTGATGTGGTGTGGGTGGGATCTTATGGGTTTATTTTTTTACATGATATCAAGTAAAACAATTGTCTTGAGAATTGAGAAAATTATAAACTTGTCTTAGTTGTCTTTCGTGTCTGTAGACTGTATCACGAACAATCTTTCCATTCGTAACTAGGCTAACTATTGGGAATAACAGCCCCCAGCACTTTATTAATGTTACAAATTGTGCTTTGACACAGGGGAAGTAATAACTCAAAATCATATTGTGTACATGTTCAGCGCTTTACCTTTAAGAATTAATTGAACCATTAGTAACGACTATAACACAATTTGAAGCCAATTTATCATGTTGTCGTTCAGAATGACTGCTACCAATACATAGCAACTCATCCAAACCCGTGTGTCTTAATTCACGGAATTTCTGACTAAACTGAATTAGAAGTAGAACTTCATAAATATCACTATGCCTATCACTGCCGCTGCCGCTGTTTACTGTTGCTGTGACCGCCGCAGTTGCCACCAACACCACTACCACCACTCGAGATGAGTAGTACTCGTCGAGTTACTCTAACTCTATGATGATATGGCGCAAGCAATGAATTTACTCATCGGGTTAATACTATAATTTATCATTCATAATCAGATCAAGTGTCTGTCGACTTGCACTGCTACTAAAAGTAAACGCATACGTGAGCATGTGACTCAAGTCGTAAAATAACATGCAATGATCTTTTAAACAGTTCATTAACTTTTGTTTTTTGCAGTCAGTTGCTCAATGCGGTCAACATCTTTCATTAGTCTAGAAAACATAATAGCATAAATAGGTATTACTAGTAAGAAGTTAAATGGCCTTTTCAGAACGTCTTGTTTGATAAACAATGGTACTATGACAAATTTCTTATTAGTGTGTAGCTGGTAGGAAATGCAAAATTAGACCAGTGAGTGCTACCAGGTAAATACCACACACCGTGAATATAACTGTTTACACCGTTTTCATGAACTTGAACTTTGTTTAGCCGTAAAACATAAGAAATCGTTGACCTGCACTCAAATGTTATGCCAAGATGACAGGTTTATAATTCAGTTCGTTTGTATTCATAAACAATTAATATTATTTTTACAGAGATTCTCTTTTTGTACTCTTGCGTAAGCCAAAATTTTTTGTGAAAATAGCGTCCCATATTCCTGTTTAGTTGACCTCTGCATGATCCTGTGTAGACCATGGACCAAAATTTGTCAGCATCAAAACTTAATCAAAATTTTGCACAACGACGACCTTTTACCACTGGGTCTGCCCAAATTTTGCGGGATCTTGGAACAGTTTAATAACTGTATCAATCAATGAAAGGCAACACACACAAAAAATGAGAAGTTAGAATATTTTCCGGCGAAAAAACCACATAGCGTGTTTGACTGTTTGCTAATGTAATTTTTCCAGATTTGTGCTGTTTGTAGCATCCAGCACAAAACAAACAATATTTGATTTCAGATATTTAGATGTTTTTGCTGCTCGTGCGATAATATTTTGTTTATGAGACAGTTCGTTTGTAGGCAGAAAAGCCTGTTTTGCGTCATTTTGTGTCAGCTAAGCAAGCTTGGAGTTTTTCCAATACACCTACGGGGATATGCTTAACCACAAGAAACTTATTAACCAATAACAATTTTTCATTCAAATTCCTGATCAAGAAAAGCCACAAAAATTTTGGTCAAAATTCAAGTAATTTATTTCCAAGTAAACTATTTAACTGCTGCTACCATTACAATTGCAGAAACTATAATAATATCACTACAAAAATAAAAAGCAGGAGCCTGTTTTAAGCTCTAACAACAATGCAAGTGACGGCATTAAATTACAAGCCAAACTAAACATATCAATTCATAAAGTTACAGCACTTTCCTAACTAGATTATCCTTCAATGCTAGTGTGATATCCAAAAAAGAGCATGGCACAACATAAAAATCATTTTAAAGATCAGAAACAAAATTATATGCTGCTACAATAAAAGAAAGAGTGTAGCTTTATTTGTACATTGTAAATCAAATGAGAGTTTGTCATTACTCGCGCAAATAAAATCAAGCAAAACAAATGCTAATAATCATGTAATCTTGTACGCTTCATAAAATTGATGAACTGCGCTCTAATCGTAGAGAGTCAACAATAGTACGCGCCAGGCGCATCCCAGGAAATTTATGCAAAATATTTTAAAATTAATTCGAGTTAGCGTACACCTACTGGCAAATACATAATTTACTTCCTGAGGCAATATCACAGAAATGTCTCAGGTCACGCTAATACAGCACCAAAGCGATAAATTGGAAAATTTAGCTGTGATAGTGGCAGATTTATTAACAATAAATATTAGTTATTTTCATGTTATGCCAGTAATGAGAGTTGAAGATCAAACACAAAGCTTAGCAAAAATCTAGAGTAATTATAAAGCACACCACCGTGTATGGGTCTAAATACAAAATAGACATACGAGTTTTTTTATCGCCCAAACCACCAGGGAAACGATAATAGGTATATTTTATTCATCTAATGGGATAAAGGGCAAAAATGAATAATTTCAGACAATAATGCAAAAGCCCTTTTACGCAATCTGTACGTTAACAATCAACAACAAAACACCTACACCTACAGTATAGTACAGAATCAAGAATTAGCTGAATAAGGTGTAACAGCAAGAGATTAACAAGATTTCTAAGCTCAGGCTCAATCATCCCCGTTTTCCCCACCGTATGAATGAAATGGGCTATTGATCCGTACTGCTGCCAGAACACATGCACACCAGCTCAGAGATTTTCCACTTCGTGCATCAAAGCAGCATCAAAAGAATCAATAAGGTTCAAGTGAGGACTGCGGAAAATGTAAGGATATTGTTCTTTGTCTGATGACAGGTTGATAAGCTTAACCTAGAAAATGTAATGTTGAAATACGTACGTACACGAAAGTTAGAAATCAAAAATGAGTAGTTTCAGCATCCACCCACGGGCGTCAACTGTATGTAAGATATTACACAAAAATGGCAAAAAGAAGGAATCCAAATCTGTTTCATCTCTATAGCCTTGCTTGATAATAGGAGGGAGAAATCGACATTTTCTTAACATCTATTTAAAGTCATTTTCTTGACTATGGACAAAAAAAGGGAAGGGTTGCTTGATGTCTGTGATTCGTTAGACCGTATTTTTTAATTGTACGCAATGATAAAAGGAAGGAATTTGAAGTGTTGTCGCCTCTATAGCTTTATTCCCTTGACTAAGCATAAAAGAGAGAATAAATGGAGGTATTTCTTATTTCTACATGCAATAGCTTTCTTTCTCTACACAAGCTGCACAAGACCCATGAAAACAGTGTAATAAAAATTATGTAAAAAGAATTATAACTATCCAATAAACATTTCAGTTTGCCAGCTAAATAGTAAACTTAAAAAATTGTTGGAAAGCTATGCGATACTACATAAAACAATTCTTGTGCTCTATTGCTATTAAGTTCACTCTTTTTCTGGTTTTATAAAGTGGTCTAGAAACACTCTATATATTGTCTGTTATTGCTTCTTTAGCAGCAGGAATCAAAACTTTAAAGTCAAAATATTCATCCACAACTTTTGTTTTTTATGTGCCAATGTACCTAAGAACAGAGCAACTAATGCAGCCAGATTGTGTTTCCATAATATGAGCTGCAGTATCTTTGTAAGCTAGGCAATCTCTCTTGTTTCTATAATCATCAATTATCTAATAAGAGTTGGCACCTGAGTCTTGTCACCAAGGACTGAAATAAGCGAAAAGTGTATATTCTAGATGGATTTAAGTAAACTTAGTGTGAATATCTCTTAGAAAACTTAAGCGACAACATCAATATTCAAGATGCCTCATGACAAAATTTATGGATCAAAATGACACTCTCTAAGGTTTTAATGTGGAAGCACTTAACATATTTAAATGATGATACATATGCATTTCTGTCCTGTTCATACATCAGAGTGTAAACTAAACAGAAGCCCGTTAAAACACATTTGTTTACAGATGAATCGCACTCTTTATCCTGTGACTTCATTTGTTAGACGTTTCTCTAATAGAGAACTTTCTTAAAACTGCATGACACTGAATTATACTTGCACCAAACCTTTGCCAAAGCAAATTCTCCTACAATAGCTACAAACATGCTTCCTTGCATTTTGGGAAATAGTTCCGAATATTTAATACAAGCAAAAAAAATTTACGCGTTTACACAAAGTACGCAAAGTAGCCTATTTTAAAAATTACTGAATGAAATCATGAATATGTTGCATTTCATATCAGGGTTTACAGATAATGTTAGCTGTCTATATAGACTACATTTAAAAGGGTATCAATGATACAGTTGAAGATAAATCAAGTCATAAACCTGACTGACAGACCATCCTGATAAATGTTGCACAAATCAAGCAAATTTGCAAAATTTCTAGACAAATAACACGGTAGAGCAAGGTTATTATTTCGAATCTACAGAACCTACTAAGCATTGCATCAAAGTCTGAAAACACAATACACCCAAGCATTTTCATTTTAAACGACAACAAATGAATTATTCCATAACAATTATAATTACTTAGATTAGATTAGAACTTCATTGTTAAATACAAAACTGAGAATTTTGAACTGACATTTTTAAATACAAAAGCAGTGTGGCAGAGGTGTACGAAACTGCAAGTCCAGGTCCACAATGTTCTCTTTGGTGGAGATCAAATGGATTTTTACAGACCCAACCCATCTCTTAACTATAATCTTGCAATTCCAGATTCAAAGCTAGAACATCGATTTTTCTGGCAGCTTTGTAGTTTCTTTCTAATGTGCAGGCTGAAAATCTAGCCATTCCACAACAATGCCAAACAAATGCTCACAGTCTCACAAGCAATTTACTGACACATATGCAATAACTACTTTTAGGCCGTATTAAAAGATGTGTTTATATACGATAACACAAGAATTCATCCCAGTAAATTCTTCAATAATTATCTCAATGCTTGATGAAGTTCTGCATATTATTCATCAGTATACCGTTTATCAAATAGAGAAAAAGCATTACCCTAGCTCATAGGGAATGGCACTGTTATTGACTTTAAATAATCTTAGGCCTACATTACTGTTTCTTAAGTTAATTTAACGTGAAAGCTTGTGCAGATGTTGTACAACACAATTATAATATAGGCTTCAATTATGTAATATGTATCAATGTAAAATTTTAAGTCGTGTAAGCTGCCATCGTGAAATTTTTTTCCAAAATCAACAAAAAGTCGCACAACTAACAGCTCAAGTACAGATTACAAATTTTTTGTTACTGCACTATATGCATTATTTGCATAAGTGCAACCTCGCACAGACATTAGTCGCATTACTGGTCCAAAAAGTGCGTATGCACATGTCTGCTCACAGAATGAAGCCCAAAGGCTCAAACACGGAATGAACAGTCTATGACACGATTTTCAAGAAATGTACTGTCATAATTCAAGCCAGACATAAAATAAACCACAAACTCATAAATTAACCGATTAGTTTTGTGATTTTCCTTACTTTAAATTACTGTTTTGAAAAACAAAAAATTGGAAGCCTGGTCATCATTCTGTTAGGCTATGCAAATAAAATTTTTAATTATGGTATCAAAAAATGGACTTGCTTTGCTACAGTGGCCATCTCTAAGTCAGTCTAAGAGAGTCTAAAACAATTAAGGTTTAAGCAAAAATCTGCTCCATGCCCAAAACAATGGATCAGAATCTCCCAAATCTGGTAGACCCGATCCAGTCCCATCACTAATTCATTTTATTGTTCTCTTGCCTGCAAATGTTATGTACTAAAAGTCTGTACTTTCTATTGAATTTATTACATCCAGTTTTCACAAACGACGACAGGTCTGTTAATAGTTTAATAAGCATATATTACCGTAGATCGACAAGGCGAAGCATTTTCACTCTCATCAAGCCTCTGTTAAACGTTTTATCTCAAATGTTTTATCATCAAGCCTCTCAAAAGTTGTCTCTCTAGTGGATGATGAAGTACCGCCTAGCGTCAGTTGGCAAGGTATGGTGAGGAAGCAAGGTCAGTGACGGTTTGGTGTGAGGGTCAGTAATGCTGGTTTGTGAAATGTTTGAAAAAGGTGGTTGCGGAAGGACTGGATTTTTAAATGACATTTAAAGTCCACTCAGGCCGGATCATGAAACAGTATTGATGATCTTCCCAGTATATGTCTAATTTCTTCTTAAATTGATCTGCTGATGTGGTGGTCCATATTGATGTAGTGAGGGAATTCCAATCATTCATCACTCTAAAAATGAACCTGTTCTTGTTTGTACATCTGGGCTTTGTGACCTTGTATCCTGCTCCAAGTGGATTAGTTGAAAAATATTTTCTGTTATCGATTCTTGTATGGTTATTATATATACGATACAGAATGATTTGGTCACCTCTTTTTCTTCTGAAACGTAGGGATGGTAACTTCAATCTCTGCATATGATCTTTAAATGACAGGTACTAACTTGGTGACTTTCCGTTAAATAGATTCTACCTTATGTATTGCTTAAAGAACACCAAACTACATCACCATAGTCCAGTATTGGTTTACACCTAGCTAACACGGGCACGCAGAAACAGTTACGCATCACACATTATTCACACATGGAGTCCTACCTCTACAAGCAAGTTTTGCAACAAAGCAGACAATGTCATTATAAAACAAAACAAAATTTATTTCCTGTTTTTCTTCATGGTGTTTATCTATAGTTAGTTCGACTTAACATACAATGATGATACTGTGCTGCCAAAACGGTCAGGAAAACGGGTTTAAAAAGGAAACTTCAGTTCAGTTTAATCATCTAAAGCTACAGTACAGTTAATAAGAAGTACTGCAACTAGCACGTCAACAAACATGAACGCATAGAAGCCCGAACTTACCAATGTTGATATATTCTCGTGGGCGATTATCCAACAGCGTTTTTAACTCTAAACAAATCTACTACTTTCCTGCTCACTGTCAAGTGTCACATCAATGTTATACCCACTGTTCAACGTTGTTTACTATTTTTTAGTGATTCTGCTGCACATGCGTACCATTTTACTGTTCTGTTATGATTAAAAAAGCGACGCGCCATGAAAGCTTTTATCAGTGCGGTCACGCCTAACGACTCTATACTCACCTATGTGGTGACATACTTTTAAGTTGTAACTCACTGAATAAGTGAATGAGCGTAGCGCCAAAGCAAACAGCCAACAATCTCTGCTATGAGTATAATATATACAATAATTAGAAAATCGTGGAGATTATAAACTTCAATCTTCAAGTGCGCCGAATTACTAAAATTGTTTACGGGCTGACATGGCTGGCGCATAAAATTTGCTATAGATGATCACCAGTTAAAATGGTTTTTTCACTTAAATTATTTTAAAATTAGCTAAAAATATAATGTGAATATAAATATAAATATAATAAAATATTTATAATAAATATAAATTTAAAATATAATGTGTAAATCTAACAGGTGTTCTGGCAGACTAGTAATCCATGTCTTTCACTCTGCACATTCTGCTCCAACTGCGAAAATTGAAAAAGTGAAAAGGCCTACTGTATCTGCCGCCGGTACCAGCGAAGAATGGGCATATTTTACCACACGTTGGCAAGAATACGTAGATGCCACTGGTATCACTGGTAAAGACAGAGTAATTCAATTATTAGAATGTTGTGATGAAACGTTACGTAAAGATCTCACTGCTGTGGCAGTCTCAGTGGCAAAGCAGAAGATGTAGTTCTTAATGCTATCAAAAAGCTCGCTGTTCGCGTTGAAAACACCATGGTGGCTCGTGTAGTATTGCATGATATGCGACAAGACCGTGAAGAACCTATCCGTGCATTCTGCGCCCGTCTACGAGGACAAGCCGGCATCTGCAATTATGAAGTGAAATGTCCCGAGTGCGACACCAGTGTCAGCTATACCAACGAAATAATTCGTGACTGTATAACACGCGGCATCGCAGATCCAGAAATCCAACTGGACATTCTCGGCGACAAAAATCAAGTCATGGAAATCGAAGAATTATTAATGCTAATTGAAAGCAGAGAATCTGGAAAAAGATCTGCTTCAAAACTCTTCGATACCCACAATGCTGAAGCAGTGCGTAGCTCATACAGACGAACAACAAACAATCTAGCCAAAGATAAAACATCCGAACCATGCAGCCACTGTGGAAGGCACGGTCATGGAAGTGGTTCTGATTTTAAATTACGACAGGACAAATGTCCAGCTTTCGGCAAAACCTGTACATATTGCAGTCGCAGAAACCATTTCGCTCCGGTATGTAGATCTAGAAATAAGCCAAAATATGCTGCTCCAGACCGTGACAGAGGTCGTGAACAATCCACCTCAATGGGTGAACAGGGAGCTGTGTTCGATACATTGTGTTCATTTACACCACACGTACATGAAAAAAATAGCCGTCGTACAGTTCCCCTTAGTCATCACCTATATGACCAGATGTGTAATAGTTGGCTACGCCAACCATCAAAGCCTCAACCATTTGTTACACTGCGCATGTCAATAAACCCAAGTGACTACACAGCCCTTCGTTTTCGCTGTGGCAGACAACCAAATTCTTGTATAATTTCAGCAATAGCAGACACCGGATGCCAGAGTTGCTTGTGCAGCCTTAAAATCCTCACTCGCATAGGCATATCAGAGCAACATCTCATACCTGTCACCATGCGCATGCTATTAACATCCTTGGCGCTGCTATCCTAAGATTCACTGGTACATCTACGGCTGGCAAACAACTGGAAACCAGGCAGATCGTATATGTCACCGATACTTCAAACAAATTATACATTAGCCGTGAAGCTTGTATTGCACTCGGAATGATCACAGAAAGCTTTCCAAAGATTGGTGAGGTGTGCAACACGCTAGAGATATCATCATCAAACAGCACTTCATCTGAGACACATGACATATCCAAACCCCAACAAAACAGTAGTGGTTTGACATCTGAGTGCCACTGTCCACGACGACAGCTGCCACCTACACCACCCTCCCAACTGCCATTTTCACCAACGCAAGAAAATTTGCCAAAACTGAGACAGTACCTCCTCAACACTTACAAGGCAAGCACATTCAACATATGTGAGCACCAACCTCTCCCACTTATGCAAGGGCCCCCTTTGAAACTCATGGTGAATTCTGATGCCACCCCCGTGGCACATCACAACCCCATCCCAGTCGCCTTGCATTGGCAGAAACAAGTCAAAGCAGATATCGATCGCGACGTCCACCTAGGAGTCTTGGAACCTGTCCCCATTGGCGAACCTGTCACTTGGTGCCATCGAATGATTGTATGCCCCAAGAAAAACGGCCAACCCCGCAGAACTGTTGACTTTCAAGCCCTAAATGTTCATGTCACAAGAGAAACCCACCACACCCAGTCACCATTTCTGCAGGCAAGATCTGTACCCCCAAACATGAAGAAAACGGTACTTGATGCCTGGAATGGCTACCACAGTGTCCCAATCCGTGCAGAGGACCGCCATCTTACTACGTTTATCACTCCGTGGGGCCGATATCGCTACAAAACAGCCCCTCAGGGCTACATTGCTTCGGGTGATGGTTACTCAAGACGCTATGACGAGATTGTGTCACACGTACCCCGTCACACAAAATGTATTGATGACACACTCCTCTGGTCACCTACAATCAAAGAAAGCTTTTTCCAGGCAATAGAATGGCTTGACATATGTGGCCGTCATGGCATCACTCTTAAACCTGACAAGTTCATCTTTGCTGAAGACACAGTTGAATTTGCAGGATTTGAAATTACACCCAATAGTGTCCGCCCTTGTCGGCGATATCTCCAAGCTATACTAAAATTTCCCACTCCAAAAAACATCACTGATGTTCGATCCTGGTTCGGCGTAATAAACCAAGTTAGTTATGTTTTCAGTATGGCTGACCGAATGCTTCCATTCCGTGCACTCCTGAAACCCGGGACCCCATTCACATGGAATGCACAACTAGATGAGATATTTAATGAGTCCAAGGCACTCATTGTTCAGGAAATAGAAGACGGTGTTCGAATTTTCGATAAAACACGGCCGACATGCTTGGCCACTGATTGGTCAAAGTCAGGCATTGGCTTCTGGCTGCTCCAAAAACACTGCAAATGCCCCAAATCAACTCCTTTTTGTTGCCGTACTGGGTGGAAAATCACTCTTGTGGGAAGCCGATTCACCACACCAGCAGAATCACGATATGCCCCAATTGAAGGTGAAGCCCTAGCAGTGGCAGATGCCCTTCAAAAAGCTAGGTACTTTGTCCTGGGTTGTACAAACCTGACTATTGCAGTGGACCACAAACCATTGCTCAAGATCTTCAGCAACAGATCCCTTGATGACATGCCCAACCCTCGCCTTAGGAATCTGAAGGAAAAGACGCTCCGTTTCAAATTCCAGGTCATACATGTCCCTGGAGCAAAACATCGAGCTGCAGATGGCATCTCTCGACACCCGTCTTGCCCTGGCCATGCTGGTGATATGCCTTTGCCTGACGACATTGCCACAATTCGACAGGACACTAATATTACCTTGCCAAACCTACCTACTTTCTTTTTGGAAGGTATTCGTTGTCAGGAAACGCCTTCAGATTCCTTTGAGACATCCTTAATATGTTCAGCTGCCACAAAGCTTGCAAACTTCAAATCAGTGATATGGGATATGGTCCGAGTTGCTACAACAAGTGACACCACCATGAACTTATTAAGAGACATCATAGAAACTAACGTGCCAGAAGCACGTCAGGAGTTCCCAGCTCCAATACGTGAGTATTACCAGTTCAGGGAACACCTCCACACCATCGATGGTGTTATTCTCAATAAAGAGCGCATCGTTATTCGCCATGCCTACGTGACACTGTGCTTTCATCACTCCATGCAGCACACCAAGGGGTCTCATCCATGATTTCTCGTGCAGAATCATCAGTATTCTGGCCAGGCATAACGACAGCCATATCAGCACTTCGAAGTCGTTGCCAAGAATGCAACAGTATTGCACCCTAACAACCGGCAGCACCGCCCGTTCCCCCAGTTTTGCCGGTATACCCATTTCAGTGCATCTGCGCTGACTTCTTTCATTACAAGGGCGTCTACTACCTCATTGTTGTTGACCGTTATTCCAACTGGCCCATTGTCGAACGTTCTCCAATTGGGGCCACTGGTCTCATTGCCTGCCTCCGCCAAGTTTTTGTCACTTACGGCATTGCTGAGGAACTGGCCTCAGATGGTGGCCCAGAATTTATTTCATTCCAAACACGCCATTTTTTTTCAGACTGGGGTGTCCATCATCATCTCTCTTCGGTTGCCTTTCCTCACAGCAATTGTAGAGCCGAATTAGGTGTTAAGACCGTTAAGCGCATGATTATGAATAATACTGGCCCCCAGGGAGACCTTAATACAGACTTGTTTCAACGAGCAATCCTGCAGTACAGAAACTGCCCAGACAGAGATACCAAATTCTCACCTGCCCAGTGTCTGTTTGGCCGCCCTATACGAGACTTCATCCCTATAATACCAACCTCATAACACTTGGCAGGAATCACTACTAGCCCGAGAAGAAGCCTTGCGTAACAGACACATGAAAGCATCGGAACGGTGGACTGAACACACAAAACGCTTACCCCCACTAGTTGTTGGTGACAAGGTACAATTACAAAATCAGACTGGGAAACATCCTACCAAATGGGACAAGTCTGGTATAGTCATTGAAGTCCGTCAATATGACCAATATGTCATCAAGGTGGATGGCTCGGGCAGAGTAACACTTCGGAATAGACGTTTTCTTCGGAAATATGAACCAATTCATCCACCACGCCCCAGTATCTCTATTGATACTGACCTTGCTTACAATGACAGATGCTTACCAGTTGAGAAACCTGCAACATCAACCACTTTGCCACCTAAAACAAACCAACGCCCTAATAATTCAACCTTACAGTCACCCAAACACGTGGATTTCAAACAAACAGACAAACCTGTTGGACCAGAGGACCCTCTCCCTCTGGAGAGAGAGAGAGAGAGAGAGAGAGAGAGAGAGAGAGAGAGAGAGAGAGAGAGAGAGAGAGAGAGAGAGAATTTGCATCTTTTTATATTTTAAGCCTAATAAAAAGACGAAAGTATACAATTATTACATTATAATTTTGATTTTGATTTTATGTCATCATGACAAAATTCATGTGACACAAGGGGAAGACCATCACATGTAGTACAGAAACATAACAAGGTTGCTGGTTTATTAATCTACATTTTCTTTAAACCCAGAACCTTTTAGACGACACAAAAACTGTCGTCTTCCTTTTGTGAAATGTAACAATGACAAAGGGTGAGAGGAGAGAAGAGAACAAGAGATTGAAGTGAAGAGAGACAAGCAAGAGAAGAGAAGGAAGGGCAGAAAAAAGAAAAGAGAAAGGAGAAGTAAAAAGCAGAGTGAAGAAAAGAGAAATGAAAAGACAAAGAGAAGAGAAGGAATGAAGGGAAGGGAAGGGAAGGGAAGGGAAGAGGAAAAAGAGATAAGACGAGATGAGACAACAAAGGCGAAGGGTATGAAAGAAAAGAGCAGCAAAAAGGAGGAAAGGGATGGAAAGGAAGAGAATGAAAGAAAAGAGCAGCGAAAAGGAGGAAAGGGATGGAGAGGAAGAGAATGAAAGAAAAGAGATGAGAACAACAAAAAATACGAGACTCAAAAAAGAAACTGCTCAATTGTTTGTTAACTTTTATTAAGAGTAAGTACTGTATAGGCGGGCAGAAAAAAAAGAAGGAAGGGAAGGGATGGGAAGAGAAAAAAGAGAAGAGAAGAAAAGAAACAAAAAGAGAAGAGAAGATCAATAGTAACTTTTATTTAGTAACTTATTTAGCTCCCATATTCCAAAATATTGACCAATATAATTCTGAGACGAAGCGAAAACTACACTATTCAACCACGGACAAAATTTATTTAAAGGAAGACCGGACGATTGTTTAGACTCAATGTCATTTCAATTTACTGTCCGAAATATACATTTTCTTGCCTGTAAAAGTTAGCAGTTGTTTCTTATATTTGAATAATTAGCTTTGAACGTAAATTAACGGTAACCGAGCACAGCTATTGCTTATGGCAGAAACTAACTACAGTTTGTACAATGGTAAGCATCTTCCGTTGCGCATCAAGCACGCTTGCACAAGAGTTACTGTTTAAATGCGTGATGTCATGAAAATGAGCTCTATGTCTTATGACGTCAGAAACTAACACTGCAGTCATGATCATGGTTATCACGGTACCGCCTTCTATTTGTTGACCATGCGAATGTGACAAAAAGGTGCCACTGCCATCTGAGTAGATTCACTGAGCCGTGTGTAGCTTTGAAAGTTTAACTAAATTTGGGTATCCAAGCTAAGCTTTGATTTAAAAAAAGCTATTGTAGTTTTCAATATTTTAGAGCATTCTTTATTCTGAACTAATGTTTACACAATCATCAGATTTTCCTTTAATGAATCCCATACTAAATTGCTAAGTGCGCACAACTTATGTGCGAATAAATGATGTCTTAAGTCGCCTACTTGAATTCGACTTAACTTTCTTAGTCACATGAAAGCTAGTTGCGACTAAGGAGATAAGACCTCTACATGAATTAGAGCCAAATATGTCCACGTGCCTAAATACCACTTAAGACAACGAAACTGTTGTGAAGTGCAGTACATGAATCCGGTTCTAGTACTCCAAAACATCGATAACAATAACAATGTCTGTTAACTAGTTTTGCATAAGTATAGTTATGTGAAAAAACGACTTGCATAAAAAAGATTTGGAAAGCAACACACATTATTTTATGTCTTTCAGCTTCGTTATTGGTTTGCAGCATTTGTGCTTGGATGAAAGCAGTCGTGCAGGTAGCTTAAAATCGCTCAGACGATGTGATGTGATCGCGTTAGTCATGAGTCATGCTCATGCTATGAGCTTATGATTGTTTTTATTTACTGTGTCCGCGAAAGATTTTGAGTGGTTTAGGAAAAAAAGATATAATATAATCTTCAGTAAATCACCGTGAAAATGTCCACCTTTCTTTCCGTGCCGTTAAAGAAAGCTGTTGAGGTTGATTTACATAGACCTTTAGCTAATTTTATAGCTTCGACATTTAGTAGCGCTGATAACCCAGAAAATTACAGTACCCAGTTAGCTGAACTGCAAAAATTAAGGACAAATGTTTGTTGCAGGGCTTTAGACAAGCACGATACGTCTCTTGACCAATTATACAGGTATCTGAATCTAAAATCTGTAATATACTTTTGTGATACTAATACTACATAGTAATTATAAAGTTATAATAGGGTGTGAATTTTGAATAATGTAAGACTATGAGTTACAGGCGAAGTGTGAAACCTAGGTATGCTCTACCAAACCTGTCAGGTATTTGATGTAAAAGTGGGTGTGAAACGTGTGAAATTTTTGCATTTTTTGGTATCAAAGTCAAACTATCAAAAAAATTAAACCAAAAAAGGCAATTTTCTGGTACTACCGAGTTTTCTTATGCTGTTGTTGCTGTTCACTGTGCTTTATTATTATTATAATTATTCTTTTGTACTAATGAAAAAAGCACAATAGCATCAAAATGCTTAATTTTCAATAATTGTAATACATTTAGTGTAATATATATCACGAAACACATGAACCTATGTACTACTGAGAGTAGTTCTACTAATAATATTGTTGTGGTTGGTACTGATGGCAAAGGAAGCCTAGTGCTTTGCAAACTTGTGTGTGATGTTGTGTGAAGTTGCGAATTGCATAAGAACTGGAATTTGATGCGCGTGAGCATGTGAGAGACTTAAAATGTGCGTGACACAGGCCTAATATATGAGAGTCGGCAAGTCTGTTATAGAGTGCTAAAACAAACTGGGTAGAGTGTTTAATATTCATTTTTTATATGTGTTACATATAATGCAAAAATTTGTTTAGGCTTCAGTTGTAATCACTAAAGGTTCAATGAATTTTTGGTATACTGTAGTTACTTTTGAATTATTGTCACATCTGGTGAAAATTATATTAAACGTACCGAATATTTGCCTATAATGCTTATAAAAATTTATCGAAAAAAGGTGATAGTAAACAGTGAACATTGCACAACAGCTGATATTTTGCTCTCTGTTTCTGTATGATAATTCGATGAATGCGATGCAACGTCGGTACAGAAGTCGTGTCAATGTGCAACAGCGTGGAAGTGCTGTATTTCCTTTTACACGAAAAATAAATCAATGAGAAACCCGGGTAGCAAACAATTATGTTATTTCAGTTTAGCATAAATACTGTTTTTGTTGATTACACAAAATAGTTTGAACAGCTTATGAAAGAGTTATGGCTACCTAGCTTTAACCGTTAAATAGGCCTACAAACACAGATTTAGTAATCAGAGCAATTTTATACAGCTCACCAATCACCACTAAAGAAGAACGATAAAACATTATAGAGTTTATAATTCTTTTCAATTGGAACAACAAGAAAATTTGGTTAGTTTTAAAAAATTCAGTTCGGTACTCCAATTTAACTTGATATTTTATTCGGAATTCGGTTCGGCAGCACGGCCGATCATTCGGTTAAGCTTCGGTTCAGTGGCATCCCAGCATAAAAAATCGGCTGTGTGTCAGGTATGAAAATGTGCATTTAGTGCACCTTTAATGCAAAGCTACACAGCTCGAGTGCCTATAGTTCATTCTCGTATATGTGTACTGCTGATTATGCTATATACCATGTTTACTGCTTTCCTTAAAGATCCTTAACGTAATTCAACAACTTCCAAACTTGACTCGCATTCGATTTGTGATCTCAGCATATTGGTAGGATGATGTAACTATTTCAACTAACAATTATTTGAGAAATGCTCCAGGTATTTGATTTGTTTGGCAACTATATTATTGATTTACACTTGGAATTTGAGTTTGTCATCAGTAGAGCATTCTTCCACATAGCAGTTCCTAAATCACTGTTGTACTGGAAATCTTGCATTGGCGTGCTTTGCGGCCTTCGCTTGTTGTTGGCTTTAGCCACCTTGTGGTGATTTTTGGCCTGGTCACGTGTTCAGTTTGATCGGTGTCAGAGGCCTACTGTGAAGTGAGGACGTGTCATGGTGGGTTGATAAGATGTTGTCATTATCTGTTGCAATTGCTTATGGTTTGGGGCTAATAATGTACGTATATACTCTAATTACTTTATAAAATTTAAATTTACTATTAGATAACAACTATTTATTGATTAATGCGACGGTGCAGTGTGAAACTCTGAATTATGTAAAATTGACTTTTGGCTAGTGTTATTTTTTGTCATTTGTTTATGGTTTGTTTTGTACAGTTGGCCTACGTGGACAGCCTAGTATACTATAGGCTGGTGCGTGAACCTACTTTGCATATAGGGCGGTCTTTACTTTAACGCACAGCCAGATCTTTCCAGGCCTGAGAAAAGCAAGACAATGTATCGACAAAGAGAGCAAGAGTTAAAAATTAAAACTGTTGAACAGTTGCGAACAATTTTACGCCAAAAAGGCTTGATGGTAGCTGGTAGTAAAGCAGAGTTGGTGCGGCGAGTTTTGGAGAGCTTGGCCTCAGTAAATTAGCTGGTGCAGACGGCCAACCCGGTGGTATAGTGACAGTCGGTTTTAAAGAGTCGTCAACACGGCAAACTGGCACTGATGACGGGCGTGCTACTGTTGGAGCTTCAACTTCTGCAAGTGTTTTAAGAACATCTACCAGGTCCACGACCAAAGGCAGCAAAGACAGCGCAAAAAAGCTGAAGAGTCAGGAGCTGAAAATTCGTGAACAGGAGCTCAAACTTCAGGCCATGAAGCTGAGACACGAACACCTGCAGGTAGAGATGGCTTCAGTTGGTGGTGCTAATGATGACGACAGTCACGACGAGGTCGAGTCCAGGCAGGATGTGGCGCCATCTGCTGGTGAAAGCTGTAAACAGAAGGTAGCTGACTGGTTACAGACATCCGACGTCCTTGCAAACGAGGTTTCAAATGAAGTCACACCTAAGGAGGAACAGAGCTGCTTAAAAGAAGCCTTCGGTCACAAATGACAAGTACGCATTAGGAGCGCTGGTGCTGGCATGCAGTCTACAGGAGGTTAAAACGAAGCATCGCTTGGTGGTGATGATCACAAAAGAGGTTTCTCACGTTATAGTAGAGCAACTTAAAAATAAATTTGATTACGTTGAGTATGTAAATTTGATTGATAGTCATAATACTGAAAATCTACTTTTATTGGGTAGGCCTGAGTTAAATATTACATTTACTAAGTTACACTGTCGGCAGTTAACTCAGTTCAGTAAATGTGTTTTTATGGACTCAGATATGTTAGTATTAAGTAACATTGATGATCTGTTCAATTATGAGGAGCTCTCTGCTGCTCCAGATGTCGGGTGGCCCGACTACTTTAATATTGGGGTGTTTATATTTAGGCCTAGTCTAAGGACCTATGAAAAACTTGTATCGTTTGCACAGACAGATGCTAGTTCATTTGATGGTGGGGGACCAGGGCTTGTTAAATTTATATTTCAATACCTGGGGTACAGATTTTCATAAACATCTGCCTTCTGCATATAATGCTGTCTTGAAGGGTGCTTACGGTTATTTACCTGCTGTTAAACAATTTGGTAATCATGTTAAAGTTGTTCACTTTATAGGTTCGCGAAAACCATGGGACAACATACTTAGTCCAATTTGCAGGCACGTGGCGCCACCTACGAAACTGATTATGAATCGAAAATGCTTAGTCACTGGTGGCGAATTTACATCAATCAAGTAAAGCCAGGGTTTCAAACGGAGAATAAAAGTGCAGCGCTTCAACAGACTCGTTCTAATTATGAAACGTATAAAGAACAGCCGCTTGAATGCAGCAATAGATGACTTCGTCCGAAAATCGTCGACAGAATTTAGACCTACACAGTTTCATGCTATGCCTGACATTAGGCCTCATGAATTTCAGCTTGCTGCTTCTGGTTTTGATAAGCGCTTAGGCAAAACGTCCGCTTCAGCAACAAATCCAACTGACTTAAATGCAGTCATGAGCATCATGCTAGAAGGGCAGTGCCAACATATGCAAATGTATAATGCCATGCAGCTGCCATCGATTGATTTAGAAAAATTCGTCGGTGATGTAATGAGAGACAAAGTTAGCAAATTAATGAAACAAGAGTTCAGGAATCAATCCAACCATATTTGATGTAGTTGGCTTCATCCAAGATGTGGCAGGCAGGTTGAACCACCCTGTTTACAGAGATTTATTGCAACCTACAGGTACCCAGGCTAAGAGCAAGCGCAGCACGGCAGCTAAGAACTTCGCTAGTGCATCTCAAGCCGCAGGTGCCTTTTTAAAATCGGAGTTTAGGATGCAGCCAAAGCCTCAGTGTGATGCAAAAACCTCAAAACAGCAAAAATAAAAGGCCATGTATCCTATGCAATTCCACTGAGCATGCGTCGTTAGGCAATTGTCCGAAATTTGCAGCAATGAATGATGCTGACAGGTTAAACTATGCAAGACACGAACGTTTGTGTTTTAACTGCTTAGCTAAGGGCCGGCACCAGGCAGCAAGGTGCTATAAATCTGGATGTACTATGGAGGGTTGTAAGTGTAAACACTCTAACTTACTCCACACAGCATTAGAAAGTTGGGCACCTTCTCGAACAAATCCTGAAAATAATCATATGCAAAATAGTAGAGAAGTGACGACATGTGCTAGCCACAGTTATAACATCGGGAGAAAGGTGGTACTTCCCATACTTCCTGTGAAAGTTCAGGTCGAAGGGAAAACTCCAATAACTATGTTGGCTCTTCTGGACAATGGATCGACCAACACCTTTTGCTCGCAGCATTTATTTGACAGCATAGGTGCTCAAGGGCTAAGAGACGTTTTGAAACTGACTACTATGGAGAAGCATTGTGAAGTTGACACAACAGTTACGAACATGAAACACAGTGACGGATGTGAAAGGAAACAATAAATTGTTGTTGCCCTGCATATTTGTGAGACTTGTGATTATGCTAGATGAACAAAGCCTGGTCACTAATCGTGATGTGGAGCAATGGCCTCACCTTCGAGATCTAGCAACAGCCTTGACTAGTTTTAATGAGATGCAGAACTTAGAGATAGGACTTTTAATTGGCCAGGATGTCCCAGAAGCTCTAATTCCACTCGAGGTAAGAGCAGATGGAAAAGATGCACCATATGCGACAAGGACAAAGCTTGGATGGTCACTTAACAGCCCTATAGGGGCGGTAATTTGAATCTTAAGTCAGCCACCAATAATTACACACTTGCAGATTCACTTTCTTCGTCTCAATCTGATACTTTACAACAACAAGTGGAGAAGTTTTGGAGGATGGATGCTTGCGATGATGAAAGCAAATGGTCAAGAGATGATATGAAGGCATTCAGTATTTGGGAAAACTCTGTTACTTTGGTGAATGGACATTATCAGCTAGAAATACCCTTCAAGGAGGAGAATCAAAATTTGTCTGACAGTTACCAAGTGGCAGTAAAACGGCTTGAATGTTTGCGTAAGAGATTTAACAGACAGCCTATTTTGCAAGAAAATTACACACAGGCTATGAATGATCTGATCAACAAAGGTTACTGTGAGAAAGTGGATGATGATATTTAAAGCGAACAACAATTGTCCTCAGTGAAATGGTATGTACCCCACTTCCCTGTGTTCAACATTAATAAGCCAGACAAGACCAGAATCGTGTTTGACTGCGCTGCTGAGTGCGAAGGTGTGTGTTTAAATCATCTGGTTCTTCAAGGGCCTGACCTCACCAACAAACTTATTGGCGTGTTGCTGCAGTTCAGGGAACATCCAGTAGCAGTAATGGCAGACGTACGAGAAATGTTTCATCAGGTATTCGTCTCACCTAAACACAGGGATATGCTTAGATTTCTCTGGTGGCCAGATGGGCAAACTGACAAGCCACCACAAACATTCAGGATGACAGTACATTTGTTCGGTGGCATTTGGTCTCCAAGTGTGTCATCATTTGCACTTAAGTGGACTGCAACGGATAATGCTATTTATTTCGATAAAGAAGTAACAGAAACGGTGCTCTGCAACTTCTACGTAGATGACTGTTTAAAATCAGTGGAGACTGCAGACCAGGCCAAAGCCCTTGTTGAGGATCTTACATAAAAGGAGGTTTCTGTTTGACGAAATGGGTCTCCAACAAAAGACAGGCTTTGATTAATGTCCCAGAAGAGCATCTTGGCAAATGCGTTAAGAATCTCATGCTCGACTTTCCTCCTGAAGAACGAGCTTTAGGTGTCAAGTGGAAAGTAGACAGTGATAGTTTTGGCATACAAGTAAAGCAGAGAGAACATGCTCACACGAAACGTGGTCTTTTAAGTTCTCTTGCATCTGTCTATGACCCTCTCGGGTTCGTAAATGCTTTTGTACTCCAGGCAAAATTGCTGTTTCAGGAGTGCAGACTGCAGAAGCCTTGGGATGGCAAGCTTAAAGACAGTACTGAAATTAAGTGAATTAAATGGATGTCCGACTGTGTACTGCTGGAGAATTTCAAAGTTAGACGTTGCATCAAACCACCAGACTTTGAAACGCCTGTATCTGTACAACTTCATCACTTCTGTGACGCTTCAGAGGTCGCTTATGGAGCTGTATCCTATGTATGCTTGGAAAATGGATGTGGAGATATTCATGTAGCTTTTTTGATGGCAAAACCGCGTCTTGCACCAATAAAGGGTTCTTACGATTCCACGACTTGAGCTCTGTGCTGCCTTACTGGCAGTTAAACTTGATGGTATTCTAAGAAAGGAGCTAACTATGCACATAGACAGTTCCAAATTCTGATCTCGTAGCATTATAGTTCTGCAGTATATTAAGAATACGTCGAGACAATTCCACACCTTTGTGCAGAACAGAGTCCAGGGCATTTTGGAAGTTTCAGCACCATCGCAGTGGCATCATGTTAGCTCTGAAGACAACAGTGCTGATGATGTATCTAGAGGATTAGATGCCAAGGCTTTACTGTCATCGGAGAGGTGGAAACATGGACCAGAATTTTTGCACATCAGTGAAGCTTCCAGGCCAAGTTTTGACGTTCAGCATGCTGAAAACATGCTTGAGACTGACAAAGAAGTGAAGAGATCGGCAACTTTAAATATGGTGAAAGCAGACAAATTGCCAAACAGCATTGTGTATCAATTGACAAACTATTATTCATCCTTTCATAGATTAAAGAAAGTTGTTGCTTGGTTGTTGCGGTTGAAAAGAATTCTACATGCAAGAGCAGTGGCAAAGCAACCGTTTACAGTTTCTCATCATCTCATTATAGCTGAACTGAATGACGCTCAAGATGAAATAATCAGACAAGTTCAACTTGAGACCTTTGAAGCCGAGTATAAAACATTAAGCACTGAAGGTGCATCTGTTGCACAAAGACCGCAGCGGCATCTTACGAGTTGGGGCAGGCTAAAGAAATCTTTACTCGATCAAGAAGCCAAGCATCCCGTCATTTTGCCTAAAAAGCACAGACTTTCGTTGCTAGTCGTGCAGCATGGACACGTCGGAAAGGAACATGTCATGTCTTTGGTACGCTCGAAACTCTGGATAATTGGCATGAGGGTCCTGATGAGAAGAGCCATCTATGAATGCAGGCTTTGTAGACTTTGGCATGCTCAACCCATGGGGCAGAAAATGGCAGACTTGCCAGAAGAAAAAGTTCGCCCATCATCTGCCTTCTCCACTGTAGGTGTGGATTGATTCATCCCAATTTCTGTGAGAAGAGGACGTGTCATGGTGAAACGCTATGGAGCGTTGTTTACCTGCCTAGCAACTAGGAGTGTGCACCTAGAAGTCCTGCAAACCATGACAACAAACTCTTTTATAAAAGCATTGCAGAAATTTAGCAGCAGAAGGGGAAAGCCTTCAAAAATCCAATCTGACTGTGGCACAAATTTTATTGGTGCATCTAAAGAACTAGGAAAGTCCATACAAGCATGGAACAATGACACAATTAGAGAAAGCTTGCATCAGCAGAACATTGAGTGGGTTTTCAACCCACCTAAAGCGCCCCACATGGGTGGGATATGGGAGGTGATGGTGAAGTCAGTGAAGAAAGTGCTTTGTTCAGTAGTTGATCTGCAGACTCTTGATGACGAGGGATTGCATACATTTTTCTGCATCACTGAAAATATTATCAATAGCAGGCCCCTCACTGCTATATCTGACGACTCTGAAGATTGTAATCCTCTCACGCCTAACCATTTTTTGCAGATGCGATCTAACTTCGATCTATTACCACCAGGCAAGTTTACTTCTGCTGATCTTTATCGCAGAAAATGGCGTCAGGTGCAACATCTTGTGAATGTATTCTGGCGGAGATGGCAGTTCGAATATCTACCACTCTTACAATGTCGTTCTAAATGGAACAAGGTAGAACAGAATATCAAGGTGGATGTGGTCTTGATTGTTGACATCTGCCCTAGAAACTGCTGGCTACTTGCACGGGTTATAGAGACACACAAGAGCAGTGATGGTTCGGTGAGAAGTGCGACCTTGCGGACCAAAGATGGAGTGTTGCAGCGTCCGATACATAAACTAATTGAGAGTTCAATCGAAATCGTTATCTGTTGCCATTGCTTATGATTTGGGGCTAATAACGTACGTATATACTCTAATTACTTTATAAAATTTACTATTAGATAACAGCTATTTATTGATTAATGCGACGGTGCAGTGTGAAACTCTGAATTATGTAAAATTGACTTTTGACTAGTGTTATTTTTTGTCATTTGTTTATGGTTTTGTTTAGATGGAATGATATGTTTTGGTAAATAAAGAGGGAAGAAATAGCAAAATGTAATCTAGCCCCAAATTTGGTTTTGAAAGCCCAAACAACTGTGTTTGCTAATGGTTGAGCTGTGACACTTTGCTGACTGGAGTAGAAAATTTAGACCCATGCGGCTCTAGTCTGGACTAAACTATTATGCAAATATTTGCTGAAGCTTGACCCTTGCTAAGCTAGAATTATAAATGCTTTTGTCTGAACTGAAAGTGCTATGAACTTGAAAATGAACTGCTAATAGTGTTATCCAGTGTGATCTCGCGAAATTCATGCCCACTAGTCCGAGGTTTTGCTGCAATAACTGCCCAGTGCTTTACAACTTAGTTTACGCATATATATGATTTAACATAGAGCTTGTTGATTTTTGATAATTTGTTATAATGAACCTTGAACATTCTATAGTGTTTGAATTAATAATTGCAAGATATTCCTAACTAGTGCAGCTTTGATGAGACTCAAATGTGTTAAGAATATATTTTGTAAGGAAACCTGATATCGTCATTTAGTGTGATATCAAGATCCCTCATTTCTGCTTGTCTTGAGCAACTTAATATAGGTGATCTTGTGCAAAAGCCAGCAAAAGGACAATCACTGTTCCATCTATATTACAAGAATAGCAGAATTTTATATCTAGATTATAGTACTTATATGGTAAAATGTATATACAATAAATAAGTTAAATCAGTCATTAGTTTTAATTATAGTTTCTAAACTAAGTAGTAGTAGTAGCAGCTGACCAGTTGATCTCCTCTACTATTTTCCTAAATCCTTGATAATTTTATGTTCTAGTCTCTTGTGGTCATATCGTACTTTCTACTAACTAAACTTGAATAAATTTTGGGCTTTTATATACAAATACTGTAAGAAAAAGCATTTGTTGCATTTCTAAGAAGATGGTGAAAGAGAGAGGGTGAGAAATGGTTAAGAGGTGCTGAAATACTATACACATGTATATTGTATAACTCTAAACAGCCTTAGAAGCAAGATGTCTATCAGCCAATGAAAAAAAATTTCCAGTTTGATTGCTTAAGTATGCATGAGGTATAGTGTTTCATCCTCAGATAAGTTAAATGTTACAAGTTTGCTGTTGTGTTTTTGCCACCACACAGAAGAAATCATTCACAGGTTTCCTATCTAACTAGAATTTGCTACCACATGTCACACTATAATTATTGATAAATCCACTGGATGAAAAGTAGCAATTCACTTATTGCTGTCAAAGGTTTAATTTTTACTTCTTCACTCTTCCAGTGGCTGTACAGAAATTATTATGAAAAAGTCTGCGAATACTTAGCATTCCTTCTTTAAGTTAAAATTATTCATTTTTGTTCTGACGTATAACACTATTTTTGCCTGCTACATATGAAAATTTGCTACTCTGATATCCAACACTGATCATGGCTACTGCTGTTGTCATAGCTGTTTGTAATTTGCTTCATTTTATACACTTGGGATCACAGTCTATGGTAACAATGCCCATCACTATGATGTCTTTTTGAGTTACACAGTGTTGCTATTTAAAACAAATAGTAATTCTTGATTAATGTATCATATGTTACTTCCTTTTAGATACCATGATCAAATAATGGCTATGGAAAGCAAATTTCCACTAGAAGAAAATCAAGTGCGAATTCCTTTCAAATGGAAGGATGCTTTCGACAAGGGATCATTATTTGGAGGAAAAGCCAGTCTAACTGTGTGTACTGCAGCATTTGAGAGAGCCTGTTTATTGTTTAATGTAGCTGCAATGCAAAGTCAAGTAGCGGAAGTGCAAAACCACAATGAGGATGAAGGATTGAAATCATCTGCTCGACTGTTTCAACTGGCAGCAGGAATATTTGGATATCTGAAGGATAATGCTCTGCACATGATTGGGCAAGATCCAACATCGGATATGTCTTATGATTCAATGACAGCTTTATCAAGTTTAATGCTTGCTCAGGCTCAGGAAGCATTTTATTTAAAGGCAGCACTTGATAAAATGAAAGATGCTGTGGTAGCAAAAGTTGCAAATCAATGTTCAGATTTGTATGCGGAAGCACTAAAATTCATGCAGGCATCAACCATTCGTGACCAGTGGGAGAAAGACTGGATTAACATAGTTGCAGGCAAACAGGCTCTGTATCATGGCTTGGCTGAGTATCACCAGGCATGTGTGGCAAAAGCTAAAAAGGAAGTTGGTGAGGAAATATCTAGATTGCAGCATGGAAGTCAGCTGTTGCAAGCTGCAACCTCAAGAGCACAGGGTTCTCTCCAATTGGACAAAGCAATAGCTAGAGTAAGAATAGCACATGATGCTGCAAAGAAGGACAATGACTTTATCTACCATGAAGTTGTACCAGATGTTGCAAACTTACAAGCAATTGGTAAAGCTAACCTTGCAAAACCTTTGCCAGTAACTGGTCAGATGAGTTCAAAATTTACAGACTTGTTTCAAAACTTGGTTCCAATTGCAGTGCATCAAGCTCTTGCCGTTTATGACACACGCAAGTCTGAAATAGTAAACACAGAAATTGGAAAACTGAGGGAAAGTACACAGTTAATGAATAGCATTTTGGCATCACTGAATTTACCTGCAGGAATTGAAGATCTTGCTCCAGGATCAGCAAATGCTTTACCTGCTTCAATTAAAGAGAAATCTGATGCGATTAAAAGCCATGGTGGCTTACAAGCTCTTCAAAAGCAAATAAGTGACCTTCCAGAACTTTTAAAGAGAAATAAAGAAATTCTAGATGAAACAATGAGGCAGTTAGATGAAGAAGAGGCGTCAGATAATCAGTTACGCGAGCAATTTAAAGAGCGTTGGGAAAGAACTCCATCTGCTAAACTGACAGCACCTCTGCGTGCGGAAGGCTCAAAGTACCAGACAATTATTAGTAATGCAATCACTGCTGATGGTGTTGTCAAAGAAAAATTTTCTTCACATAAAACCATGATTGAGCTCCTTTGTAAAAATGAGAATGAGCTGATACAAAGCATACCAGCTGCAAGTTCAGGTGCAGCTTTGCAAAATAGTCCCATTGTAAAAGAATTGCGAGGTTATATTGAACAAGTGGAGACAATAAAGGCTGAAAGAGATGCAGTGGAAAGTGAAATAAAGGATACTACGTCTGACATGAGTAGTAAGTTTCTTCAAGCACTGGCTAATGATGGTGCCATAAATGAGGAAGGTGTATCCCTATCTGAATTGAATCGCTTGTATGGTCCACTACAGAAACAAGTTACAGAGAGCATTAAAAAACAAGAAGTTCTTATGGCTAATATACAAAAGACTAATACAGAGTTTGTTAAACAAAAGTCATCAAATCAGAGTGCTGCAAAACGAGAAGAAATCTTGCGTGATCTGGCAGCTGCTCATGATGCTTATATGGAGCTGACAGCGAACCTTAAGGAGGGAACAAAGTTTTATAATGATTTGACACAAATATTACTGAAGTTTCAGATGAAAGTTGGAGATTTCTGTTTTGCCCGAAAGACTGAAAAAGAAGATTTGATGAAGGATTTGCAACAGTCCATTGCAAACCAACCAGCTGCTGCACCTCCGAAACCACCTAGGCACCACCAGGAAGCTGGTAGGGCAGCACCAGCAAGACCTCCTCCTCCATCTACTACTACAGCTGCACAAGCATCTGCTTCTTCAACTTCAATCACAAGTACAGGAGCTTCAGCACCTTCCCAGCAGTACGCTTCACCACCAGCGTATGGAGCTGCACCTACTACACAGTTTCCACAGGGATATGGTTACACTATGCCACCGATGCCAACTGGCTACAATCCTTATGCTGTGCCCTATCCTACTCAACCGTATCCTCAACAGGGTTATCCGCAGCCAGCATTCCAGTACCCTCAGCAACCCGGTTATCCTTACCCACAACAGCAGTACCCTGGTCAGCAACCACCACCGTATCCTCAACAGCAGTGGCAGCAGTAAATTCGATCTTTAGTTTTTACTAGAAATGATTTGAGGTTTGTAACTCCTTCAGAAACAGAGATTTTTTTCAACTATACTAGTATCAGCAGCCGAAGATTCCAGTTACCAACTGCAGTATTTACATCAACCTGTTACAGACGACAAAAGCTTTAATGCTTTTATCACTCGTAATTTTGCTTGAGTTCATCACCACACAAACTTTATGTTGCTATATATTAAAATAATAACAAGTAAAATTGCATTAATTTCTTTCTGCATAATTTGTGATGGTGAAAATTTATAGTATATTCATATCACCAGGTTTTAATATTGGTTGTTGACTGTTTGTGATCTAGCACCAGGCAATGAGATTTAACTGTGCCTAGTGAAAATTTCAGTTAAATGCATATTGTCACTGTTTTAGTTTCTCAAAACACTATACTTTATTTGCCACTAATTTAATGACCTTTTGGAATTACATATTGCTGGAGAAATGTTGAAGTTTTTAATTATTCAAAACATGAACAGTTTAACTTATACATAATTACTACATATCACATTGGTGACCACATGACTAGTTATTTATATGTTAGAAATACTTAATGAGTGAAATTTTGGTGCAGTGTCTTAAACTTTAACTTGCAATTTATAGGCAACATATGATTAGCGTTGCTTGAAATTGTCTTTGTTATTTACTAAGCATCACAATTTGTAGAAATTATAAACTTATGAGTATTACTTGTTGCAGATTCTTTATATCTTGATTTTTGATGGTAACAGTGATGTTTAAGTAAGATTTATGACTGAAGTTTTGGAATCCACCACTGGTTATCCTATCAGTAGCATATTTGTTTTAGGTAGTTATAGTGTCTATCATCATTATTATATTATTATTTTAATTTACTTCAGATGTTCTGTAGTACAAAAATCACAGTAAACTTTGCTGATACATATTATTTATAGAAATCGCCAGCATGTAGTTAGTTAAATAGACGTCCAAGTGAAATTGGTCATAAATTAAGATGATAGTAATTAGATATGATATATTTTTACCGAATTTATGTATTTTTGATTCCCATTAGACCTACTAGAAAGCACAGTTTTCAAGTTTACTTTGCAGGTGTTAAGTAAATGAGCTTAAAATTTTTGATTTTTAATCATAATGTCAAGTGTAATGTTAATCAGTGTAGTCCCCACGTTTAGTAAAATTATCTAATTGAATCTTTAACTATGTACAAATATTCATAATGAGCTTTGGAAAGAGAAATAAAAGAAACATTTTGGTTTAGTTCAAATTCAGTTACATGTAGTCACTTCTGAATTCTGACTCCCCTAATGCTCATATTTTGCTTTTGGATTTGCCAGTTTTTGATCACAAATATTGCATTGAATGTAAAATTTACAACATTTTGAATATGCATCATGCAGACGGTCGCAATTTAATAAATTATTATAAGCTACAATGTTATAAGCCTCAAGGCGAGTACTTACATTTAAAGAAAATATATTTATGCAATGCATCTGCATTACATTTGGTGTCTTATTCTTTTGCTTATGAAAAAGTTTATGAACTGTGAAGAAATGTGGTAGCAGGCAAATTATGAAAATTAATATGGAGAAAAAACGTTTTTGTTTTTGTTATTATTGTGTTAATCAGCTGAGTAAATATTGAGCATTATTTTTCAAATAAAAAAATAGAATTTTACAAATAAAATTCTATTTTTTAGTAATATTTGCACAATACACGAAATTTGTATTTTTTATTAATAAAGTAAAAATGCGTTTGTTAAAATGTATTAAAGCCTTCTCGTGAGATTTAATGTTATATGTGTAAATAGTTGACAACTAGGTTATCAGCACCACCACAGCCTTATATAATCATGAATTCAGTACACAAGACATTGCCTGACATCTTTAATTATTGTTATTTACAAATTAAAATTGATGATTACTGTGTAGCTAGTACAGGACAATATTAAAATAACTTTACTAAACAGCCGTTTAAAGATTAAAAGTTTCACATTAGCTTTTTGTTCTCACATTATTAACTACTATCAAATAGCACAGCTATTGTAAGTTATAAATAAATTAATATACATATCATTTGGAAGCTGTAAGTCGAATTAATTTGCTAAACAGCTACCAACCATGAATGAGCAAAAGCCAAAATAATGCTCGACACATGCTAAGACATAAAAATATAGTTACAAGATGTCAAGTTTGACAAACAACCTGTAATAAATTCAAGTAAAAATCATTTAATACTTTTCATATTCACCGTTGCTTATTAAAGACTATTACTTCAAATTATTAGGACTCATAACTACCTACTGAAGTTCCATTAGACTTCCAGATTACCTAGAAGAGATAGGTAATCTGCAGACAGAAAATAAATTATTAACTTTAACCTCACAGTCAGATTACATTCTACTGACACTGAGATACATTTTCAGTTTATTATAACTTATGGTGAACCCTTTTTTCAGTTAGTTTGTGTTTGTCACAAATGCAATCTTCTATTAAAATGACACAGTCACAAAGATGCAAAGCAAGTTAATATGGATCATTATTTTACTTTGGCTGTTTTACAGTACAAATGCATTTGTTAATGCTGTCGTTTCAATTACATTTAAAATATCATGCTGCATATTCGTCAACATCCATCATAAAATGAAGTCACCGACGGCTTGCCGTTTTATAGCATGTTGCCGTTTTGGTGTTACTTTGTCGCCTTGATCTGTCTGGCATTTCAAACGCTGCTCCACATATGCATGACTAGCAGCGAGCAAATGATAGCGTGCACGTAGGTTTTTGGCTCGCAGGTGTGAATTTGCTAATTCTACGGCATGATTCCCTGGAAACCATCCTCTCTCACCATCGCTAAGCCGTTCACCCTCAAACCATCCTGAAAAACAAAAAAAACTAAATTAACTTTTCTATTGTCTCGTGCAGTTTTAGTTCTTGTATGTGCAATCTTTTTACATTAAAATGAGTGCCAATGCTTTTCTTATGATTCCATTTCCCATCATTTTCTAGGAGTGGTTTCAACTGAAACTTATCCTAGATTTACGACTGACGGTCTTAATCCTTGTCTCCTGATTTAATTCTCGTTTAATAACTGATTTGAGTTAATGAGAAGTACGAGACATCGTTAGGCGACTGAAAAGATTTTCCCACTGGAATTATACTCACGCATTGAAAGTCTATCATATCTTGGACAGATAATGGCAGTAACCTAAACTGACCCCTGTTTGTCCGTCCTAGTGGTCGCAGTATCATTCATGCAAAACTTATTTAACCCATGCGGTTGTTTTGTCCTCAGCAAATACCGAGCAGTTAAGCAACTTTGCTTAGCAGTATAGATGTATGCTGTCATACGTCTATCTGATTTCATGTGTCTGCATTACCTCAGTGGCCCCGCCACCACCAGCCTACAAGTACAAACAACTCTTACCATCACCGAGCTTTCGCAGAACATTTACAACATCTTTCTCCTCCAAATTGATCTCGTCTGGTTGTTGGGCTTTATAGTTATGGATTATTTCAACTTGTGGACAATCTGGAATTAAACAACAATTATACTGTGACTGTACAAAGATGCATAGATGCATCCAACATAGCTCTTGTTTTCATTGTGACAGTTTAGTTGCTTGCATCATAGTGAAGTTCATTTACCATTATTTTTCTTTGCACCTGCTAGTGGTAAGACTGGCGAAGTGAAAATGAAAACACTGATAATTATAATTTAATACTTCTTACCCCAAAGTTCGTAAACCTTTTCTCCGCTGTCATCTACATGACCGGAAGTAGTGAGTACATCCATCCAACGCAAAAATTCATTTCTGATTAACAAAACAAAAGAAGTATGAATTTCATATTTATGCCAAATGTAGTTGTTAGCAATAGCTGAAGAAATGCCTTAGTAGTCAGTAAAAATTCATTTCATATTGTTGCAAAAGCTGATTACGAAAAACAGCATAGAATATTGTATGCTAAGTAGCTACATTAGTCCTGGCAAGCCTTTTTCACTGTCAATGTTCTAAAAGCTTCATATTGTTATAGGGTGAACAATTATGATTAATATTAAATCTGTGCAAATAAGGCAACACCTAGTATGTGATAAGTATATGTAGAATTATGTTTAAATAAAGAAGAATAATAAGTTTGCTTTTGTTGAATTTATTACACCTTATGCGACAATTAAACGTTGGGCGCAGTTCTTACCTTTCTACATACGTTGTAATGAACCTGGGGTAGGTCAAACTTGAGGGACCCCCCTTACCCCTATTTTGCCAAGTTTGGGTTGTTGGCAGTGGTCATGTGAGCGTCGTGTTTAGCATAGAGGCGTGGCTGTGGATATATATATATATATATATATGTCATGCATGTGCGGGAAAATCAGAGTAGAGAAAAAGACGGAGAGACGCAAGTTGTGTGAAAACAGCATTGCTTGGAATATTTAGTGTTGAATCTCTCTGTGTTTTACTAGGTAGGTTAGAGTAGAGACAGGAGCGGGTGGTGAGAGAGGTTGATTTGGTAAGTGACCTTCCTTGTACTTCTTTGCACTAGTTAACATTATGAAATTGCTGTCAGGTGACCTAGTTCACCTCATCTTTGGCTTAAAATGTTTAACTTCAGTAAAATCAACGTGCTATGTCAAAGCCATAACTTTTTAAATGTTTAGGTTGTTAAAACAGTCTTTTTCGTTGTCTGTTATATTTCTATCAATGATACCAGTTTAGATGCCACTCTTTGAAATTCTTGTCAATGTAAACAACATTTCGTCATTAAAATTATTTAGCAGGGGGCTTTTATAATTTAACTCATTTGTTTAGTGTTTCGGTTTTATTGCGTTTGTGTTGCGTGTTGAGGCAACAGAGATATTTTATCTGAAACAAGTTGCTGTATGATGCTCACAGAGTAATCACTTTCGTTACCAGTGTCTTCAAATTTGTGTAGTCACAGGCATTTTATACAATAAGCAAGTTACTTTTGGACAGAATAATTATTGCGAATTTTGTTAAATGTAGACTAATCTTTATACAGGCTAAAACTACGGCAATATATTATTGCTACATAAAAGAATGGTTATTATATATAATTATACACAATTGCTATAGATCAAAGCAGTGTGCCGTGTCATAAAAGCGGCATATCAAATGATATGATTACTGGGAGAATCAGATACTAAATATGGCAATAAATAGTCAATATTTAAATTATAAGTGAATGAACTAGTGGTTGCCTGCATCAGTAGCTTTATACATCACAGCAACTGAGAGAATGTGGGCGATTATCTATATCGACAGACACAACGCACCGTATTTCCTCAATTAGTAGCATTTATGGCAGATTTAACTATTTCTAGCGTGATGGGCAGTATCTCAGCTAGTACCAATCTTAACACACATAGTTGAGGGTCCACTATATGTCAAATCGTCACAACTTCTCGGGGTTTGGGAGCATAGACCTAGGTTGAACCATTCGGACCGACGAGCACGCCTTGTAAGTCCAAAGAGTCCTGTTGGGGGGGGGGGGGAGGCGTCGCATCGTTTAATGGAACACGTCTCGATGCAGGGCTACTGGCTAGGATCATTGTAAAGTTAGTTCTGGTAGGCTACTATCAATATGAATAATAATCCTGACCATTTATGTCATTTGTTTTAAAGTGCATACTTTTACAAAATACTGTGCACCCAATCTGCTTACTCTGAATTGCAGGCTAGCATAAGCTCAACGTGTTTACGTGCATAGTTTTCCAACATTATTAGTTCCAGAATATATTTGCATCCACTGGGCACTCCATTAGGAAGCTTTGGACACATTTCAGCTTTAGTGATGGAATTTGCTTCAATAAAACTTCTCCAAGCATAATCCACTACGCTGAAGCTTTCCTCACTGAAATAAAGAATGAAATGGGTACCTAGTCCATGAAATAGGTACCTGGGTTGATTGGTATCAACTGCTAAGTGTGTACAAAGTAACATTCTTTGCAATAATAATCTATCAATTACCTCCACCAGATGCTAAATTTAGTAAATAAGAGACATGTACATAGCATTAAACACACATATACTACACACTTATACATAGTACGTATCGTTACACTTCAACAACGTACCTCTTTTTCTTTGTTACAAGCAAAATGTCCGTGAATAAATACAAGTATATAGGCTGAGTTGCTGGTTTACGTTTACCAAAGGGCAGCTTAGCTGATGATTCAGGCATTATCCTGATTAGTTCTCCCTTCTTTACTAACCATCGAGCAGCTGACACAAGAGGTATTTTCTGCAAAATGTGTAAAAATACTTTTGAAATTAATGTCAATTAATGCCCAACTTGTTAACAGAAAAGGTAAGACAGACAAGACAAGGCCAGATAAGGAAAGGTGTGGTGAGGGTAAGGGAAGGGGCAAGGCAAATCAAGGCAAGATAACATAACGTAATATAACGTATCATAGCATAACCTGCATAGCATAGCACAACACAGCACAATATGGCTATATAACTTAGTCAAAAGGCACATAATGGAATAATCAAAGTGAAGAAAGGATGGTTACCAAGCATACACACTACGTCGTCCGTGTTTATTCACTGATTTTCTACCTACTTCTTCACGGCTGATTCAAAATTTATAATAAAGCTATTGAGTTTCAAAATGTATTCGTTCATTGATGTTGTGAAAACACAAATAAAAGCAATGATAATAATGTGATGTACAGAAGCAATTTTTTAATGGATAAAAGCAATAGCAATTAAAATAACATAAAGGCAAATAAAGCAACATTCAACCTTAAAGGTGATATTTGTCAATTTGTGGCACTCGTGTTGAGTTTTTGAAAACAATTTTTACGCCTTACACTACAGTTTTTGTAACCTTTATGGGATTAACCGCGTTTTTTGAGCGCTATACTTAAATCAGCTTGAAAATAATCTTTATGCTTTCTTTAGAAATTCTGTGTGCCAGATAATGTATCACCGGGCATATTATCCAATGTTTTGTGTGTACATGGTATAATGAGTTGTGCGCGGTAAAAATGGCACACGTAAAAATAGCACAGGAAAAATAGCATAAATGGCAAAGTAGGTAAAAATGGCGCAGGTAAAAGTGACACAAATGGAAAAGTAGGAAAAAAGGCACGTATGTTATTTTCTATAATAATTGATTTCTATAAAAAGAACTCGAATGCATTCAGTAGGAAGCTGTCTCTGCCAAAGTCGAACAATCCTAAACTTATTCGTTTGATTCTTTAATTAAAAAAATTAACACAAAGATAAACAAATGTACCTATATTAGTATTATATAGATTAGCAAAAGGCTCGCAAAATATTTGTTCATTAAATACATTTATAATCAATAATGCACGATTGTTCCACAAAGTGTTTATCTACCCTTTTAGCCATTAATTTAGGCGATGGTAATAGACTGACAAATATATACCCACCAAGTAGCCTCATAAGGCTATATATTGTATATTAATAAGTAAAGGTTATAGACAGCGTTACACAGTTTTTTACAAGCGAGAATTTCTTGAAATGGAATTGGAACTAACTCGTAGTTGTTTGTCCAGGTGGAGATGACAAAAAGAAGTACTCAACACTCCCTCTGAGACTTCCAAGAAGAGTTTCACGATTTTTTTTGTACGTGGTGTTCGGTCAAGCTTTGCGAAAAAAGGGTCGGCGAAAAGATGCCCATTTTGGCATCCTATATATCCGCTTCTCTTCACAAATTTGCTTGGAAATCTGTTTTGCGTAATAGGCTTACTGCCGTAACAGACAAAAACAACCAAACAAATTTAATTAAACAAACAAAGAAATTGTGTTTTTCGCATAACTTCTTTGCCAGAGGTAAAAATAACTAAAATTAATTACCCCCACTGTAACCCTAATCCTAAACACCTATTTTACTAAGTGTGCCATTTTTTCCTGTGTCATTTCTACGGTGCCATCTTTCCTGAATCATTTTTACCTACATTCATGAGTTGCTAACAGAGAGAATTCAGTAATAAACACCTTTAATAAACTAGGTAAATATAATAAAGCACAGATTATTAATCACTTACTTTAATTTTAAAGTCTAATTGTTGATTTATGTGGTACATCTGCTCCATTCTTTCCATTTTTCTAGAACCTTCGTTGCATTCCACTACAATCTGTTACATTTAATAATATATTTTAAGTTTCACTTCGGGTTTTGATTGCTGTTACAGACAACAACAGAGTACATGCCATTCATCAATTGAATTCAGCTCTACAGCAAGGTACCATTTTAAAAGAAAAGCCTATCAAACATGATGAATTTGTTCTACTTTTAAAGCACAGTTGAAAATCTGCTGTGCTTAACAGTTCGTACCATAGACTTATCCTACTGGACCTAGAAGTTACGAGTTATCTTACTGGACCTGGACTTGGACCTTCGCAAAGGCATATGATAGGGTAAATAAAAATAAACTGTGGGAAGCTTTAGAAAGATTGTGTGTTGAAAGAAATTTTGCGGATTTTTGGAAAAAATGGTATTCTGATTCAGCAATTGAACTGTTGTCGAGGGAAATAAATCTGAAAAAATAAAAGTTACGTCGAGTGTTAAGCAAGGCGACCCAACGTCATCAACTTTTTTTCTTTATACATGCGCGAGTTATTAGAAATATTTGAAAAATCAAGAAAAGATTTTACTTATGTGAAAGTTTAGTTATAAATGTTTTGGCTTTTACAGATGATGTGATGATTTTTCCTGAAGAAGAGCCAAGGCATGCATAATCTGTTAAAAACAGCAAAGGATGTTGGTACATAGTATGGCATATGATTCAGTCCCAAGAAATGTGTTTCTTTATAATTAGCAGGGAACGGCATCATAGAAGATGGTCATATTCAAGCTGTCTGGATTCGAAATAAAGAAGTCATCGAAAGAGAAATATATTGGAATGTTATTAAGAGAAACTGAAAACAAAAACAGCTGAAAAGAAAGAATTCCAGATTTGAGGGAGATTTTGGGGCTAGTAAGTCCGTTGCTATGTCCTCAGATGCTAGGTGGGTCGTCAGAAAAGCAGGCTGGAAAGCAGGGATTCCGCCTACGATGTGTGGAGGTTGGTTGTGTTGCAGGATCTCTTACCAAGTAAATTCTATGATAGTTTACTGGATTCATTTGCAAGGTAGATTTGGAAAACTAAGGTTGTTGTGGAGCTGTGGAATGAGGTAACGTTGGCTTTTCGTCTTTTGAGCAAAGAGAGGCCAAGGCATGTTTCAAATATTTGAACAGAATCATATTATTGGTAAAAGATTGGTTAAAGGACAAGAAAAGACCAGTTGCATGTTGAGTTTCAAATACCTAGGTGGAAAAGTTATATCACGTTTCTAAGGTCTTATTTGTATGTAATACTCACGTTTGTAGATCAACACGAAAGTTCGGTGGAGATTTTAATCGCAAGTGTAACGTTCATGTCAGCTTCCCACAGAAATAGACTGGTGTAGTAGCTTACGTCATGTGAGTGTGGTGTTTGTTCAGTTAGTCTGTCAGTTGGTTGGTCATCCCAATTGCAGAGTTTGGGAAAAATAAAAATCCCAATCTTTTTTTTGCTCTTCTATACTGTGTATATCTCAATATATTTTTTACCTTTTGTTCAAATGTGGAAATTTAATTAATATTAGTATTAAAAGATCTTTTCTACAGCTTGTAAGCGATAATGACCGTTAGCCAAGGTTAGTAAGTACTGCGGGAGGGCCAGTTTAATCGCTTGGAATGATAGCTATAGGAAGCCAAAATATACCTATGCCTGCAGGTATCGAAAAAGAGGTCAGCAAGTTTGCTCCAGGTGCGGCACGTAGTTTGACATGACGTGCAAGTAGTATTGTCCACGTAGTCAGTTATAACATATGGTGACTTTGTCCATGAGGTCTGAAATTATTGGACAACTTGAGTGGTCAGATGTTTTTGGTCGTAGAGATTTCCACGAAGTTTGGTGACAAGTAAGACATTTGTCTCATTGCGGTAATTGTATCGTTGGGAAGTGCTATGGGCGTGCCGTCAAATCGTTTTGGAGACGGATCCACGTTTGAGGTGACAAGGCACCCCCAGTACGGTTCAACAACCCAGAGACTGTAAGTCGCACGATTTAGTATTTGCTTATCTGATGCTAGCAATTGTGTGGAAGCTGGACTTAACCTCCTTGCTGTTCAAGAAATTTGTGGTGACGTTAAAAGACACTGAGCTGCAACTTCAGCATAGAGGCGTCTAAGTTAAACTTAGTAGGCCTACGCAACCTGCAATGTGTATTTCTGTGTGAGATAACGCCAGTTGATCATCATAGCGCTAGCGAGGACTACGTCATTTGGGGTGACGTGTAGTTAGGCAAATAGGTACCCCTTTTTAGTTAGGTTTTGCTATTACGCATTATTTGCCAATTCAGTTGTTAGTTCATTGACTTGATACTGAAAGTCTTAGGCTTAAAGTGTTGTGCGTATTTCGTGAAAATGGTAATGGTAACCTTATTTGGCTCATACAAAAGTAGTTAAATTAGTGACTAATGATAGTGTTTTTTCATATATTTTTTGATATTGTTTAATAATTATTTTCTACAAAATTTATGCAATTGATTGTTTGTGCATTAGTTGCCTATGCGTTGTCGTTTACATTATTGCAATGAGAAGTACAACCGATTACCCAAAGCAAATTAAGCTACACATCCCGCATCCGAACCACTCTACTCAATAGACAGGCCCCGTAGACAGCATATAAGCTTGCCACTGTCTGGAGCTGACAGGCAGATGATTTGTCCCCACCCTTTTCTTTAGCTCGGTCAGGCCAGTCAAATTGTTATCCAACGACTACCTTCGATCAAACAACCTACCCCCAATCGCCAGATCGTTACAGCAAGTAATTTCATTTGCCTGTACGATTGGACCTAAATTGGTCCGAAGGATAACGTTTCTAGACAAATTTGATTTACCAGTGTACGGGAAAATTCTAGTACTGGGCAATTTATCACAGGATAAAGGGGACAGAATACCTGATGTAAGGCTTTCTAAAAAAGATTGGGATAATTTGATTGAACATGTGGAACATGAGAGAAAAGGGTTTACAATTATAACAGAATAGGTTATCAGAATGCTTTTCTGCTATTAGGTACATGTACAAAGGGAATAAACCAAAGCCCTATTATGAAACCTGGGTGAATGATATGTATGATTCAGAACTATTGGTAAAAGCAAGGATTGATGTACTAGAGGTCAATGGGAATTCTTTTTATAAATGGAGGATAAATGAGAATGATAGGAAGTGCAAGTGTGATTCACGATTCACAGTTAGAAAGTTTAGAGCACATTTTTCTGCAGTGCCCTCTCTGCAAAAATGAAAGAAGAATGGTCTCGCGGGAAAGGGTTTCTGATGATGAATAAATTGGGTTTTATTTCAAAATATAGATATGGGTAAGAAGCTACTCAGCTGTGACAAAGCATCACAAAATTTGTGTTTGGTAAGTATTTTTTTTCTTTTTCAGCCAAGTAGAGTTCTTTTCTAACTGCTCACCTTGATACAAAAAGGTTTGAGGTCTGGACGTGAAGTGAACGAACTGAACTAGCGTGTATCAGTAGTTCAGTACTTCAAAATTGTATGCTCAAAGGCTGTTTTTGCTTAACAATCGAATGTAGTTTTGTACTGCACAATCTACACTGCCTCACTTTTTGCATGGAGCCAACAATTTCTCTCCCTGTGTATGCAAGGCATTTAAATCTATGGTTAGTACACATTTTGCAAATATAAAATATAATAGAATGTACTATTACACCCTGCGTCTGATTTTTCAAAAACGCCCGTGTTTGGAAAGTACCACTGACACGATGCTGATATCTGAGCCACTTTTTTGCCAAAATTTTGGGATACCAATAACTTTTTGTTGTCATTAATGTCATCTGGTCTATGCTGTATGTGATTTTCTTATTTACAGGTTTCAGGAATCGGAATTTTAAAGCTTTCATAAGCTTAGTGTGAGATGCTTTATTAAATTACAGACTTATAGACGGAAATCTACGCTATTATAAATTTGTGATCATTAATTTAATAAACTGCATAATAGTCATACCTTGCGAAGGGATGACAAAGCTTTGTTGACTAGTCTGTACTGTTCAGATTCTAATTCGAGTCTGTTCTTCACAGCTTCTACCAAAAGTGGCAAACGAGTGATACGTTGCATAGGCAGTAGAAGGAATGAATGCATGCTGAGCCCTTCACACTTGGGATTCTGCTCCAACTTAGTCAGTGCTTCCAAGAATGCCGTATTTGATTTTCTGAAATAACAGTAGTGCATCATTATAACTCTTGTGATGATTCTTAATAAGAGGAATTGGAAGGATAAATAAAAAATATATAGCAAGCAAGTGAACCTTGGCAGACTCAAGGCTTCAGTCCACCAGCATGGACTAACTTCAAGTGAAAAAAGCTGAAACTACACAAAAAATTACTAAATACTAGTTTTTTGGATTTTATAACACACTGAAAAAACATGAAACACACAATGCAAGAAAATCGACAAAGAAAAGCGAAAAAATTACTAATTAAGCTAGGACGTATGTCAGCTATAGGTGTTATACATGTACTGGTTGGAACAATCCCACCTACATTTGAGTACTTTCAGAACACTTGTATGTTACAGTACCGTAGACTTTGCAAACAGATTTGTCATTCTTCAACTTTAAATTAAAATAGAGCCACAGACTACATCCAGTTGAAGATTTAATAGCTAATACTTGCAACAAACTTCATATTATAACGAGAGACCTGACATTATTATACTTTCCTTATGCCGTCTTGGGGGAGACAGGTCTTGCTAAATTGTGTTTATTGTAATGTAAAAGGCTCTACTATTTACAAGATCATAAAGATGTAGCAAACCTAATGTTAACTTTTCCGATTACTAATCAACTTTTAAATGGTTTTTGTAAATAGAGGCACCTTTCTGCATCCGCATGTACGCATTCATAGCCTATCTTAAACGACTCGATTAGCATGTTGTTGGTGTAAACCGTGTAATATTAAATTTTCAAGTGAAACTGTCTGGATGATGAAATCTAAACGTCTGTAATAATTGTAATAATTTTATTTCATTTTAAATGGTTGTAATAATTGTTAAGTTAATAAAGCCTTAATTTCTACATGGAACGTCTGAAACTGAAGTGAAAGAACTTTAAAGTAAACCACAATCTCCAGTTATAAAAGTTAATGTAAGCTTTCACATTAATATTTATAACTCATTTAAAACCCGTAGAAAAGAGTCTATTCTCATTATTAAAACAATATTATATAAAATTGCAAATATTTACTTGAGATTAGTTAGCGTCCTTTCCTGGTAAATTGTATTTGAACAATACTTGATGTAGACGTCAAATGAGTTGCTTGCATGATTTGCAATGATATCACTGATGTCAGATATCAGTATATTCTCTTTCCATCGTGACTCAAGATCAGCCATTACCCTAAATATAACATCACAACCAATAGACAACACCAACAGACAATACTAAAATTGAATGTTTTATAAGCATAGCAGAGCAAGAATCGAGTTATAGTTTCTCCGTTTCTTTTGTAAATAACATGTACGTCAACATATTAATTTCCTCCAAACAACGAAGCCGTATGTAGGTGTATTTTCATTAGGCTTAATTCTAAGCTGGTAGGCGAGAATGCAGTAGACCTAAAAAGTGTGGTTATGACAACGGCAACAAATGCGTATGCGGTCGACTTTCTGCTATACTGCCACCTTAATCAGTTACTTTCGACTTCATTATCTCATCGAACCCGTTATAAAATTCACATATTTATTATAGTTATTAATAATTTTACAATCGTTGCTGTTTGAACGACGACAGATATCATTCGGCTTCTGTGATGAACATTTTCTATAACAGTAATTTATTCTGGCTGGTAAAACTATTTTAACCCATAAGCTAGTCTTTATTGTTCCCTAGACAAAACTATTTTCAAGTGTCTTGTATAGAATTTCAATTCCACCATTTTGCTATTAGCTTATTTATATGTGTTTCAAGTAATAATAGCTCAGCACCGGTTCTTTGTAAAAATAAACAGAGGTGTCAGTGTATCTAAAAACAGGCGAAGAAGAAAAGAAGACCAAGCATAACAGTGAACATAGTAAGTAAGCTTAAAATTAATGTCTGGAAAAGAATCAAATTATTGACAAATGTTGCTAAAAAAATTTCTTGTCACAGAGATGTTGATACTCACTTTTCACTGACCGCTCGCACAGATACGATGTTTGAGAACAGATGATGTTTTTCGTTTCTGGAAATGACACATAGTGGAGATTTAAGCGAGAACTCTGGAGCAGTGACGAAGTTGTTGATAAGGATGTTGAGACTTCGCAAGTATGAAGCTTCAGACGTGATAACTTCAAACATAGCCTATGATATCAGGTAAGACAAAAAAACCAGTTTAAATGACTGCTAATTTTTAAGTATGGAAGCATTTGCATTGTACAGTTGTGTGAGCAACTTATCATTAAAATTTTGCTTGTTGTCCATTTGCTGATAATAAAAATGAACACTGTTGTCAAAACAGAAAAGAGCAATTAGCTTTCGTTACATATGCTAAGTCACTTTGTTGATAAAAACATGATGCATCAGCTTAAAAGAGAGGACATGGGTGAAACGATTAGTTGCACACTACTATTTGAATAATTGTTAAAATTACCGCAAAAACTGTCAAACTGTTCTGAGCTGATTCATCACTTTCAAGCTGAATTACCATACCATGCACTAACTTAAAATTTTAGCCCAAACAAAGCTGCTTTTTCTGCCAAATTGTTCTCAAAAAATTGCAGAAGAGTGGAAAATTTTGCTCTGCTTTTACAGCAATTGCTCAGCAATGCAGCAATGCGGTTTTATTACTTTTTTTACTGCTCATAAAATCTTGGCTGAAAGTGTTTGTCAAACTACACCTTAGAATAAAAGAATTGCTCTAATAACAGATTTAATTAAAACACACTGCACTGGCGTAGACTTATAGAAATAAGACGCCAAAGGCTAGTTTGTGCATACATTCACCTGAGATATTTCACCCACAGGCCCACAATAGAAGATAATTAATCAATACTGTATTTTTTGCATATTTGTATTACACAAAACAGTAATGTTTGTGCTGCACGACTGTATTCTTGCAGCCACTTCCCTATAGAAACTCTTTTTAGGGTTTTATATTCCGTAACATCACCTTAGCATGCAATGTGTCTGTATAGTTCTTCTTTTAACATTCCAAAATAAGAATATTAATTCAATTCAGTTAAACATTGATCAGTCTGATCAACTAGCTGCATTTATGTGTGTTCCACTTAGCAAGTAATTATAACTTATAAAATATATTGCTGTTAGACTCTATTATTATACTAGCTTCATTACCTCTTGTCGTTTCAGCTCGTTTTCCGCTAAGGTATTCAAGATCCCGCTTTGCTTCACTTCTGGCAACTCACACCAAAGACTCCTCTGCAAACTCCTATCTTTTGTGGTTTTTTCTTCAGATAACTGCATAGTTAAATTACTTATTCATAAATACTTTCACCATTAATCACTTCAAAAAGTCACATATTTAGTATTTAGGATGGCTGAGAAAATATTAATGAAACGAAGCATTCAAATATGCTGCAGAAGCACTTACTAAGACGAACAAGTTAAAATGTTTCCTGATTAAAACTGCTAAAGTTACTTGCTGCACAAATTGAATATTTTTATTCTAACATGCCAGGTTGCACTTACATCTCTTGTAATTTCAATTTCTATTTCTTCTGTCTCACTGTTCGCATGATAACCATACGTCTCGTAAAAACCATCTTCGTCGCTATCACTACAAGAGTTCCTTCGATCTGCATCGCTGTGGTAATACTGATATAAAGGCTCTGAGGTAAACCGAAACCCAGCTTTATCATTAATGTTGTTAAGATAATAATCCTCATCGTCATCAGTGTAATAAGAACATTCGTCTTGTGGATATTCATCCTGTAAAAGGGAAGTAAAATATTAAAATAAAGTTATTGTATCAGCCTGCAAGTTTCACCTAATTTTAAAACAAGAACAACACTGAAATTCAAAATTACTAAATGCATATAAATATAAGTTATTATATATATCAGATGCATTTCTTACACACACACGCAGGCACGCACGCACGCACGCACGCACGCACGCGCGCGCGCACACACACACACACACGTGCACACACACACGTGCACACACACACGCATGCACACACACATGGACATATTATTATTATTATTATTATTACTATTATATATATGTATTGTTTATGCCTTTTTCTTGAACAGTTTTGTGCAAGACTAACTTTTAAGAACTTTTGTTACCAATTGTGCAAGTTTTATTCTAAATTTTACAGACTTATCTATTTTGACTATTTTCACATATATATATGTGTATGTATATGTATATGTATATGTATATGTATATGTATATGTATATGTATATGTATATGTATATGTATATGTATATGTATATGTATATGTATATGTATATGTATATGTATATGTATATGTATATGTATATGTATATGTATATGTATATGTATATGTATATGTATATGTATATGTATATGTATATGTATATGTATATGTATATGTATATGTATATATATATATATGTATATGTATGTATGTATATGTACACATTTACATGTATATGTATGTGTATGTGTACGATGTACGGTGTATGTGTGTGTGTGTGTGTGTGTGTGTGTGCGTGCGTGCGTGCATGCATGCATGCATGCATGCATGCATGCATGCATGCATGTATGTATGTATGTATGTATGTATGTATGTATGTATGTATGTATGTATGTATGTATATATATATTTAAAATAAATAAACAAACAGTACTAGATAACAAGTCAGTACTTGCCTCACTGTTATTTCCATTGTCTACTTCTGTTTCATCACAAGCAGCAATATTATTTGGAAGATCCACAATGTTAACTTTGTTGCCATTTACTTCAGGACTGTTCGAGCATTTAGATTTTTCATTCTCTGTGGCAGTACCGTCTTCATTTTCAAAGTTTTCACTAACAAAAACGAGATTTACGTAAAGGTCTAGTACAAGATTTTTAAACCAAACTGTACCTCTCACTGACTTCCACATTACAAGTGTTTTGGTAGCACAAATTAATTTTCTGTGCTTGTTCTGTGCTTTAGGACAATTTAATTATCAGTTGTTCACATGTAAAATGTTAGAAAACTTACATTTCGTCTTCTCTTGTGCCATTACATTCACTTGTTGTACCTACAAGAGTTACAAGCAAAAATTAATTTAAAAGTATGGGCATCTGAAGCAGAGTTCTCTTTTCTCATATAAATTTTATGTACTACACAGATTAAAAGATGTTACATATTTGTAAAATCAAAGCATATTACTGAGTAGCAGGTGATCCGCGTAGGCGTACATTGTTGTGCTGTATCTGTGACAGATGGTATGTAGTTTATTTGTTAAACTGCACTAAATTTTTTAACAATACATACTCATTTAACCACTTTTTGTTTTAGAAGCATTTATCGCAATCTTGGGCTGTTTTCACTTGCTTGGTTTCGCTTTACAATAATGCACAACCCCAATGGTTATCATTAAAACTATTCAAGATAAGAGTAACCGTTCCCTTCTTTGTTTTTATTTCACATCCTGCCGTTCTTACAAGCTGTCATAAGCATCTTGAACTGCCGCAGTAGTATCGACATAAATGGATACTAATTGAAATCATTTTACCCATTAATGTTAAAATTTATCTGTTAAAATAGTTTGAAATGCTGTAATGATGTACAGTAATGTAAAATGTACGGTTCTATGATATACTATTGAAGTGAAATTGATGCTGTTTTTCGACATCTACCCCTGCAGTCAACAAGCAAACCATATATCATACCCGCACTCACTGGAACATCTGATTACTGGGCTTCATTACTTGAAACTTACTAGCTCGAAAAAAGGAGAGCTGTCGAATAGGCTGCATTAAAAGCCATGCAGCGTTTTCGGTAAGCGTTCTAATTATATCCATAATCTTTGAAAGACCTGTCCATAAAACTGAAAAAAGTTCATCGGTTTCTTGATAGCCTAGTTGATTTTACCATGTAGCACACATATTGTCAGCAATACCACTGCACGACAGCGTTTCTTAATTGCGATATTTTTCGTCTCTTGTAAACAATAAATAAAAAAATATTTATCAGTACAAGTTGAAAATCCAACGTTACTGCAGTGAATTAATAAAGTTTTACATGTCGCGATTCATTGTGCATTTTCAGTCACCGATAAACACAGTGTTGCTTAAATAGTACATTTAGTTGCTTATTTTATTTGCACTTCGTATACGTGCTCAGTATATGTGACGATACACTGAAACACAAGTAGCGCTGCCGTAGAAAAGTGCAAAGTCTAAAATTATTGGTATCAATGCAGTAGTTTTATAATATATAATGTACTTATTAAAGATTAAACAGTGTACATATTTTCTGCAAACCGTTGCTTTTTTATTTTGGCATTTAGGTGTTAATTTCAATGTCAGCATCAGCATCAATTTAAAGTCAATATCTAACAATTGACGGTAATTAAGATAATTACACGTTGTGTTTGATTTTGAAACATTCCAGTATAGTAAATTACATAGGCCTATGCAAAAACTAAGCTATATCTACGCTGTAATATGGGTCACTGTGCCGAAAGAAGTGAAAGGCAATACGGTAGAATGAGTCTAATACAAATTTACTACCGGCGACCACTAGCTAAATAGATGCCAACGCTTGGTAATAACCAGGTTTTTGGGGGTTGTTTCGTTGCTACTGTATTACAATCTCGGTAATTGGCAGGTAATTAAGCTAATTAAAGGAGCGCGAAAAAAGCAGTAATAATTTTTACCGAAGTGTTACAATTTCATTGCCATTGCTGTAATTATGGGGAAAAATACTCCATAGATACGTTAAAAAGTAGTTTAATTGAGAGAATAGTCAACACCTTACGATGTATTAAACGAAATATGGTTTTGCGAAGCGTTTGTAATAATATCTAATAGAAAAGTTAAGAGGTTTAACTTGATGTTGTTACAAGATATAATTATGAATTCTTCAATTCTCTCACTAGTTCGTATGTTCATTTATTCGCTCATGCATGAATTATTCATCTATATTTACTGTATATTTTCATTGATCATTGATCCCGCTCGTTCGTCGTTTATTCGTTTGTTCGTTCATTCAAGGAGTTCATTCATACATTTACTTTTAAACTTGTTCGTTCGTGACTTACTTCATTCAGCCGCTCGAACATTTGTTTAGTTTTTTATTTACTTTTCAAATAACTTGCAAAGACGTTTATTCATTCAACCTTTGTTTTGTTTTATCAATCATTTATTTCTTCATGCATTTATTCATTTATTTATTTATTCCTTAATTCGTTCGTCCGCTTGTTTGTTCATTTATTCATTCGTCCTATCATTCATTCACATTTTTGTTCAGTAATAGGTCATTGTTCATTCTTTCAACTGTTTATTCATTCATTCGTTTATGAGCATCCTCATATTTCTCACTCATTCACTTCATTCGTACTCATTCGTTGACCTACCGCAGTATACAAGTTAAAAACGTCATTAAACCGCACAATATTATATTTTGGCAAATATCTACTGCAGTAATTCTCATGTTTATGGCTATCATTGGTTCTGTTAACTAAGACTGCTTTTTGTCATCACACTCCTTTTTCTGTCTATTCGTTTGTTTATTTACTTGCGTGTATATTTATTTGTTTGTTTGTTAATTTGTTGTTCATTCACTTGGGGATTAATTTATTCATTCCTACGTTCATTTTTGCAGTTCTTTAGTTATTTACACCATTTTAAGTAAAACAACCTCAGTTTCGAGTTAAAAATGAAGTAAGTACAGCTGGTCAATTCAACATACATTCAACAAAAGTAACACATTACCTGCTGTGCAGAGAGTGAGATCTGAACATATAACTGCAAAAAGGGTATTAGGTTTGAAAATTAAAATACTTCACCACAAACACCTTTGACTAGGGAGCAGAGAAAAATGATATAATCAATAAACATACAGATCTGCTTACCAACACTTTTTAAATAGGCATGTTGATAAAATAACTATCATTATTATTCTTAGTTGACTAAACCATTCTTTAATAAGAACCTTGGTCTTTCTTATTATATGCTCTCATGGTTACTTGTACGTTTCCGCATTGTAAGAAAATATTTAATTGTACATCATATCAAAGAGAATGACAGTAATTTTGTTAACGACGCTTTGATAATTAAACTGGGTCATTGGTGCCACATATACTATTCTGATAGTCTACAGGGCCGAAATACAAGCCTAATAACATTTTACCTTCCCTTAATCAATGATAATGATTTCACATAAATAGACTACGCTTAGACGATGCGTATAATAATGGTTTGCAGTAAGCTTTTGAAAGGGGCAATTAATTTATGAGAGTAAAGTAATAGAGCGGCTTTTGAATTTTCAAAACAGGGTAATAAGAAGATTTAAAAACATGTTTCTGTATTAGAAAATCAAACAGATGTTATAGTCACAGCTGGTGAGCACTTAAAAAGTGTGTGCTGTTTTGTATGCCAAAGCGATTTCGCAGTTTTTAACGGTTAATCTTTAACCACAGCACCCGCACATGCGCATATTACATAAATATATCTTTAGGATCTTTTTCAAACGGTCTCAGATATATGTACTATATTGATACTGTTTATGTCAGAACACTGATTCAAAAATTAATGCTATTTAATTCTTGCAATTTTGGAATTGTGGTGGTATATAGAAAAAAGGAAACAGTCAAGCAGAATATGAAAATAGTGCCAAACAGTGACCTTTTATTATAATCTTGTTTAATATTATGATGTCATCGTATCGAATTATCAGGTATTGAAAATCTGACCCTATCAGTCGATTAGGAATATAATCTGACCCTATCAGTCGATTAGGAATATGATTTTGTATCTGTTGTAAAATTTGTGATGGTTGGCTTTTTATCAAATTAATAATAACAGAAGAATGATGAGTACCATATTAGAGGGCACACTTACCTGTTATGGCAATAGTTTTAGCTTTATTCTTCTGAAGTTCCTTCTGAAAAGGTGTCTTATGTGAAAGTCTAGGCACAGAGGGCGGTGACATCATTGCCACAGCTGAATCAGCCGAAGAATTGGATGTCCTGGAATTGGTTCTATTGGGCAACGTTAATCGCACTGCACTCGAGTCACTCGACTGCGAACTATTGCGTGATATCGGATTTGCTGAGTCGGTGGATGTGCGGGACAAATCGGATCCGTGCCGCTGAGGAGCTGCAGAAGAACCATCGTCAGGTCTTCGAGGAAGTGAGATGACTGGATAATCAATAGACGACTGGGAAGATGAAGAAAGCTTTGTTGGACTTCGACTGATAGTCTTTTGAGAACTGCAATATATACCCAGATCTTAAAATAAATTATATAGGCCTACATAATTCTATGCTATAAATATATATAAACATATAAGTAATTTCATACAAATTAGGTAATTTCCAAATCCCGCGCATCAGCTGTTAATTATAAAGATTCTAGTGACAATTATTTTTCTTAGAAAATGCTGCTTGAAATTACAAAATCCATTTGTCTCAAGTCCAATGTTAATATCAGACGAGTTTTATGAATTCAATGAATCAAATGAAATATATATTTAGAACCATACCTGAGTATATTATTGTTGCATTGCGGCAGTGATGGCGCTTCATTAGATTCATTACCATCAATGGTCAAAACTAGTTTTTTGGGAGGCTCATTATCTACTTGCACCTGTGAATGACTACTTTGATAAGGACTAGGATCAGTTGTTGACATCTTTCGGGAAGGTTGCAATGCCTGTGGCTCGCCAAGTGTTATAACCACAGCATGTGATGGTGAATTTCTTTTTGGCAGCGGTGGAGGGGAGTCATTTCTCAGAACTGTCTCTGATTGTATATTAGAGAATCTCCGAGGCGTATCTGCTGCATCTGTTGATGACAATCCCAGTAACTGGATATTTACCGGCATAGACAACTTTCGTGTCCTATTTAAGTTACTCCTGTTTTTACACCTTGCATCTTTTTCGTCAACTACAACATTTGAGTATGGTCGACGTTCACTTTCTAGTGACATTACCGGTGAAACAACGTCAAGGCCTGGACATTGTAAAGCTGTAACTGAGTGCCTTACTCTAGGCCTTGTCGATATTGAAGTAAGCGGTTGCTTAATAGGTTTTCTAGGTGGAATCAATGGAGGCCTCTCTATTGGTTTTCTAGGCAGTGGTGGTGGAGGTAACTCGGGATTAGTTGCACAATGGGGAATAGTTGTAATGGAATTATCACATTTAATAAACATGCCGCGCGGATCAGACTTGCTTCTCTCGCTTCTGTTGATTTTCTTAACTCCAGATTTTAGCACACTTGCCAAGGCATTTGATTGTCTCTCCCGTCCATTACAATTTCCCGAGTTCATTAAAGCATAAGAATCACAAGTTTTCACTGTGGTTTTTCTATCACCGAGTGCAGGATCAGCTGTCTTCTGTGTCACATTTCCAACATGGAAAATTGGTGACGATATCTGTGAGTATTTATCATAGTTGTCACCAAGCAATGTTTTCTGAATATGAAGATTACTGGTACTTCTGCTTTTTACGATTTTACCAAATTTTTTGTTCACAAGATTTTTTAGCCGCGCTGTAGTCGATACTTTTTCTTTAGCTGATTCTGCTTTAAAGAATCGCGTGATGTCCCACACACTCGCTGATGACTTACGCCGGCTCCTGCGTCGCTTGCATGGACCTCTGTTTGGCTCAACATTACTATTAACAATCCCAATTAAATTAAGTCTATTTGGCACGGACATAGAACGTTCCCCAAGGCGAGACTTTAACTCGTTGTGTACTTCCTGAAACAAAGCACATTTCCTTTTCATTATTGCCTCTTCTGATTCATCTTCGTCATCAGTGAATGAAGAATCTGAATACCACACATCATCTTCATCAGAAATAAATTCCGTCGTGAGATCCCTCTGAAATAAAATTACTTATAATAAATTTCATTACCTAGTTTATAATTAAAAAAAATGGTGTTGCAGACTGATTTCAGTCAAATGAGGAAAGTTAACTAAGGAAAGTTAGCAGTATAACTGTTACTTCTTTTGAATCATGTTATTATTATCATCATTGTCATCATCATCGTCATCGTCATAGCCATATTATCATAATCGTTATCGTCATCATCAAGACTAGGACGACAAAATCAAACAATTCGGTTACTTGAAAGAATTTGAGCTTCCTTCTATTATGCAAACTAACTAAAGGAAAGACCAAGCCTTCTAGGAACTTCACTTATTCCAACGTTTGTAAAAAATGTTAGAAAATTAATAATAAAAGTGTGATAAGTGCCTTGTGTAATTAAGAAAATAACCTTAAAGTTGCTTGGGCGCATGGGCACTCACAATTTGAATGCCAATTTTTTCACCAATGACGTCTTTCACCGACTGAACAAAAGCAGCGCACTGTCAATTTCTATCACAACTATAGTAAGTTTTTACGAAAAATTAGATAGCTAATTTTGTTATATTTGCATAAACCTTAGGTAAGTTGCAGAAGTTTGAATTAGCTTATTCGGTGCGTGCTTACGGAAAGCCACGATGCACTTACAAAAAGTCACGAAGGCCACCAGTTACGTTACAACTTTCGAGTAAATGGCGGCTACTACCGTGCCTATTAACTTTATACTTTATAGACAGTTTTTTGCAAATTTCTTATTTTTTATATTTTTCTAACTTTAAGTGGTAACAGTAAAATAAACTTACCATGCTAAGTGACATAGTTGTTCCCTTTAAAGCAAGAAGGATGAACACGCTTTAGTTAGCAATGCAGAAAAGACGGTTTTGTAAGTTAATGAACTGATTTACCTTGCTTAGATATTTCAGAACAAGGCACTTTTCTCAGAGGTAAACCAAACTGAATATTTCAATTTTAATACTTTAAGAATAAAAATTCTGACGTTACAACACAAACTGCATGATCAAACGAAGTCTGTGAAGAAAATGGTGCAAAAGACAACAACGGTTGTGAAGATGATGATGATGGCGACAACGAGTGAATTTAAATGGGAAAAAATCCTGTTGGTATACCTAGATTGGGGAAAAATCAACGGGGCGTGATACGTCGTGGAAATGGACCGTTTTTCCAACTCATAATCTATTTGGAAAACTAAAATTAAAAGACCAGATTGTGTTCAGATTTTTGCTCTTTCATCTTTATCCAACTTTTAAATAATTGCTGTTTATGTCCAATCTGTTGTTGTTTATGTCTGCCGAGAAAGGCTTATTCATTTTTAACGATTGCACTGTTGCACAGACATATTTTCAATCCAACGTGGTTTTGCAAATTATACAAATAACTGGTGCGTCCACTTAAGACTCATCCTGATATTTTAAAGGCTTCTGAGCTATCGACTTAATTGTTTGATGGCAGGGTGACTCTTAATCGCATAGGTTTGTCTTCTGCCTCCTACCAAAATCAGTTCAGGCCAGAATATGGCCATTTACGAGTTGTTTTTTAAGTGTTTCACCTATAGGTCTATTTAACTTTTTGAATTATTTATAATAAATCATTTATGAGTAATTATTGTTCTTAAATGATTTGTTAATTCTAATTTCAAAATGAAGTGTAATGAAAAGTATAGTGCTATTTGTGCGACTTTCTTCAATGCGGAACTGTTGCTTGTTGCTTGTTTTAAACTACATGTACATTAGTTCACTTTAGAGATAATTGCTGCGTCCGAAAAATCATTCGGCTGTACTTAGTAAACGCCGCGTTTTATTGTGCGTTTATGAAGTCTATTATTAGTAGAACATTCTACAGTCAATTTTTTGAAGTTTTGTCTTACAAATATACATCAATCAAGTGGTAAAGGACCAAACAACGCTCATTCATTCAACTGCCAAAACAACGAACTACTAACCCGAATTTTCAAGACTCGTGGCATTGAAAGATGAATCTTAGACAACAGACAGATTTTTGAAATCTTCTTAGAATTTGGCACAAAATTACCATTCTGAATGATGTTAAGGAGCAACAGAAAGGCCGCCTTTGACCCAGGTCTAAACATTTGCGCCTTTAACTTTAAACAAGGAATCGTTTGTAGAAAAGTCAATAACTGGCAACAAAATTACAAAGTCATATTGACGTATTCTTAAATTGTATTACAGTAATTTTCTTGTTTGTAATAATAGGGCAAGGGAAACATCTGTGCGATCACGGTGGGCGCTCGGATGAATCGTTCTAAAGGCCTAAATATTATCTGTATTATGCCATTTTTGGTTTTAGGTTATAATTAAGGTAATTACTAGTGCTGCAGGCCTAACGGAAAGTTCTGGCACGTGTTAACTGAATCATTATTAAATTTCTAAAAACAATAACGCACAATAACTGGAAATTCAGGAACGTTACATTATTCAGCTACGCGACCTATATAATTACCAGCTTTCAAGACATCTAATTAGAGTGTCAGTTTGCTCAAAAAGACATGCGGCCGCCTATATCTTCTGAAGCTTTTAGTAACAAAAGACACCAAATATCTTCACAATAACAAAGTACTTTGTAAACATACTGGAAAGCATTAAAGTTTTAAATCTTAATTACCGCATGCCACAGGTTTTCATTGGAATCGTAGATTTCACAAATGACAGCACCAGAGTGATCAACCGGATTCGGACATGAATGCCTTCTGGGGTTTCTAAGCGGGCGAGACCTAGAAATAAAGACAAGCACAAACATTAATTTAAATTCATAAAATAATTACAAATTTTAGTTAATCATTTTATCAAGAATAACGGTATAACAAAGACTTCACAGTGACCAATTGCAAGTTCAGACCATCGCGTTGTACATGACGGCATTCGCTCAACATCGACGCTTGTTACAAGCGCCATGCTATTGCATTTGTGTAGAAATTCATGTTTCATAACAGACTATATTGGAAAATTACAACTATGTTACTCTAATAAGCTATACAGAGTAAAATAGATAATTCGACGCGTTTATGAATCGCAATTTTTAATTGAAGTACAATGAATTATAAATGGGTCATTCAGTAACGATTTATATGTAGTGATGAAAGTTCTAAAGAGTCCGATGAACAGTTACGCGTTTATGAATAGTCTTCGTTGCAAATTGTCAGATTAATTATTAGAAACGAGCTAATATTCCAAAACAAATTTCGTAAAAGTCGTCAAGACTGAGACATTTATACCTATGGGCTTATAAAATCTCTAATATCTTAATCTTGAACGACAAGTTGTTTATCTCATTAAAAGAACAGCCGATATAGAGTCTCTTGCTGAGTTGTCCAACTCTACAGTTTCGATAAAGGGGCGTTACGTAAGTGTCAAAACGGTCCTTAAAAATTGAATCGCAACGTGAGCTACAAAATACTCCTAGCTTCCTGCCCAATAGTCAGTGTTTAACCCAGACGGATTCCGTTCAAATGCGGGTGGTATTTTGGGGGATACTGCTCTCTTCTCCGTTATGCGCTTTTTAGTGTAATAGCCTTGCCATTGATATAAGCAGATTAAAACGCTAATACTTTAGGTTAATGTTAATACTTTCATTACTTTTTCTTCCAGACTGAATAATTTTCGTCTTATTTTATCGATTTTACGAAATGTAACGTGATTTGGGCTAAAGTTTACAATTCTCCACGCACCAGAAATTAGCTTGTGAAGTGGATTAGGGTTAGAGTTAGGGTTAGGGTTAGGGTAGGGGTTAGGGATAGGGTTAGAGTTAGGGTATTTAATTGAGTGGGGAATTGTAAACTCCTTGCCTTGATTTGTATTTGAAGGAAGTAAAAATTACTAAACTAAATTAAAAGTTGTTCATTATCTTGTTCGTAGCTAGGTAATTAAGTCTTTGGCTATACTACAGCACATGTAAATTAAATTTATCTGTTACTTGTATGTTAAAAACGTTTATTGCGCTGATTGAACTGTGAACTGGGGTGGTTAACCCAAAGTCACAGATGCTTACGAACCGTACATACAAATTACGAAAACAGTACAATTACTGAGCATTATTATTCCATTTATTTGAGTAATTAAAACCTACACGTCCTCCGGCATTATAATCCCATGAACGGGTTCAATAAACCGACTACATGTGACCACACAAATGTGGATGTGAATATAAAGTACATTTTTCTAAGCCTGGCTATAGTGCGATAAGCTGAAAGGAATGAAGTGGGCAGTAGACGTTGAAAATTAGATATAATAATACTGTTTAAGTAAATTACCTTTTAACTGACTGATTGACTAACTAGCCCTACCACAGGCTCGTACAGAGCGTTAGATGAGAGATCGATTACTCGCCACTGGAGTCTGGACCAAGTTTGCTCTGAGATTTGGACCATGTCATTTGCATTTTGGTCGATTCAAGAAAGGCTAATAGAGCAAAAAATAAAGCACTAACTGCAGTAGGCTACCATTTTAGGATGATTGTATTACTATATAATTAGGCGTTCATAGAAAGTTTGCGCCATGTAAGTTCAATTTTTAACATTTTTAAAAAACGGAAAAAACAGGTGAAAGCATGGAATTTTTATGGGACTGGCTAATGGGAAAAGGACTTCCAGAAGTGTAGCAAATATTCTCCATGTACAATCACAATTCATTTAAGTAAGGTAAACAATTAAAGTAATTAAACAAAAAACACTTCAATCAGTTATTAATCGGGAATACAAGACTTGTACGAATTGACATCACTATTTATATATGATGGCATTACAGGTAGGCCTATGTGAAAAAATCACGTTCTGTTCAATACCTCTAAGAGTTAGAGTTAGGGGTTAAGGCTAGGGTTATTTCTTTTTTCCTTTGATTTTTTCCTGCGACATTTTTCTTTCTGAGGTTTTTCCTGTGACTTTTTTCTGAGACTTTTTTACCTGTGATTTTAAAGGCCGAAGTGTTGATGTTAATAAGGTAACAGAAGTAAACGTTTCTGAGCTAAACTAAGCAATGGACATTTCTTGAAATTAATGTAGGACAGAGTTAGTACGGAGTAACTGTCTGATGACTTGGTAGTAGGGTTTGGGTCATCTTCTAAAAAGTATAATAGCCGATATGAGGGAGAAGCAGTTTGCCACAATTATCTCGCATGAGGATCCAGAATTTAAAGAACTGATGTTGATTTTTTATACTGCTCGTTTTCAATTAAAACAAAACCGGACCCAATCTAAAACTGTAGGTCAAAACAATCAACTCTTTAAAATATTGAAAGAAAGCATACTATTTTTTCAAAAAATGTCTTACGTGAAGGAATTATTAGCACACAAACACAATTTCACGTTCGTGCCACTAGTTCCTCGCTGTCACATGCATGTCGCCATTCGCTGGTTAGACGGGCACTAGCACCTGCATTTTGGAAGCGCATTCCACAAAAACAGGTGCTGTACCTCTCAGTTCAAATGTGTTAGGTTCTGACGAACTACACGCGTTCGACAGCTCAAACGTGGCAGAGCGGTAAATTTAAAATTTGAATTTTATTTTAAAACTTGCCTAGTTTTAGTACAACACACTGAATGTCTTACAGTAGCACTGTACTTCAATTTTCGCTTTCCCAAACACGTGCAACACACTCTTGGAATCTTTTCGCATTTGAAAATTATGTTAGTTTGTGATGTCATTAATAAATGGGCTAGCCCGCCGTTTATTATGTGTTTAATCTATTATTTAATTATCAGAAACGTTTTTGCAGTATTAATTGTATTAAAACGTATGCTTTTCATCAGACTTGAAAATGGGGTAGTATATGAAAAATCATCCTGTCTTCCTTTAAATGTGCTTGGCTAATGCGAGCATTTAACATAAATCTATGAAAAAACTGCCGGGTAATCGTTATAAGAATCAACATCTGGATCAAGAAAGATAATAAACAGTGAAGTTCTAAAAACACCTGCTTAATAAAACACGTTATAAACATCTCTCTGTATATAAATTATATTTTTGATCTCTTGCCTAAAGCTAAAGCGAAAGTAAATGCGTAAACAATGCGCAAATAAAATCACACGAAGTCATATACAATAAAAACTCACATCAAAAACATAAAATGTAGGCCGCGAGAACAAGTTATTAACAATTCCACGCAAAAATTATAAACAAGTTTTATACTACATAGATAAAATATCGAGTTTACCACACTAAAAATTTCTATAAACGGTTTTAACTATCTGGCACAATCACTAATTTTCGACGAAGCAGTTATTTTCGCCACAAGGCCTGTCCTTTTTTATAAAATGTCTACTTTAAAACAAAGAAGCCGTTTTAAAACGCAATCTACCCAAAATCTATAGTGACAAGTGATGTGCTTTAAAACCCATAATGAATCTTATTATAATATCGTGATTTTGTGTGTAAACGAACGGAAGTGTAGCAAAGAAACTACTAAACAAGGTTTTCAGGATTTAATCATTACATGGGTACGTTATTTGTAAATTTTTAGATAAATTTTGAAAAAACTGTTAGTCCATGTTTTTTTTACTTTTCCTCTCTCGGGTTCTTATACCTTACCCAGAAGCTCTCATACTTGAATTTGGGATGGCACCAAAGGTAGATCGGTGCATACCTTGACTTAAATGCTCATAAATAGGCGTGATTAAGTCCTAATGTGGATGCCAGGAACTAATCTTGCTTAGCATAAAAACAGCTGAAATTAGGAAATCCCCTTTGTGACCAAGCAGCTTTTACAACATAAAAAAACGAGAACTGCTGGTAAAGCGTACTGGCATTTTGCATTGCTAAAAACTATGATTATGTTATATAATTGTAGCACAGTTTCACGTAACTAGAAAATGCTGATTGCATACTGTATATAGATATGGGTCGTGAAGAATGAATAGCCTAGTTCAACATCCATCACCTGGGGCAAACATGTTGAAAAATGAAATGGATGAATTAAAAAATACAGCAATGACAGATCGTCAAAAAGTCTGGACATCATTTATGGACAATAGACTCTATATATAAATAGACAATATATAATCTATAATTGAATTATATTTTGCACTTTCAAATGAGCTTTGGTAAAACAAATGTAATAACATTTATACTAACGTTTATGTACTAATAATAACGTTTAGTGACCTAGGCAAGATCAAATGAATCAGTCGGAAAAAATATACAATTATATTACACAGGCAACTAGCACTTCTTATTGTTTGCACATTGGAACTTATAGTGATAAAAGAGTAATTCGTTATTTTGGTTTAAACAATTTCTCTACTAGCAAAGGTACGACCACGTTTCACGCTACAAGAAAAAGTGAACTAAAAGGTCATGTGTGAGTCTGCTGACGCGCGTTCAGGTGTTTTATGACAGTCTGTGTGACAAAGATTTGTCTTGTTTTCTCAAGTAAGTTAAGTCTGGACGTGCAAAGCCTAAAAAGAATGTTTATAATGATTAATGTATCACTGAACAACATCTACTCGCTAACTAATCTGCGGAACTAAATGCAGGTCGAGCCATAAAACTGTTCTCAAATTCAATTTTAAAAAGCATTATGTATTCTTGACGCAGACCCAGAAAACAAAAATAAATGCTTGTCTATCGTGCGTGAACTATGAGCTCCGCTTTCATCGTGCCTTAAAGCAAAGGGCGTAACTAAAATGTACTAATTCATTTAATATAACCCAGTTACACGTGTATAACTTAAACAATGAGGGCTGGGCTAATTGTATCCTGTGGATTGTTTGTCTACGTGACAGCTTCATTCACTTGTTTCTGCGCACATAACTTATTTTTATCGCAGCAGTGTAATTAAAGCCCTTGAGAATCTGACAGGATAATTGTTGTTGTTGTCGTCGTCGTCGCCGCCGCCGCCGCCGCCGCCGCCGCCGTCACCGCTGTTGCTATTGTTTTCCTCTTCTTGTGTTGCTATTTTCTGATGCTTTAACAAACCAGTGTACCCGAGGGTTTACTGAGCCACAGAAGTTCGTAAAACGTTCGGTTTCTCATGTCAAAAAATGTTAATAACGTATAATTAGCAAAACTGCGAAAGCTAGACCTACACTTTTACATTATCATTGTTATATGGATAGTATGAATCAGAATCTTAGACAAAATTGTGTTAAAGAGCTTGTCCAACTGCTACCGAGCGCTGATATCAATGTTGAAACGAAACAAACACTAACATCGGCTTGAACTGACGAATAAAAAGATGTCTTTTGTTTTTGAGCTGCCAAATGCCGTGCAGTCTATTATTTAATTGACCATGCCAAACATTCTACCGAAAGAGTTTTAAAAAGACTGTACAGAATAAAGAATATTAAACAAACCGATTATTTGTAACTGATTTCAGGCAGAACGGGCTTCACATTGATTTCTCATATCTAACGTAACGCAGAAAGTAACAACATTCCGGAACATCCCCCTCAACGTTAGGGAAACTTCTGTGTACGTAAAGCGTTCCATTTGGGACACCTAATTGAGGAGACCCAATTAACAACAATTAAGAAACCCGCGAGGAGATGATTCACCTAAATAAAACTAGTGAACATTTGGAACAACTGTGGTTAATTATTAAATAAGTTTTTTATAGAAATAAAACAAATAATACTATGACGGTAATTGTTATTGTGTCATTGCATTTGTTGTTGTAAAATAAATTTGTTCTATTCTATAATACCTGATTTTTCAATATTGTTCAATAACAATAAGAACATTCCTATACAAAATAAATGTAGTCGCCCTTTTCTCTACAATTTATAATCAATTTCCAGAATGAGTCGTGATTAGTCCTGACAAACACATTTAATGCTCATTGACTTCTAGAACACTTCAGCTTAAAGAACTAGACTTACAGGAATGAAAAACCAAAGCAGCCTGCTGGGAGAGGCTGATATGGCGGTTCCTCTTCCTCTGGCATCTCGTTTATCCTAACATTCAAACAGTTTATAACGTCATACACCCTTCAGTCCAGTAACATTTTCACTTATCGTGAACTTTCGCGAACTGTCTCGAAGTTCGTCAAAACATCGCGATTCTAGATTTGATGCAAAACGCAGTTAGTTTAGAAAGAGGTGTGCACTATCGTACAACACTTTTTAAAAGAGCAGCGTAATTTATCCTGCAGACAAAAAGCACATGAGTGAGCTTGTAGTTCCACCAGGTTTGATCACGAAGGAAAACACAAGCTGAGTGATAACACCATTCTAATAGAAGAATAACGCACCTGAATAAGATAATGACACAGCTGAAGAGAATGGGGAGGCAAGCAAGAGAAACGGATTTATTTTCTCTCTGTCGATTCATGCGAGGAGTGGTTATGTAGGTCGACCGATCAGATACGCCGCCAGACGTAGCGAAAAATTATAATACTTTCTAGTGCATTCCACGCTTCAATTAACATAATAACAGATGAGAAAAGAAAGGTCAAAATCCGGAATAGTATACAAAAGGCCTAGAACCTGGGTCTATAATGTATACTTAACTTTAAGCCTACGCCACCTTTATGACTATGTATATATAAATGATTTTATAATAAATTAAAAATTTTATTAATTTAGTCTTCAAATTTTTGTAAATTTTAATTTATATTTATGAACCTAGTGTTTGAAATAAAATAGTTACTTACAGAGTAATTTGTTGCGCATTCGGCATTACGTCATAAAGACATTTCAGTTATTTTGTCAAACTATAATATCATTGTGACAGGTCAGTATCCGCACCTGTTGTATGTAAAACTCGTCTAAGTACTGATTTTTTATAATTTGATGGCTCTACAAAATAGGTTTCCAACTCGTCTTCATATATTTGATTCATTGCTTTTCACAGCCGTTTTCTGCACTGAACACGATGACTAATATGACGATGACAGAAGTATGATGGAAGCTAAACCTCTCGAAACAAGGAAATTGAGAAATAGATATTTACTCTTAGGCCACTGCGGCCCATACAAGTTAAATCTGATATTCGTTACTTAGCGCATTCAAGAAAGAAAGGACTTCTTCCGTCATGGTGTTTTTCAAACAAAAACGGCATTTTGAACGGGTTCTTGACCAGTTTTTCACCTCACAAGACTGAATTTTCTGGCAGGCTTGTTTTGTTTTTTAAGAGTTCAGCTACTGTGAGCAATTAGCAGAGTTGCTTGATGCGTCTAGAAAAAAAACTTTAGTAGTAAGTTTCCTTGTCAAAAATGGTCCTTTACTAGACCAGTAATTTCAATTATCGTATATAACATAAAGTAGTTTTTCTAGCTAACAGCTCCTGCGTCTTGTCGAAGGGCGTCTATTATGTGGCACCTTCACCTGATAGGCTGTTGTTCACTAACTTAAGACAGTACATCAATTGTCTGTAATGTAGATACTCCACGAAGACTGAACTGAAAGCCTTGAAACTTATTTGGACCGCATGCAGTTAAACAAAGCGAACAGCACGCTCCTGACCTTGAAACTGGCCAAGTATTCACGTTCAAAGCGCAATTTTAGAAATTCCATCCAATATCAATTTTGTTTGGTCACTATAAAGCACCATGAGGATGTTTAGTGACGTGCGCCATGTAACCTAGAGCTTGTCGGGCTTAGTTTAGGACTAGCGCCCATACCTAGTGGATAAATTTTTTTTAACAAATTGAGTATCATGATTGAAGTCTGTAGTGTTGACTAGTAGTTTTTATTTCTTGCCCCATGCATTTCTGGGAACAGTTTCACGCTAGAGGCGCGCAAAATCTGTATTGCTCTGGATTCTGTTATAAGACGCTTGGTTGTTATTATCCCACGGTCCTGTTATTATCGGGGGTCACTTCTCTGTTCTTAATAATTTGTAAGTCAACTATTCTGGGAGGTGGGCGTATGTCAGTCTATGACCTTATCTAAACTAAAAAGACTCATACTCATCTAGTGCCGTTTTAGCGAGTTACAATTTGAGTAGAAATAAGTCCATCACTAAACGAACGATGTTAGACTCCTTTCTAGTCAGTCGCAACAACGAAATTCTTAAAGCAGAAACTGCTAGTTTCGTTCATGGATGTTTTACGTATAGCTCTTTAGGAGCAACCTGCTTTTTCGTCATATGTGCCGATCAGTTTAACCGGAATGTTAATAGAGCTTTTATCAGTCTCGTCACCATCGATATATCAGCGTTTATGTGACAACCACCTTTCCAACTTTTTATTTATCATAATTCAGAAAAAATATAATCCCATCGTATAACACCACTGTCTTTACGCACATGGAGCAATTAGGACACATGACTGAGAGAATGACTGAGCTAACTATTTTAAAAATACAATTAAGGGAAAAAGTGTTATATTTCTGCACAATTCTACAAACAAAAACTCAACTGCACTTTACAATTACTTTAGAAATGTTTACAATTAATGAATTCTAATGACTAATTTGCCTAGGAAATATTGTATTCTTAGCTTATCAGCGAAAAGTAAAGTTCAAACTCGAAAACTGAACCAGCGACTTTCTGATGCTTGATCAACGGTGCCATCCAATGCGTCACCCAAAGGCGACACTCTCAAAATGCTTTATAAATTCTGAAAACTTTTTGAACACGCAGTTTCATTATGCTTTGAATGTAAATTCCCAGGGTGGGGATGACTGCAGCTGCTTCCTGCGTACCGTATCAAAAACCTGCACCTTATGTGCAAGTATAATACGAATATTTTATAAGCTGTACTAACTAGTATTAACCAATCTTATAATAACACTCACTAGTATTTAATTTCATAATTTCACTTATGCTCACAAGAGTAAACCATCGCTAATTAAAATACGGCTAACTGTTTCGTTGAGTGCAGAATTTTGGAAAGTTCGTCGTGTGAAATTTGGTGACGCCTACAACTGTCCCACTGCACTGCATTGCGAATAGTGGACCTTTAGTCACACACCCAGTTATTTCACACTATACGTGTTAACATCAGGTCTGTCAATTGAGTAAAGAAGGAAAGGTTAACTGAAATGACCTGTAATAATTCGACTGCGCCTCATCAACTGCGTAACAGCGGTTGTTAATATAACCATTAATTAAGCTGCCACATTAAGCGCCACAAACAGCGCATGGTCAGTGAACAATCGACATAATTGGCTGATTTTCATCGAATTTATTTGCAGAAAAATGAACATAAATTTTAACTCCTCTCGACTATTGCACTAAGCAGTAGCCAATGTCAGAAATTCACTGCTTGATGGTCGAGAATTAGTGCCCATGCGTCTTTGTTGAACTCACAAAAATTGCGCCCATAATGGGACTTGAATCTGTAGTCTCGAGTTGCCAATTGCCAACAAAAATTATGTAATTTCTTAGCTTAAGAATGATCGTTTTTTTTATGTTAAAGGGATGTAAAGCAAGAAAAGGAAACGATGTAATTATAAGTTTACGTATTTCAAAACAGCAGTCACAAAAACAAAGATTTATCTACGATCGCTCTAATAGCATTAGCATTAACGGCTATTTAGCGAATTACTCTTAAAACAATATTTTAACTTACAGGTAAGGATGCAACGCACAAATAACGAAAATATATAGGGTAAATGTCCTGGCGTTGGCAGCCACTAGACTCGAACTCAAGGCTGTGTTCGTTGCAGTCCGATATCTGGACCACCAGGCTACCCTACCCAGGACTTATCACTGGAAAGTGACCCATATTTTTATATTTTTATCCGATTATCAAATCGGCCAACCATCCAGTTTGTCTGAGATTTTTATTGGACAAAAATAATTCATCGAAACGACTGAACAAGCCTTTTCACTTTCTATGGTAGTATTTCTTAATTCTTTGCATTGTCAATAAAGTTTGTCATTGAAAATTATTTGCACTTCGACGAATAATTCGAACATGTCTACATCTAGCCCCTCACACATCGTTACACAGCATTTACTCAACTTTATCATGAATGTTTACCAAACAATAATTATGTAAATAACAATTTAACAGTTGCGTGCGCTCTCAAAATGATTTTATCCTACAGTTTTTTAAGAACAACAGTCTAGCTGCCAGATAAATAGTGCTCACAATATGCCGCTATGTTAAGATTAGGGTTTTCAACCTTGAAGATTCTTACCGAAACCATTACGTCTTCAAGTCTCATTTAGCTAATCGGAGAAAAATTACACCTGTCAGGCGTTTATCACTCATATTTGCAGTTTTGTGTTACATCGTACTTTAGCTTTGAAGTATTTCAACTTCTATACGTGACAGTTTGCACAAATCATCAAGTCAAAAAGTCTAATCCAATAATGCGTCTAATTTGCACTCCCCCAGTCGTTATATATTGTGTAATTCATGCACATTACCATTTGTTGTTATAATAATATAGCTTACAGCAGCTAGTCATTATACATGATTTTGCACTCCCCAGTCCTTGCTACATTTACTATTTGGAGTCCCCAAACTTAACCACATGTATAATTGCACACCCCTCCTTAAATGCATAATTGCGTAACTCGTGAATCTTTACAAATTTATAATCCTACCTGCAGTTTTATGCACAAGGTATTTGAAAAATTCAAAACTGGTCATCAATCTTGCTATATTCTACACAATTTATTACAGCAGTTTCTTGAATCAACCTTTCGCTTTACAATACAATAGACATTTACTATAAGACGATTACTCGGCATTATTACGATGCTTAGCATCTAGCCATCCTTAGGCTTCGCTTTAATAAAACCAGGTGGTGTTAATATCGGGCGACGCAGAAAAATGTGCCGAAATTTAGACATTATGAGAAGATGAAAAGATACGAAAAGATAATGTGAAAAACAAGTGCCGTAGTCATAATTCCAAAATGTGATATTACAATATATTGGTTTTTGGCTGAGAAGGTTACAAGGTTATAGCAGTTTTTTACGTTATCACCGAAAACTTTTGCATATTCAAAATTTTATATGCCGGAACAATGTCAGCTAATCATCAATTAAAAAACAGCCACGTTGAGGTATAAAATGCTTAATACATGCCAGAAAAATAAGAGAAATAAAGTCAAGTTACACATAGTCTTTACTGCAAAAAATAAGGTGTTGATAAAAATTTGGTAGAATAAAATGGGGTTTAATCGTCTGGACTACCTTAAAAGAAATGAAGTATAACCTCACACGGCCGTTTGATGCAAAGGAAGTAAAGGCAAAAAATTTTGAGTGCTGGGACAAAATACCCCTTAAAAAGTGAGAAACTGCATCAGCCTTAGAAATGATGGCTGTACATTTTAACACCAGTGACAGAAATTTTTTCCGGCATTTTTTGCTTGTTGTTCTAAAGCTTCTGTACCTTTGAAAAAATCTAAGGAAATTGTTGGTGTTTATGCGTAATCGTCTGCAACGGAGTAGTAATTGTAGTAAGTTCCAAGCGATTGTTGTTTTCTTCTTATAATATCTTCATCAAAACTTCGGCATATTTTTCCGCCACTTGATATAAATATATGTATGTTGCTTAAATAAATGAAGTTTATATATATATATATATATATATATATATATATATATTTATTTATTTAAGTGAATTAACATACAGTAATATTATTGATCAAAACTATTTCCTGATAAAATATGTTAATATAAAAATATCAAAAACTCAGTTATTATAACCAGTAGTCTATTTATTATTACTATATATTCTATGTGTGTTCAGTTTCCATTTACTTACGTGAGTAAATGTGTTTGATCTGCATCCATTGCGTGAGTAACGCAGGTTACATATATTACGCAACAAAATAACTGAGATAACAAATTAACGTTTATACACAGCGCGTAAAATACAATTAATGTGTGACAACATGCTCACTGTCAAGAGCTTGATGTCCGTCATTCAGTACTCAATGATATTTCTGTCGCAACATTATCGTTTGTTCTGCTGTGTATATGCCTAGTGTATAGATAGATAGACGTTGATGGTGGCAACCAGTGTTGGGCATTGATAGATGACGATGCCAACTGCAACAATGATAATGACGGTGGCGATGGTCATGGTCAACATTGCATTATAGATGTTGACGACAGCAAGCAATCGGGATCAAGTTATCAGAAAACTATTATAACGACAACAGTTACTGGTATCCTGTCAAATTTAGAATTCCTTTTTTGGAGTATGTATCTCAAAGTTGTCCACATTGCGAGAAAGCCAGGTAATGGATTCGTCTATAGTCTTGTGCGCGAAAGCTTATCTTTCCTAAGCTAAAGTAGACAATATTTGGTTAATGAGATGCCTGCACCAAGAATAAAAATATGAATAAAGTTCAAGCATCAGAAAATATAACTGAAAATAAGCTTTATGAGTTATTAAAGCCCTCTCTTAGAAGCCTTTTTGTCACAGGTCTATGTCCAATGATCAGAAACAAAGACAAGAAACGTCGACGAACGATGCACATGGTTAGTTCAGTGTATTCAGTAACAGTGTTGTTATTACTAGCGTTTGAAGTTGCCCGTTTTTTTATTGGTTTTATACTGAAACCGTCGTTGTTCTCCCCACTATGGTTTGCTGTTACGGAGATTTGGCATTTCCTTGTCTTCTGCAATACTGCGATCGTTCACATAACTTTTAGCAACTATGGTCATTTCGATCTGCTGTTCAAATATTTTAACGATAACATCACATTTGACAAGGTTGACACTAATCGAATCGTACGCCATGTCCGCGTCTTAGTCGTCATTGCCTGCACAGTTTGTCTTATCAATTCTGGCTTGCTGTTTTTCAATACTTTTGGACTAGTCAAGGAAAGCCATGAGCAGTTTGCTATTATTGCACTGCCATTTGAGCCAAAGTTACACACTAAACTAGTGTTTCTGTGTCTGACAACTTTCGCGTGTTTTGGGTGGCTTCTGCCAGTACCACTTTTTGCTGGAGTTTGTGAAATTTTTCGTACCGAGTATAAAGCAATAAACGATTCAATATCACGTTTGGCGTCAGATAGAAATACCTCAATATACCAACTTGCAGTTCAAATGGAAAAATTGCGACGTAGGCATCAGTTGGCGACAAAGATGGTGAAAATAGCAGATCAGGATTTTAGGAAAATAATTTTCTTCTATTACACGATGACCTTGCTAAATGCTGGCGTGCATACTTACGAGTTGATAAAAATGACCCAAGATGCAAATGCTAATGTGGTCGTAATGATTATAAATGGATTTTGGTCGATGGTCACTTTGGCAATATTATTCCTGATCTCCGTGTATGCTGCGACACTACATGAAGAAGTGAGTTCTTTAAGAATGCATGTATATTTTATGCCAAAAAATTATGATGAAACGTAAAAGATGTCAAAAAGTAACCGTTCAAAACATGCACTAGTTATGAATTAGTTTCAGTTGTAGTATAACAGATAAGGATAATGTATAATAGAAATTTGAGAGAAATTTATTATCGAATCATTCACGAACATACAAAATGCAAGCTTATAAAACACATTACGATTTCAACATAGAAATGTAAAGGCACCCATAAAAAATTCAAACCCAGAGAGAGAGAGAGAGAGAGAGAGAGAGAGAGAGAGAGAGAGAGAGAGAAAGAGAGAAAGAGAGAAAGAGAGAGATGAAGAAAGGAGAGGGAGAGAGAGGGGGAGAGAGAGAGAGACAGAGAGAGAGAGCAAAAGAGAGAGTGAGTGAGATGAGAGAGTAGAGAGAGAGAGAGAGAGAGAGAGGGGAGAGAGAGAGAGAGAGAGAGAGAGAGAGAGAAGAGGAGAGAGAGAGAGAGAGAGAGAGAGAGAGAGAGAGAGAGAGAGAGAGAGAGAGAGAAAGAGAGAGAGAGAGAGAGAATACACTGATTACAATATTTTGAAGCAGACCATTGAAATTGGTTAGATAATACAAATCGTGCAAGAATTTCATGTAAAGTCCTCTTCACTGCGTCCTTGTTTTGTAGCTGCAATATTTTTCTCAGGGAAAAGCAGCGCTACCGTCTATGTATGACTTGGAAATCTACAGAAATAGCGATGACGATACAAAGGACTGCATTCATCCACAGGATGGTCTGAATGAAATTACGTTACAGGTATTATAAACCCATATCAATACCCATGCATTCACGTTTTGCCAAGATGCGCAATACGTCCTGATTGTTACGCTGTAGTAACAATAATTATCTTTACTTTTACAGTTACACTTGTTGTTGTCGAAACTCACCAGTGACAAAATTGGCTTCTCTTATTGGGGTATAATTATCATAACAAAGGATGTGATTCTTACGGTAAGTTCATAATTGCATAAGCACAATGTGTCAGCAAATGATATCCCAACTATATTTTAAAGATATCACAAGTAGATACAGACCTATTTTTAATGATTTTATTTGCCTAATAATTTATTAAATTGAAGTTCTTGAATAAATGAGTCATGACATCATTTCAATTGACAAAAGAACATGATTGATGCCCCGCCCATTTATCTGCGAATGCTCACTAGATGGTTTACCCCTCGCGATAGGTAAGGTACGTTCTCCCTTCAAAAACTGAAAGCTGTTTTTCGTGGTTTTCTCAATGTTATTTTATCCTATTGGTTTATATATACGTTTCTCAGGAAACTGTTATCAGTTGGCTCTACAATAAACATTTCTAATTTGAATGTTAATGGTGTATCTTTTCCGGTTTCAGATTGCTAGTCTTTACTTCACGTACGTCGTTATAATGATGCAGTTCAGTATGGTCTAGCAGAGATTCAGGAGAGAGAGGGAGGGAGGGAGGGAGAGAGAGAGAGAGAGAGAGACAGAGAGAGAGAGAGAGAGAGAGAGAGAGAGAGAGAGAGAGAGAGAGAGGAGAGAGACAGATAGGGGGAGAGAGAGTGAGAGAGAGAGAGTGAGAGGGGGAGAGACAGAGATAGGGTGAGAGAGAGGGAGAGTGAGAGGGGGAGAGGGAGAGAGGGAGAGAGAGAGATAAGAGAGTGAGTGAAAAAGAGAGACAGGGGAGACAGAAGAACAAGAGAGATAAAATAGACTAAGTAGTGAAAGAAAAGAGAAAGAGAAAACTAAGCTGGAAGAAAGAAAGAGTGCGGGAAACAGAAAAGTGGGAAAGAAAAGTCGCCAATGGAAGAACAAGGAATGGTGGAACAACGCGAAACTGGGAAAGGATGTGAATCAGCAGACATGAAAAGAAGGAGAAGTGAAACAAGGGTGTGAGAAATAAAAAAAAAGAAAAGGAGGCAAGAGAAGAAAAAAGTCAAAGGTTTTACCGCCGACACAGCAAGCCAATAATACTTGCATTACTGCAGCATTAAGCCTACAAGCACATATACCTCTTGTTCGGTAAACTTTCCAGTTCTATTCATGCATACAAAAGGTCAAATGATCCGGCTGACCAGGATGTAATGAAAGCAAATAGTAAAGTCCAGTCTCCACAAAAGCGTTAATAAAAGGCTTTGGAGAAAAGTCTTTCATTATAGACTGGTATAAAATCACTAGTATGCAATTAACCTATAACTTTCACGTAGGTGGTCCTTGTTCTGAACGTGGCCTTGTTAACCACTTTATGCTTATTTTAAGTTGACCAACAGAACTGGCGTGCAAGCCAATGCAACAGCTATGTTGAAACGCTGTCGTGCATTGTCTTGCAGGTAATTAAAAATTAAGCCACAAAGTATCTGCATGTATACACTAAATTGTCAAAACAAAATAAAAATCAATGTCGTTCAAAATGACCAATAAAGGTGAAACTATATCTATGAAACTGCATGTGTGTACATTACTCGAATCTGAACAAGGAACATGCAACCACATGCCGAATTTACCAACTAAACAAGAAAGATTGCATTCATTACTGTGTCTAAAGCAAGTTTCTAGTTAAAAAAGGCTGTCCGAATTAAAGCCATCACTCAATGAAAGAAGAATAATTGTTTATAAACTATTTTTGTAATTCAAATCATATTTACAAAATCATATAGTTTGTAACTAGTAAAACTAGAAATCAATTTAAAAATCATGCAAATTGTTAAAAAAATGGGCTGTGCCGTTAACAAATAAAAATAACATAAAAAATAAAAACTTGTTAATTAAAATAATCAAACATAAACAAAATGTTGTGGTAGACTTATAAAATGATTTTTTTCAAGTGATTTTCTTCACTCTAATTCAAACAACTATATGTAGGTAGTATGCTATATAAATATACTACACAATTTAATGTATATATAAGGACTAGAAAAAGATATAAAAAATGATAAAAGGCATCATTACGAAGAGTGGCGCGAAAAACTTTGGCGACCTCAAAGTGAGCTTACTAAGGTAATCACAACATTATTGATTCAAGAGAATATTCTACAAAATTTATCACGAAACGAACAACCTCAGCGAGCCACCACTAGATGGTGCCACAGACTTATAATAACCAAAGAACGACGTTTTCTTTCTTTTTTATGCTGTTGCACTTCATTGAGCCTAGCAAAAGTAAACATCCACCAAAAAGTTGTAAATACTAACGACAATAATCGTAATAGCAAAAGTGGTGGATAATTTCGCTGTTTACACCAATAATGCGTTCGCACACAAATAACTAGCCTCCCATGAAAATATCCACTAGTGTCGTAAACTCTTAATCATTATTTTCGCTGGAAGCGCGCGTTTCTCTTTCGTACCCTTTTCACATGAAACATTATACTAATTATTAACTCATGACTTGCGGATGTTCTAACTTGTAAAGTAAACAATTTGGTCATGAAGGAGCAAATTACAGTTTCGTTTAGCGAGTGCATTGGAATTGAAAGCCGGAAAATGAAAAAAGGCTTGTCGAAAAAACCATTAATTAGTGAGCAATTACTGAGTATTTAAATCGTACAATTACCGCCTCACTTACTTGGACATTGTAGTCGAATATCTAGAAAACATTGTAAACGCTGTCAGTTTCTAAGTAAATGATTCGCAATCAAGTTAGGATTATCATGCGTAACTCTAGTTAAATAACCGTAATAGTAAAAATAACAATAACAACTTTTATCTAAACTCGGTTTTAAATTCAACAGCAACACAAGCCTGCTGAGGCTTTTATCGTCTCGACTGTAAATAGCAAGTTACACCTCTGTAACAGTGATTATTATTATTATCCTACTTTTACCCAAATACCACGCGCCAGCAGGTACCATTTTTAGAGTTTTTGGTACCACCCGGCCGCAGTATGGAACTCACAATCTCCCAGAACTAAAGCAGACGCATTATCGACTACACCATACCGCCAACTGACACGTACAACTTTTATCAATTCAATAATTTTTGGACGAATCATGCTGGTGGGGTATCATTTCTCTAACAGAAAAGTTGTAAACAAAATTAGAATTTCTTTGGGACGGATTGAATTTTACGTTTTAAATGTTTTGTTCGTCAATTAAAAATGTGTGTGGAATAATTTTCATTTTCAGACGAAACAATTCACAGGATGGCTTTTCTGAAATTTTACAGTATGGTTTTCCTGAAACGTGTCGTAGAAGAAAATCAAGATTTTATATAAAAAATATTTTGTTATTAAAGAACAAGAAAATGGGTACCTTAAAAGCAACTTTACAGCAATTTTATGCATATATAGTACTCGCGTCGAAAGGAATTTTTGTTTGTTTTCATTTTATATCTCCCGCAATACTGTTCTGACGGCGCAATTACATGACGTCACTACGCAAACGTAAATCAAGGGAAGAAAAGGCAATGTTAAATTATGCCCCAAAAAACTTTCCGTGCACATCTATATTACTTAGCGTTTCGCTTACCAGTTGGAAAGACTTATATAACTAGAAATAATAATTTAAAATGTTAGTGCCAATTGATAAGATGTCGCTGACTCAACCTCATGGGTGCGCCACTCACTACCCAAAAACGTATTTTTAATCTTATTGACAAGATACAGTAATTTAAAGTTTTACTTAGTTAGCAACATGTGTGCTACGAATGCTCTGATTTTTTTCAGAGTGTTATCTAAGCTTGTTCCAACGACTTACCATCAAGATGGCTGCGCCTAACTGAGTTTAAATTTACACGTTTTATACAGCGTTATGGCGGATGCAACCCTGCATGCAAAAACATAGTATGTAAGTGGTATAAAATTTCGAGACGAATTTTTTAAGCTTTACGTAAGTGGATGGTTTTCTTGTGCTTTAATGCTGATGAGCTCGTAAGCACGAGGAAGTCTCTCATTCACCTGTCTTAAATATTTGCTAACACGCGCTTTCCATTAAGCAATAATTATGATAAATACAAACAAAGATGGTGTGTGTAAATATTGTCATGAGACCTACATTTTAATCACAATTCACTAATAGCAGAATTGTGCAAGTTTCACTTTGCTATCAGCATGTCGGAAATAAGGAAATATTAAAAACTTCTTTTTGAAAATAAGAATAATTTTTGGCTTAGCGCGCATTTCCGTCATTTTTCGTTTAAGTATGACTTTAACCCAAATGGCGCAGACTAAAATGTATTACTTGTCACAGACTGACGCGGTCCAAATACACATGGGCCCTATTACAGACCCACATGCCCTAATTTCGTACGTTACAAAAAGTAGCAGTCTAATTAGTTAACTCATATACAGCGTGAAAATATGATTATGTAATTATAATTGTTAGAATGTAAAAAAATTTAAGTTTTTTCAGCCCGAGGAAGCAATGTCAAGCAATAATGTTTTCTGGCAAGCACGTGTTTCTCAGTTTCGTGGTAATGGCTAATGCTAGGCATGTCATTAAAATTCAACCTGATTCGATTCTTCGACTGGGAAGTTTTTCTTTCATTTTAATGATTGCAATTATTTTTATTGTTAGGTTAGCAATGACGCTGAAAGCAGCGTTGTTAAAAATCTACACTAGCGTGTGGTTAATTTTCTACTTCAAGTTCATGATTGTACGCAGGTTGAGTTACATTACACGCGTATGGAGTCATGAGGTATGAGTGATGCTTGGACAGATCAACAGCTTCATAGATGTGCACGTGCAGCTTTTTTACACCACTAGCTCCACACTAAACGGACATTAGTCATTCACAGGAAAGGCTATAAAAATGTGCATAGAAACTGTCTGGCAATTACTATATTGGAGAAGTTGAATGAAGATATCGACCGACATTATTTTGTCCTAAACTATCTCAAGTCTGTGAAGGAATAAGGAATAAACAAGGAAGCAACTCGAAGAAAACTGGAGCGTGTAGGGGGAAAAACTAGAACTTAATAATAGAAAACTTAATAATACGCAAATAATAACTTAGTGAATGCGCAAATGGAGGATAATTAACGTTTGCAAAACATATGTGCTTTTTTTCTTCAAATTTTCTTGGAATATCTTACCTGTAATAAAGTCTGCCTTACAGTTTTCTACTCTACAGTAATAATCAGATGTTTTACAAGTAAATGGTAGCCTAATCCTATGTAGGTTATAGAGACTTACTACTAGGCAACGTTTATCCATCATTACTAGCAAGTTGATTTACTGACAAGACTAGGTCAGAACTAAACATCTCGACACAATAGCTTCTTTATCAGACACTATCTTTAAAAAGACATACTTGTCAGTCACTGAACTGTACGTCATTTACATAATTATTTGCAATACTCGGTATTTTTCAAAGCAACAGATTGACTCTGCAATAAGTCATCCACAGACCGAAGAAATGCCATTCTCGATAGCGTTGGACTGTTTTTGTGCCAAGCGCATATAATTATGAGAGAGAGAGAGAGCAAAATTCGAAGATAAAGCTTGAAAACGAAATTAAAAAAAAAAATAAAGAAAAGAAATGAAATGCAAATTTCTTTATAACGTTGTCGAACTGTATGTCAGTAAAATTTTAAAAAGTGAAACCTACCTTCTTTTGGGTGCGTTTTTTCCCTTTTGTGGTTCTGTATGTATGTTGTCTGAAATAAAAAAACAGAAACGTCAAGCAACTCTTACACCAAGTATTTTCAACTTAACGTCAGAAATATAATATTATTACGGAAAATCATAAACTGAAGATTTTTGCAATGTGACTTAAACGATAACTGTAGCAATGCGACTGGAACAGAACAATGTATTTTGCACAACATATTTAATTTCGTAGCAGAGAATGTCTATATTACGCACTGTTCCCTTTGACCTATTGCCCACAGTTAAAACAGCCACATTATTGTCGCTTCTTTACCCTTTGGCACATATACAATTGTCAATACATAAAAGTAGCGAAATTCAAAAAGTCATCAAAGTTCGGTACGTCGGTTTTGCATCTTTGCTTCTATCTTTGATCTTTCCTGCTTGTTATTGAAAATACGCCAACCCAAAAATGCAATAAATTCCAGCCCAGTCAAATGCCTTTGGAGGAACTTGGTGAGCAGTCAAGTAACTAATCCATTCTCTGAGACCTCAAATCTCTGACTTAAGGTCACTGTTTATCACATAATTATTATCACCACGATTCCCATAGTTTCCATATCTTGCAAGTTTCAAGACTCTGGTTAATGTTTAATAAAGGGAGTGGGGTTAGACAATAAAAGAAAAGAAAAAACAGCTTGTAAAACGGGCTGTAGAGGATGGGTAAGTCATGGGTAGTGCTTCTATTTGCCAAAAAACTCCTTTCTTCGAGAAATTAGGCCATTTCACAGAAATTTCATGGAAAATGTCTTCTTGCTAGGCGACACCCAGGCAGACAAATTGTATCCTATATGCATATAATAATAATAGTTACGGTTTGACAAAATGAACAGTTCAGTTTAGTGGCAAGTGCAACAAATGTTAAACCAAGAAACTGAAAACAGAACCTTACGGACATGTTTCTAAAAATGTCCCAGATTACATAACAAAAAGCCCGTAACTCTATTGCAAGAACACATATTTTTATTTACATTTCAAAACTTACGTTTGAATAATCCGGAATAATCAAGACTGTTTTCCCAGCAATGTTATCTGTTTTGTGATATTGCTAATTGTGTTTGCTCGTATTGTAAAGCCCAATAAATTCGGAAACAAGTTCGACTCCAGATATTGGTCAAGGGACTCACTAAACTCAGCATGGTAGATGAAAAATCTGACTCTGATAATATAAGTGAAATATGTTCAAGTATATTCGCTCACAGTTTCAAGACGATCTGTTTCAAAATGACGGTGCCTAAAGCAAGGCCCCTGAGCTTTTTCGAAAATGTGTTATCGCCGCTATCTTGAATTCAAGATTGGGGATCAGAAATCTTGCTCCGTCAGTAAATGCGGAAGTTGTCCTACTGTATCCCTGTAAAGCTTCATGACAATTCACTGTGAATTTACTTAGCCTTTGGCTTTTTCAAATGGTATTCCCCTAACAACAACCACATCCAAATGAGTCGAGGCTCATGACGAAAAACATAAACAGACAAATTGAAGACAGGAAATTTTGTTTTGAGAAAGTGAAACAATTGATCACTGAACATTAAAGTCCAAGGAAATTGAACATCTGCTAAAAAACCGTTCATTAATCCTCAATTTGGACAATTCCATAATTAGAGAGGCATGACCCTAAATTTCATTGTTTTATTTTTTCCCATAATTTTTGTGTTTGACTTAGTGAAAGACACATTGAAGTTTCGGGGAAAAATATTTGTCAGGGTATATGGAGATACTGAATTCACCACTTTTGAATGAGTGTACTTTCATGCTATATTTAATTGGCAAAGTCTGTATAATGGTAAAGAAGCTGTCTACTCAAAATAAATAATGCATTCCAATTAGAAGCATGAAATTCATGTAGGCAGTGTAGTGCCTTCATGGATTTATATTAGTAAGATTGACAGATACGTCTTGAAATTGCCAACATAGTTCCATTTTCCCACCCTCTGCAAGCCATGTAACGGTACTAGCCGAAAAGCGAATTTCTTTACCTCGCTAGAATATAAAATCTCCACAAATCACATTATTTCAAATTTTGCTACTGTGTGCAATGACTAATTAAAATATGAAAACAAGTATCACTAATCATGATAGAAGTTCAAAATATTAGCAGTCAAAATGTGTAATGTTACTAACCATGATATGAGTGAGTTTTTCTTATATACTGGTTGAAAAATACCAAGTGTTGAAAAAGAACACACCTAGATTTCCTACCTGACCCAAGTAACACATGTGTCGATATCAGCATCTCAGTTCAAAAATCGATACATTGCTGCAGCAATTGCATCACTTGAGAAGGCTCACAAGGTACACATTGAGTGGAAATTTTTTGCCACTTCACACGGGAAGGGGCCTGTTGATATTACCGATGGGTCAGCTAAGCGTTTTGTGTGGGACAAGGTGAGAGCACGGAAACAAACAGTAACTGATGCAAAAAGCTTTGCAGAAGCTGCGAGTGCCATGAAGAACATATCTGTTGGTGAGATTACTTCTAGTGAAATAACAAAGAGGAATGAGAAGCTAAACCTTGATGTCATCTTCATTAAAGACGATCGCGGGCATTTCAAATTTTCTTCATTACGGTGATTAAGAATCAATTTTGTTAATTAATCATAATAAACAAGCATTTCCCCCTTTTTAAAATATAACTACATGAGTAAATGTCTTTTCCAATGTTTCTTCTTATTTACATTGTCTCTTGACAAGTCATGGTTATCACTGGACAAACTGTAACGTTACAAGACGTAATGTTACTAAGCATGATTTTCGCGTCTAATTTTCAGACAAAGTTATAATGAGTAAAGATATTTGGGTTGAAAATTGCCCTTAAAGTTCGAAGTGACGAAGAGGTGTTAATATCTTTGAATGGTATTACATTTTAGGAAACTATTGATTCAAAGGTGCCCATTAATTTCTTATGTCCTTTTTTGTAACGTGACTAACCGACATTAATAGCAATGCTTTCTTCTTTATTATTTCATGTTTTCATTCTTTCAAGTATTCTAGATCTAGACTAGATAGATGTATTGTAACATGAGTGAGACTTAATATCAATAGATAAAGAATTGGCTCATTTAAAACATGACCTGGCACGAAGTGCGTGGTCCTTAGTCCTTGGTAATGTTGTTGTGTTCTTGGTGTTGTTGTTGCTGCTGCTGCTGCTGCTGCTGTCACATTTATTTTTGAAAGCTATTATAGGCCACAGTTATCATCTAAGAAGGATAAAATTTTGAATGAAGATGCTATGGATGCACAGACTGTAATAGACGGACTTTTCACTCTCACATATGCCCGTCAACTCGATCAAGTCCCGCGCGTTGTTACACTGTTATGATTTTTCAGTTCAAATTTAAGATTATACAATAATTAGGGATCTGCCGCATTAAGAACAACTTTAACCTTGTCTTGGATCCGTTTTTCCACAAAAATTAGAGTCCGTAATGTTTGGCTCGTAATGAGTAAATGACAGAGTTTTGTAGGTTATGCAACACTGGTGAGAATTTCATTTATAAAGCGGAATTCACGCCGGAAGCACCGAAGATATACGAAGTTTTACGTGAAATTTACCGAATCCAAGCACATTAGTGATTCAGTTCTAATGTTAATTACTCCAATTTCAGTCATTAACTATTATTTCCATGTTATAAAGCGATACCTTCATATTGAGCACTGGTCTGCTTCAATCATAATTATATAGGCAAAAAGAACATTTGATTATATATGTATACTGAGTGGTCCATTAGTTTGCTGTGCATATCTCATGTTTCCAGTAACGAAATCAAAACGCAGTGCAACAAAATCAGTGAAAATGAAAACTGGCTTCAATTAAAACCGCTTTCACTGACGTACTAATTTTCAAGTGAATATTTGCTTTTTAAGCAGTGAAAGAGTATTTCGATTGTTATTAATGCATTACAAGTTCGTGAATTAAAATTTATTTCCGCATTACTAAGTTGTTTTGCGGGATGCTTCTGTTTTTGCTTAGGGTAGGAGCACAAAATAGGAGCAAGAGAAAAGGGAACAAGAACGATAATCCAATTTGAGCATTTACACAACATGCAATCATAAGATGCTGCAAATTTTCCATCTTAAAGGAAATGACAAGTCATTTAGCATGTTGGGTTTATTTTGCTGTTAGCATTTAAACTTAGAAAAATATAGTACAGAAAAAACTGTCCATAAAAATATAAAGCTAGTATATAATACCACTGTATACAAATTTTCAGGCACGGTGGTAGCCGCCATTCACTTGAAAATTGTGACGTAACTGATGGACTTCATGACCTTTCGTAAGCGCGCTTTGCTTAAATTAAGACTTCTACAACTTACCCAATGTTTTGCAAAAATATCACAAAATTAGCTATCTAACTTTTTGTAAAAACTTACTAAACGTTTGCCTGAAATTAACAAGCTTTCTTCATTCTGTGAATGACGTTATTGGCTGAAGAATAGGCGCTTAAAAGTGGGAGCATCTAAACGTGAAAAGATCGTGACTTTAAAGTGATTTTACCGAGGCGCTTATCTCACTTTTAATAATAAATCCTGCTGAAATTTTTCCCGAACATTGAAATAAGAATAACTTCTTAGAAGACTTGGTCTTTCCTTTAAAAATTCGATTTCCCCATCACCAATCAGTATGCAGTCAGGACTGAAACTTAAGGAAGATTCAGCTTTATGCCAACATATATTGGAATGGGAATTAATAACTTTCAGTCTGCTTCCATTTTTGAAAACCAATTCAAACTCTGTCTAGCTTTTCTATTTCTGGGCACCGAATCTATATAAAATAATAATAATTTTTATTTTAGGACATATTTCGGGGATAACACTTTAAGCAATTCAATACTTATTTCCAAGGTAGTCCGGAATATTATCACCCCCCCCCCCTTGTTACACTTCGATAAACCCGCCTGTTTGGTCGAAGAACCAGCGGTACCATTCTTTAAGTCTTTGGTATGACTCGGTTGGGAGTTCAAACCGCGGCATCCCGGGTGGGAAGCAAATACACTACCATTAAGCTATACCACTAGGTACAAATATTTTTCATATTTCAAGTAAAAAAACAACCCTAGGCAGTAAGGTCGACTTGTATGATCTATGCACATGATTATATAATATATATAATTCGGCCTCGTGTCAGCTAGAGATCAGTGTAAGTCTTAAATGAAGTTCCCTTCCTTATCTCATAATAATAACTTGGTCTTAAGACTATAGTAAGTGTGCTTGATGAATCGCTCTTGAACATTACTCTTATGACAGCCGCAAATAGTACCACGTTACGTGAGCTTAATGCATCCTAGCCTAGATGGTTATAACATTCATTATTCATATTATTAATATGAAGAATGTTTCTACCTTATAGCCCCGTTAAAAAAGAAATATTCTCAGAACTCTTGCACTTGTTTATCTAAGTGTCCCATGGGTGCAGCTGCCTTATTTTGTTACATTTATTAGAAAAAAATAATTATTTAATTTATACCCGATTGGACCTGATAAACAATTAAAAACGAGTGCATCGTGGGAAGACAATTTTAAGAGACATTGATAATTAATAACCGAAGTTTTAGAAAATAGTAACCGTAATTTAGGAACGCAATAACGAGGAACGTCATCAGATAAAAAGACAATAAATAATAATTGTTAATAATTAAGATGTAATGCTCTTCTTAAGATGGTGATTGGAAATACGCGACTATGGTTTCCGTAACCAGCTAACCAGGTCATCTAACATGTTTTTGCGGCAAGTGTAGGCATTATAATTAACACATTTACTTCAAATATATCTGCAAATTATCGGTGCATTTATTAATCAAGTTTATAAATTTACTTGTAATAATCTTCATGCTAATAGCATGCTGTCTTGTGATAGTACGCACCTATGCACTGACGCGCAATTACTGCTCTTAAAACATTCATTTAGGCAATTCGTTTACTGCAATTTTGGAGGGACAATTTTTGACTGTATTGTGTACAAAAATACAACACTGGCGGTTAGTAAATAAACTGTAGTTGAAACAATAAGCAAAACTCGCTTTCTATCAACCAGCCACCGTGTCCCATCTAATGCACACTTGTTAGCGTTAACTGCTGTTAAATTTATCGTGTTTTACGGGTTAGAAAGCTTATGAAACTCTCTATCTAACTATGTAAGCTTTTTTATCAGGTATTTCCACCTAGAAAAAAATTCAGATAAACTGAGACCCTGGTTGCCAGTTTTTAATAGCGATGTTTTCGCGGGAATTTAAAATTTGTAAGGTTACGACTACAAGTCATTGAATTTTCACGTTGAATGTCTGAAGAAAGAAGCCACGTAATTTGTTACCGCAACCAGTCACCGTGCACATTTTACTGATTTACTGATAAGGTGTGGACGCGTTTTACACCCAAGGCTCACTAACAACATGCACGATGATACTGCACATTGTGAGTCAGAAAAGTAGCGTGATGATATAATGTTTAATATTTTTATTTCAATGATTGTTTAACATCTAAGGTTGACGTAACCATTCAGATATATAACATTATCATCATCGTCGTCGTCGTCGTCATCATTGTATCATCATTCATCATCATCATCATTCGACACTGTCATCATCTTCATTCGTCATCATTATCGTCGTCGTTGTCGTCGTCGTCGTAATTATAATTACTATTATAAATTCAAGAAACGATATTTTCATTTGAAATAATTTATTTTGCACAAAGACGCAGATGGTTTGCACAAACTTTCTCAAAAATTTGCAAACAACTTTATATGTATGAACATACACACATCTGCTAAAACTTAATTATGGTGACAACATATTGCTAACATTTTGGGATTGCGTCTTTTTCCTTTTTTGTGCTCCCTTTGCAAAAACTGCGAAAATAAATTTACTGACAGACGTTAATGATAATGGCACACTTGCTAAATATTGGAGGTAATGTTTCTATACATAACACACAAATGCATTTACAAATGTCTTTAGATTTTAATATACTTTAACTAGTTGTACTTTGTAATTGGCCGCTAATAACATATGAACCTTACACTAGATATACAGCAGTTACATCAGTGTGGACACAGTTACGCGATGAACTTGTACATTCTCTTGGCCTTCAGTCGTAATGGCGTTTGACGTAGGCGCAATCCGATTCCGGAAAACAGCTTTTTTGAGACACGCCTTGAAATTCTCTGATTGAAACATGTAAATGAGCGGGTTGATAAACGAATTCAGTGTCATACCAAGCCGACGAAGGTATCGAAGCCATTTATATTTTCCTGTACTCGTAAGCGATAGAATCGTTCCTGCTGCGTGTGGAGTGTAACAAATGACCGTAGTGACCATGATCAGTGCCGCAGTTCTTGCTATTTTTTCTTGAATCAGCATCCGCTTACGTCGATTGGTAGTGACCACTAGACGATGCTGTTGACGAACGAAACGAAATATGGCAGTATAAGCAGCCACGTTGAACAGGGACAATATAATAAATTGAACAGCAATTGTAATGGGACACCATTTATAGTACCAGATACATCCAAGATCTTGATTCCAATTTGCCAAAAGTTGAAGAAGACTAGTTGAAGCCAATATAAACGCACACAAGCTGCAACCCAGTAGAATTTTCAAACATCGGTTGCTGGTCATGCAGGAGCCATGAACTCCTGGTTTCGTTATGGCTATGTATCTGTCCAAGGTCACCCAAGTAATGATGTATTGACTGTTGCACTGAGTAAATGGAGCCATGAACCATTTCAAGGCGCAGTAAGCTTTTGAGGATAGCACTTCAGTTGAAGAAACGCCACCCAGGAAAATCAGAACTCCATATAAAAAATCTACTGTTGCGAGTCCAACCAGAAGAATATTGGTGGCCTTGTGAAGTTCCTTAAACTTGGTCACTACCACAATAACCACGCTATTAAACATCAAAGTACACACAGCAAGAGTAATAAGTATTACGTTTGTAATCATTCTTTCTTGGTAACCATTTGCTCTGCCTGTACGATTATCTGCCTCATCATCAAAGTTTCCCAAGGTGGTGTTAATGTGGATGTTGTTCATCTTCTCTTGAAATGGTTAAGGTGTTGTTGTCTGGTTGGCCTTCCTTGGATCTGCCGAAACGAATCTACTGCCAGCACAATCTGATCTGGAGGGATACGGAAACGCTGCATTATCATAATAACTTCTTCATGCATTATCATAATAATTGTAACAGAAATTTCTAACAACAGAATTTTGTTTGTTGCCAGCTTTTAGTGCGCAGATAGAGTAAGACCTCTAGGCACATTGTCATTAGTCTTACATATTTGCTACATTAGTTAATGGACAGCTATCTATTAGCGACAGCGCATTAGAAACTTAATTCTTCCTTAAAAGCGAATAAAATAGCAAAGGAGCAACAAGGCATTAGCTCACCATCGTACAATAACACTAACTTGACAGTAGGTAGATAATAAGGAGGTTAATTATACCTTAATTCCAAGATTATCAATTGACGACGAGGAAATTGGCAATTTCTATTATAAATTTTACTTGTCTAATTTACCAAGACACATGTAGTAACACGTAACTTTGCAATTATAGAAAAAGGCTACAAATATTAAATATAATTGCTCAATTCAATGCTCGGTAGTCATCAATGAAGTAAATGACATTAGAAAAAACTAGCCTAACTTGGTTTCGAAGCAGAAGATTTTGAAATTACAATACTACCCGTTCGATTGATAATTAATTTGGTCAACGGTGAGGTGACTAGTTGACAAGATCGTAAGTCTTACAGGAGTTTTGATTTATAAAACCAAAAATATTGATGTGTTTAATACATATCTATGTGTGTGTGTGAGTGTGCATTAAATATACTAGTATTTGTGGTTTTATAAATCTTACCTCCTGTAAGACTTACGATCCTATATATGCATATATATATATATATATATATAGGATATCGTATTGTCTAGGTTCATAGGTTATTAGCCTATAGAATAAAGTCTTGAAGATTATAAAATAAAATATTATGAAGACACCTATCTGAGATTTTATATAATGATTGATTTGCATAGCATCTCGTGGTTTCTTGATAAACTGAATAAATTGAAAAATTTATAATAACTTTATACAGGTGCAATAAAGGTCATTGTTGTCTTGAAAACACCAAAGACAACTACCAATTCATGATCAATTTAAACTGCTTTGCTGATTAGCAACAGGAGGACATCGCGCGGTTGTCTTCGCTAAACATTTGCCAAAAAGTAAGGCCTCAACCAGTATAGTACACACTGTCAAACACAACTTCTGGCCCACTTTTACTTATAGACAATGGACACAATGACCCACATCTTCCTCGCCAAACTTTCAACCAAACCCCCGTAGCTATGTAACTGTTACACCCATCTTGCTTGTTTAAAGCTATTAGTTGAGTCAGTTTACTTATATGCTCTTACAATAACCGAAACTAATACCACATGTTTAAAAGGAGAGGTGGAACGCTAATAGCTTGAATTTGGCATCTAGTGATAAGCCGCAAGCGAGGACTATAAGCTAATTTGTAAAGCTCTTGGAAATGCATTAAGAAATTAAGAAATGCATTTACCATCGCCCTGGCTTTGGTTCAAGATTTCGTTAATAGATGTTTACAGTTTTACAAAATAATTACAACTTAGACAGAAATACAAGGGATACGATCGGCTTAATAACTCGGTTTTGTTTCTTAACAGCAGATGACAACTACTGCCAACGAATTTTATTATTGAATTTCTATTAGAAGCTGGCCCGATCTTAAACGTTGCGCATGAGCTTTTCAGACAATGTTTGCAGACAAACAGAGTTCTATCACAAGTATCACCAATAAACCACGATTCAGTAACGCTTTAACCAACAAAAATGCAGCTCATCAAGGACAAGAACAATAACAAGCCAACAAAGACATGTAGGCTAATTGATGGTTAGTCTCTGTGACTAGATAAACGTTTAAGAAACCATGCGTGAAACATACAGTTACAAAAACACACCCTGTAAGTTTTGATTCTATCGAATTAATATCAATTCCCATCGGTTATCGAACTTTTTGATGTGAGATTCGCTGAAGGCATGTATTTGCGTAGGAATAGTCGGGAGCTGAATACTTGTCGTGTCTTTCCCTGCGAAGTTAAATAAATTCCGAATCTGGTTGGTGGATAGATGCGCTAGTAGCGACTTCTGGATGCCGCTTTAATTTGACAGAGCTAGTAAAGCTAGGATATACAAATAACTTTTTGTTTTACATTAAAATTAAAGCATAGAATACAACCTTTAAATGAACATCTGAGTCATTCACAAAATACAACATTTTTTCTTTATTCGAACAGTGACACAATAAGGGCAGTGGTAAAAACATATGCGTTTTTCTTTACTACAACTAGTGAGATCTCTGTTGACACGTTTATCACATTTTAATGTAAAGCTACAGGCAAATGATCTGATAAATGATCACCTGCATTAATCACATTTAAATTGATGTATACTACTGCCGAGTTTTCTTGCACAAATCACGTGAGCAATGTAATAATTATATAAGTAATAATAATAATGTAATATACATATATAAGTTTCCAATATTTCATTAGAAGTATAGGAGCCCTGAATAAGGTTCGAATCCCATCCAAGTCTTTTGTATTTACTAGATTTAATAATTTTGTAATAGTTTATTCGTTTATAATGCAGTGATAATATTATACGTGCATTTTTAAACACTCTGTGCCTCTCAACAATTATTTATTAAACTTTGAATTACCGCTATGACCATTTCAGACTGTGCTGAGCAACTGGCATCATAATCGTCATCACATGGCATATAAGCATTTGCTAGGACAACATCTCTTCCATTTCTGCCTAAATTTTTCAACTTTATTGCCAAGCTTCGGTTAAAATTGGTTTTCGTTACGTGTACTTCTTGCTAGTTTTACTACAAAAATAACTATGCCGCCAAATGGACGGCTTGCATTACTTCGTCCATTCCCGGCACTTTGTAAACTATATGAGTATTACAGAGATTTTATTATATGTATATTATATATAACTCTTACAAAGGATAATTTTCTGAGATGAAACACTGAAGCAGCCGAGATGTCTTAGCCATGCACAACTTTATATATATATATACATATATAAATATATATATATATATATGCACAACTTTATATATATAAAGTTGTGCATGGCTAAGACATCTCGGCTGCTTCAGTGTCTCATCTCAGAAAATTATCCATTGTAAGAGTCAGATCGCCTCACAACCACTTACCATTCTACCCTAAGTCTTGAATACCTACTTAAGGAGTGCCGAGCTATATGAAAAATATAAAGACCATAGAATTATAGATAAGGATTACCACTTCGTTTCAGAATTTATCAATTAGTGCAGGGGATTGCATACGAACTATCACATCAATTCAAAATCTATCAGTAATTAGTGCTGCTATAATTATACAAACGCAGGCACGAGTAACAAGCTTTATTACGATTTCCGCTTGACGGGATAGACACAATTATAAATATTATTTTATTAAGTTTTCAAAGTGGGACTGGTTACAGTTTTAGACATTGCAAACAAGAAGAGCTTTTTGGGGGAGTGGGTGGCTGGATAAGCATGTGTGATTTTACATACAGAAAATACTTTAAAAGTGAATTAAAAAAGATTCATTAAAACAATTATTTTTAATGGAACATAATGGAAAAAATAATTGTTTTAATGAATCCTTTTTAATTCACTTTTAAAGTATGTTGCGTAGCACAAATACAAGAATTACATGTACGCATATTCATAGGTGTACTTTTCTTATAAATCAGCCCATTCATTCACTAATTTTTAACTTGTGCTCATTCTTACATAGTTGTACTTCGTATCAAAACCATAACATATGAGTTTAATATCCTTAGTTGAATTTCATGTTAGATGTAAATGAAATTTTGTTTTATATTAATCAGGTATGTTGAATAAGCAAAGGCCAAGGAAATTGACAATCACTGGAAAGTCATATGATCTTTGTGAAATAAGCCGATATCTGCAGCTACGCATAATAACATCAACTAATATTCTATTTCAAAACAACACAATGAACAAATTAAATAATATTAAACAATACTGTTTATGTGCCTAATTTTTTAGAAGAAATACCACAGAATACACAGAGTTACGTAGGTCTTTCTATCTTTTGAACGGTATATAAGCATTTTGAATTAATGTAAACGTTTCTTTTTAAAGATATTGAGAGACCTAAGCTTCTTTAATTTCCGATAGAATGTCTTTCAACTGGATCGGACCCTATTTTAAGCTACCGTGGTATTACGCGACTGTGCTATTTATTGCTTTTCTTGTCAACGGAGTTTTCTTAACTTTATGCAATAAAAACACTTTTGTCGATTTTTAAGGATTTCATAATGTTTTTTAGCACTATCATTTGCGAAGATTGTTTCACCAAATTCACTGTTGGCTTCAAATTTGCACCAAATTCATATTTACACGCAATTAGATATCTAGTAACTAATTTAATCCATAATCACTAAGACAGAGTGAACATTACTGCTCTGTCGCTTGCCACGCAACCATTCATTTCATCTGCTAGAGGCTTCAGTGCATCAATACCATAACTTGCCGTGCAGTACAATGAAAAACAGTTTTGATAAAAGCAGAGAAGGTAAAGCTATTTGCGCAATTAATTTGAATTTTTGTAAAAGGTCAGAAATCGCATGACACGTACACTGCAATTATAAAACATTATACTGTGCATTAGCATTGTTTCTGCCTAAATTTTATAATAACTACTATTTGCCGTTGTGTCACCATGCTATACATACATTCCGTTTCTGTTGTCTTCAATCCTTTGGAAATTGATAGCTTCGAACTCAGACAAACATTTTAAACAACTACGAAAAATCCCCAGAATGGAAAGTTAATTCGGGCAAAACTACCATAATGAATAGCGATTTTACCACACACGTAATTTTTCCAAATTTTTCTACAAAGAATTCAAGCTAGTAACTGTTTAATCTCGCCAAAGTAAATATGATGATGATTTGCAGGCACAGCTAAAATTTTAGTGTTGGGGCTGGTCGTTATTTATATTAACAATTAAACGTTCATTTTAAATTTTCAATAAACAGTATTGTCTGGTTAGTTCTGTTCTACTATTAAATTCGCTCCATCTGGATGGTTTCATGATTTTACTTTATTATTTTAAATCAAATCTCACACCATGCATTTGCTTAAGTCGTGTACAGCAGGCAGATCGAATGTGGATAAAACTGGTGAGCTATTATTATTTATAACCACAAAGCATAATTTAAGATGCTGTATATAGTTTGATTAGTTCATACACGGTAACTTACTGTTTGAGGCTGTTAAAGATTTATCAGTAAATGCACAGTCATTTATCAATAGACATTTCAAAGTGTGCCCTTTAGAAAATAACTGAGCGACTGAAATTTGAGCAAAACCACTTCGTTCGAAAAAACGCCACAATTGAGTTGCCTTTTGACGTAGAGGTCAAAGGTCACCCCTAACAGAAGTTGATATTAAATGCTGATACTATTATAATTAATCATTCCATATATTTCCAATTATTAAAATTGGTCATTGCCACACAGCAGTAAAACTCATAAATTTATGGTTTATGAACCTCACTGTTAAGTGAGTTGGTTCGTCAATTCAAGGATCAAGATAATTTATCGAGGCCGAGGGCAAGCCCGAGTGGATAATCTGTATGGATATTCGGGTTTTACCCTACAGCTGCAGCAATGCTGGCCCACCCTCCACCTGTTCTACCTGTACAATGGCCAGATCTGGTACTAGCACAGAAGGAGTAGTAATGAGACAATTATATGAAAAGATTACAACTAAACTTCAATAGGTATTGGTTATGCATCACGCATTTATAGTTGTACAAAAATTATATTATAATAATTGTAGGTTTTTAAAAACTTTCCCAATTAGGAAAACTTCTGAGGCTTGGCGAAAAAACTCCTAGTTTTTTACTAGAAGAATCATCATTTCAAAGTCACAAAAGTATGAAGACATAAAATAATTTAATAACCTTACCTGCAGTTATTTCTGGCTCTCCAAGTTCAGTTGCTTCTCTAACTTCCCTAATTTCCACCATGGTGCCTCGAATAACCAAACTTTTATCTGTCAGTCCAGGATCAGAGAAGTTCTTCTTCTTTGTGCACGTGGTTTTCTGTTGTGTGTAACTGCAATCAACTCCATATTCAGCAAGTCTCGGAGATTCGGTAAATAGGGAAGTAGTCTGAACAGTGGGATCCGATATATCTGTGTACACTGGGTCCGTCTCAATAGGATCAGTGCACGAAGAAGTGAAGGTGCACAAGCTTGCCCATGGGCGGTAAACGTCAGCACTGGCACCTGCATCAACATCGTCAATGTCAGCATAAACATTTTCGGTTTCGTTCTCATCTTCCGAATCAAACGTGACCATCCTTTGTGAAGCTGTCATATCAAAGCCTTCATCAATGTCAGCATAGGTGTCGTCAAATTCACCTTGACTTGAAGAGTCTTTGCCATTTCCACAAACGGCCTCGTAGTCACTTTCTACTAGAAACGTATCCTCCAAAAGCATCAAGTCACCATCCGTATCTGTTAGTTTGAAATTTGACTCACTAGCGAAATTCTTCAGTAAACGCTCTATCTCCGAGCCAAACGATCCAACTGAAGTTCCATCATCTTGAGCACTGCCAATGGACACTGACTCAGCATCTTGCATTTCGCATTTTATTTCCATATCTTGGCATTCGGAGTAGTCACCATTTTGCACATGGTCTACTGTAGCGAGCGGGTCAAAACGTTTTTCATTTACATTATTTTTCAGATAGAGAACCTCTTTTTCGCACTTAATACTGATATCTTTCAGATCGATAATAGCCGGATTTTTTAATGGATCACTTTGAGCGTCTTCTTTGTTGGATGTAGTCAAGACGGCAGGTTTTTTGGTCAAAAGCAAAGATCTCTTCTTCAGTAAGCTCTTTCGTGGCATCGGAACAGGACTTGACGTACAACTTCTGGCAGTTGATGCTATATCACAGGGTTTGATGTTTCCAGTTTCGGTATTATCGCTTTCGTTTGATGTTCGTGAAGTATCTACATTTGTGTTCATATTAGAATTAGAACAATCAACTTGTAAGCAATTCTCAACAACATGCAAGTCATCCAGTTTCATTTCACTCGCTTCTGAAGTCACATTTCTACTAGGAACATACCCAATTTCTTTCATAATTTCATCCAGCAAGCTACTGCCGTCGCGAGGCCCCAGCCTGGTATCTTTCTTAAACGATGGCGCACTCATACAGCGTCTAGAAAGTTTACTGCGTCGCGATGGAGCACTTTTGATCTTCAGCCCGGATTTTACTGCCAAATGTTTAGGTTTTGGCATCAGCGGCGGTCTGGGCGTTTGCTTACTAGTGCGCGAATATTGTTTGATCGCTAAATCTTTCTCTTTAAACTCAACCAGAGAGAGTGGAACGTCTTTGTTATTCTGAGTTGCTGTACCGTTTCTACTGTACACAGCTCGTCCAATTCCATTATTCATGCACTCACGGTGTAACACAGTAGCACAATCTCCCTTCGAACAGCAGCTACTGCTGCTGCCCCAAGTTGACCTCCTTTCTGCACTCGATACGTCGTCCAAGCGTGAACCCCCAGTTAGCAAAACTTCTGATCCAGTTAATTCAACTCCAGCTAACAGTTGCTTGCTGGTAAAGTCGGCATTACTTTCAAACACCTGTGTGCCGTCGGTAAGTTGTTCAGTCCAGTAACTCGGGGCGTGCGTGTTACTTTCTATATATTCTTTTAATTGGCTGTCATTATCCAAGTTGTCTGCGTCACGCACTGGGTTATTTGCCACAACACTTGCTTTGTCTTCTTTCGTTGTTTTTGGCAAAATGCAGCTTGGAGTTTTAGCATCAATAATTACTTCAATTGAGTCATTAGAATCAGCAAAATTCTTTTGATCAGACAGCTTGCTGACAATGTCAGTATCTAAGTTTGCACAGCCATTACTCAGTGAAGCAAGTTGTGCAGGCAGTTCATTGACTTTTCTTTTATCAGTTAGCGTTGTAAATGTATTTGTTTTAGTTCTTTTAGCTAATGTGTCTGCATCCGCATGTGGCATGGGCCTATTATTTCCTGATCGTTTCTTTCTCATAAGTTGGGTAAGTTCGAATGGTTTTGGCAGCGGTTTGGGTTTTTTAAAACTAATGGGAGTGTTAATGGCGCTGTTGTCGTCAGGAGTGATCACAGGGGAGTGCGTTGAACGCGACATGATACGTTTTGCTGCCCTCCAAAGTGTCCTTCTGTTATCTTTACTCGATGCGTTCCTTAAAACCACTTCCCCCATAATGGTCCCTGCAACAGCAAAAAAAATATCTCACAACCCAAAAGTAGGATAGTAAACAATTTCTCAAATTGAAATATATATACTTCTACAGCTAATTGACGCATGCAAGCTAACAGGGACTCAACGGTTGGACTGATTTCGTAATTAATTAGAACTCAAACGTCTTTAGAGAAGTTTGTTGAACTAACAGTGATTACTAGGTTCCCAAACAGACTAGAAAGTCTGTAAGTCTTCACATGATATATTACATCTTCAGAAAAATAGATATTAATTAGTGAGGCTATTAAGATCCTACAAATGCCACCTAAACCTATAGTTCATTATTATTTTCTATATAATACAGTACGAATACACATGCAAGTTACAAATGGTTACAAGGCAGCGATACTATAAAGGAGGCTTTATTATCGCAAACACTACTCTTGATGTAGGTAACTTTATCCGGGCATTAATTTTCATTATGTAATATTAATATTTTTTCACCTGAACAGCGGACTCTGAAAAACCGAATGTCCATACTGAAACTCTTCTAATTTGCATAATGCTAGTGCCAACTGTGGGCTAAAATGCATAAGTAATTTACCTGATAGATGACAAAGTAATAAACTGTTACTTGTATTCAATAGTAATTATCAAGGAAGTAACACCAATGAATTTATGACTGTGACAAGCACGGTGACCCAAGGACATGAGCTGTATAACAAGCAGCTATTACATACAGCAAGGTAAAAGACTTTAATAAATCTGCACCCACATGTTACTGAATAGAAATCTGAGAATAGTAATTCACACACCTTCGTGGTTGTCAATGATAAAAGGAGAAAACTTGCACTCCTGCTGAGCGGGTAGTGCAAGGTACCAGCGCAAAAATGTCAAAACAACCAGAGATGACGTCATGCATTTAGGTCTACAATTAAGATTATATTATAAATCCTAACATTATAAATCCGAGTACAGGATATCACGTTTTTAACTTCACTTTACGAATAAGTACATCGTTGGCGTCTTTATCTGTGCAATATTATTAGTCTTAATTTGTTCGTAACGTTGTTGCTGAGCTTTTCGGCAAGCTCCCTAATAGAAAGAAACTAAACTTATAAACTTTTTTTTACAAATAACGTCACTATGGGCAAGAATTTTAAACCAACGCAACCTAAGTGTTAGATTCTACCTTTATAGAAATCGTTTAACCTTCATAGAAATAGTGTATCGCAGGCGCAACCATATTGTGAGTTTTGTACGAGAATGAGTGCAGGCCTTAATCACAAACCCACTGAATAAATCCCCCTCTATATATGTTCTAGGTGCTACTCCCAAGATCACAACGTATGTTTGCAGCTCGTTCAAGCTGTAAGCTGTAGCAGGCCCCATGCAGAAACCTCAAGGCAATAGCAAATTAACAAGAAAGAATAAAGGAATTTAAAATACACACTGCAAGAGGGATAATCTTGTACTATTGAAAGAATTCATGTGCACTAGGCAAACAATGCAAGTCCTAGGAAATGTGAAATAAGGAAGTGTTACTAAACAAACGCATGACAGGTTTAAGGTGGAATAAAGCTCAAACAGAATTCAAGAGAAACAACCATTCACGTGACCTACTTAAACTAGCAGATTTAATGTGAATGAAAAGTGAAATTACTTAATATAATTTTTTGCTATTTTTCGGTTCATTTAACGCTAAGACAGCAACTTCCCTTACGTGTTAGTAAAATTTTCCTTGCTACAGAAAACACAAGATTTTATTGCTATCTTGAAGCGAGCATTCCATCTTATTTTAGCAGACTAGTTACCCCCACTGTGACACTTAAAAGATTAATCCAACAAAATTATGTTATTATATACGCTGAAACCTGAGTAAAGATAATTACATGTATTAATAATTATAGCACATAAATTAGTGGATGAGAGGTATAACCCACATAGGTGCGAGAATTAATTAGTTTAAATCTTAATGATATTCTGCTACTATTCATACTACGCAGATAGATGAGTTGAAAAACTTTCGTCACTTTTACAGTTTGTTCATTTTAAACTGGAACGCTTGATGAGGGAAAACCGTCATTGTTTTACCGGCTGCACATTTTTCTCACTTGTAATGCTATTGTATATGCGAAACTTTACGCAGTTACACAAGTTCAAACTATTGAATACATTTCGTTACATCAAAAAGGCACTACAGATTTTATGAGATATTTTGTTTGGAGAGAAAATTTATGACCGTATGTTCAGCCCACTTAAATCTCTCACTATTTTGCAAGTTCATTGCCATTAGAAGCTCATGATTAGTTTACTAAGGTAGTAGATCTTACAAGTAAATATTTTATTATTTCGATATTGGCGTTGGTAGACAAATTTTACACACGAACTTTTGCATGGAATCTAGAAGAAGACTAATGTAGTCTGTGGACGAGAAAACGCGAAGAAAAGGAAGAAAAAAGAATAAGACAAAAAACAGAAGAAAAAGGAAAAATGATAGAAAGATGGGAAGGAAGAAAAAGAGAAAGGAAATGAAGAACAAAAGACAGAATTATGATGAAAAGGGAGAACGAAAAGGAGGAAAGAAAGAAAGGGCGGGAGGAATGAAGAAAGGAGAAAAAAGAAATGAAGAGAGAAGGAAGATGTAAACGATCGGGCGACAAAAACACAGACGGAACAACAGCAAGAAGAAAGAAAGAAAGGTAAAGAGAGTGAGAGAAAGAGAGAGAGAGAGAAAGAGAGAGAGAGAGAGAGAGAGAGAGAGAGAGAGGGGGAGGGAGGGAGAGAGAGAGAAAAAATGAGAGAAGAGAATCTAGGACTAGAAAGAGAACAGGAGATTTGATGAAAACGAAAAAGAAGATAGGCTGACGAAAGAAAGGTGGGAAAGGAAGAAAGAAAGAAGGGAAATGAAGAACAAAAGAAAGAATTAAAGTGTCAAAGGAAAGAAAAGAAGAAACGAAGGGAAGACAGACAAGGCACGGAAATAAAGGAAAGAAGAAATAAAGAGAGAAATGACCGGGCGGCAAAAACAAGACGGACAACAGCAAAAAGAAGAGAGGGAGAAAGAGAGACAGAGCGAGAGAGAGAGAGAGAGAGAGAGAGAGAGAAAAGAGAATCTAGAATTAGAACGAGAACAGGAAATAAAGATGAAAGCAAAAAAGAGGTATGCTAACGAACAGGTATTCAGTTAAACAGGCAGACAGGTATAAAAAAAGACATGTAGGAAGAAAGTAGTCACGAAGACAATAATAAATGAAACAAAAATGCCTCTGAAAGGAATAAGAATAAGAAAAAAACGAGAGAACGGAAGAGGAAAGGAAGTAAAGAGAGAATAAAAAAAGGCGATAGGTAAGCAATGACTGATTCTAATTCAGGTGTCTTGAGTTACCTAATAGGAGTGATTGGATTTTGATTTTAATTTCAAATTGATTTTGAAGTGCCAGAAGCACATTGCTTTCACATAAAAAATAAACATATTCGTGTCCATGTTCAAGTAAATAAATAAAATTTTTATAACGATTTACCAGAACGCGTAATAATAAGCAACCCAGTAAGCACGAGACAGGGACATCCCAATACTCGTATTTTTTCTACTTTCATTTTTGTAGGAAGTCATGTTACAACCACTAACGTCTTATCATCTGCTATTTGTGTCATTTTTTGGTAATTTGCGAGGTCTCGGCACTGCCTGTAATTGAGCCAAAATCTCGACGTTTACTTACCTGCAACATTTCAAACGGAAAAGTGCAGACAAACCACCGAAATATTAAGGAAAATACCTACGAAGTCTATGATAGGTGTGATAGGATAAAATAATAATTACTTAGAGTTTTAGTTGAAATATGTTCGATTTAATTATTATAAAAAGCTTATTTAAAACAACCGAATGTAGAACAGTTTGTGAGAGAGCTGGATGTATGATATGTTTACAGAAAACGTTAAGTACCCGATTAGACACAGGATGTCAGACTTACTTAAACGTGTGCACAAAAATAGATACTATTTTGCTATAATCGGATGATAGTGATAATTACATAAGCAAACTATTGTATGAGAATTAGGGCATACACAATACGACTTTCATCAACAGGCTGACCATGCGTCATAGCGCGGTTGTCAAACACACATTTATTTTAAATCCTACGCAAATAAAAATAGTTCTTGCGTGATTTGAGCCCCTGAACGGAATAGCACTATCTTATTAACGTAATAAATTAATTATATTCCTCTCGTCTGCCATAATAGTGGGTCAGATGATCAACTTCATGTGATTCACTTTTATTTCCCTTTTATGCAAAATATTAACGTCCATTCTGGTGTACCTGGATGACAAACACTACAGCACTCACAAAAGTAATGACTTATTTCCAGCTAAAAATTTAAAGATTATCTAGCCACACTGCTGAGCACCCGGCGAATAGATCTGCTCTGTGCTATATTCATTAGCATGGTGTCGACCGTACAATCACAAAAGACTAACAACCACATGTACACGCCTATGAGACTCATCGAAGAGCGAAATAAGATCAAGAGGTCATCATTATAAAATGTGCCAAACAGTCACTTCAGACGTGCTCCAACTCTAGTAACAGCTTTTCTAGCAACATGTTTTCAAACACGTCAAGTGTTTGATGGTACCTTAATTATTATCAGAGTGGACTTGTAATAAACTTAACCCGATTTAGAAAGCTTTTCGGGACTAAATAAACTACATTAAGTAATTTGTTCCACCAGCAAACGTACCAGAAATCAAAAGTGAACGTACAAATGAAAAAGGCATAAATAATTAGATATAAATTTATTTATGTAACATTTTACAACAACGCTTGGCCAACTACATTAGGCAGTGGATGTATTAGACCTACGTAATTATTACACAACATTTTTGTTTTACGAACCGCAATAAATAAAGTAAACAAACTGTGATAATGTAATACAGAATACATTACACTGATTATATAAATTTTCACAACACAATATTATGGCGGAACCGAATTGATAAAGATGGAGGGCACTTTAATAAATTTGTAAAGAAAAACATTGTGCTATATTGTTAGTAGCTGACCTTATAATTGGCGCAGCTATTTCGTTTAGACAAACAAGTGCTGTGATGAAAAACTGTTAGTGATTAAAGTGCATGTATGTGATGCAAATTTCAGTCTCAGGGTAAAGGGGGTAAAAAAACCATTGAATGAAACATTGCACATCTATTGATAACAAAACTAGAGAGACATGCATTTCTAAATTTTCTCGTGGTTTCAGATTTCGCATTAATACCGAACATCCAATCGCGAAAATGACATGTTGATGACATACAGCGACTAAGCGTTTACAAAAGCTTGCCAGTTAGCCTAATATTCAGCCTGAATTATGCTTACTGATACATTGCCATTGCATTAGTATATCGTCAAGATATCTAGTGCAGATAATCTGAGAAAATCAGGGCGTAGAATTATTGCTGGGCCCGCCCAGGTAGATCAAATAGATGCTCATGTAAATCAAGTTAGTTTTAATATGAAACGTTAGCAAAAATTCTTCTCATTTAATGATTAAAATGTATCCAACCACAATTAACTGAAGTTTTTGGAAACTAAACAGGTTGACAAGAATTAAGTAAAACTGTCATGATTGCTGGTTTTATGGTAATGTAGCGGTTATGGTACCTGTCGGATAGCGAAAGATCTTGGTTACTGACATTTTCACGTTTCTTTTTTTCCGGTTCGTTCCATCGTTAAAAGCAATCTTGAGATACATTAATTAAGATGTTAAATAATTAATTTCTCAATTTTGTCAACATATATACACATATATTACTGATATGTGAAAACTTGGGAATTAGTCTCACTATTTGTCCACACTATAAAGCGAGGCTTGTTATGTCCTCGTGCGAAGTAACTCTATTAAAACGTCTGTTTCGTCAAGGTGCTGTTCTCGTTCTTGTAATACATTTTTAACAGTTTTTGATACTGCGACATCACGATAAAGTTACTCTATATTATAAACTAACGAAAAAACGGATTTTATGATAACAGTAAATTATCTTCTAAGTGACATTTCCAGGCAGGTGAGCAAGAAAAATTTAACAAGCGAGTAATAAGTTTCACAAAAACGACACGAAAATGGTAAATTAATATAATAATAAATAAATTAACCTTTAATTGTATTAATTTTAAACATCACGTATTGGTTTAACTTAATTAATTTAAGATTACGAGTTTGTCTTGTTAGTTTCAGTAAGTTACACATCCCATCCTAAAACAAAATTGGAACATCAGCAGGAATCGCATCAGTGAGTCATAACATCATGCATAAATAGCTGGTAAGTTTTTACAGTTTAACACTTGTTTTTGCTCGTAAAATATGATACTATTAATGCGTAAGAACTATAAATGCGAACTTTCAAGTATATTGACTCAACCAGCATCATAATTTTCGCTTTACTAGAAAATACCAACCTTATTCTTATAAATGGTCATTAATTGCATGAATTAAAAAAATCAATCAATAACGTTATCACCTGCCTTTCCTATAGTTATGCCTGTCTATGTAAAGACACGTTATAGATTAGCTCCTTGCCGATGCATTTTCTGCATTTCTGCATTATTAGACGTTTAAAAGGACCTACTGAAATATTTTAGACAACTTACAGCTTTGTAGTCACTGAATTTACATGTAGTAATATCCTAATCTCCAGGGGACAGTAAGTGCTCGGTGCCCCCCCCCCCCAATATGCCGATGGCGGATGTCCAATACCGTATACATATTATTCAGATAATCACAACATTAAGATAGGACAAGCCTAAATGTTCTCATGAAGTAGCAACTCTTACACAGTAGACCATAACTGCTAATCCAAGTTACCGATACGATTATTGCATCTCTTCCTGCAAAGGATTAAATTTAAAAACATACCGCGCAATTCTTTAATTTTAATAAAGTACACAATTACAGTAATCAAATGACCAATGCTAAGCAACACGTATGCAGAAAACTTGAGAAGCGTTTCTACAGCTTTTGGCAGATTTTCAAGTTTTCCTGCGTGCAAGAGAATCCCCTCGAAAACCATTGTAGACTGGCAAACTATCGCAGTCGATGTGCATATAAACAAAGGTGCTGCTGTCTTTATCCTCTGTTTTATGTCGATGTAAGTTTGCTGTGCTCCCGGAGCCAAAGGTGCGAGTCGCTGTTTGTGCTGCAGTATGACTTTTAGTATTCTCGAATAGACAACAGCTTGTACAACAATTGACAGAAAAAAATGGGAATTAAAGAAATAGTTAAACGGCGTGCTTACATTCTCCATACCAATGCATGTACCAAACTTATCGTCCGTAGACACCATCACACGTGTGGTGGATAAAATTCCTACCAAACAGCAATAGATCCAAATGCAAAGAAGAAGAATTTTAGTGTTTCTGGTTGTACATATCATCGGATAATGTAGAGGATAAAGTATGGCAACGTAGCGGTCAATAGTAATCCATATGTGGCTTTGGTTGCTTCCAATAAGCAAAGCGTAGCAGAAGAAAAGATAAAATGAACAGCCGACGGCAGAGAACTCAGCAATGCGACGGCGAACCATGTTGGCTGTAAAACTGAAAATGCCAGTAAACGCTCCACTTGCAGCCAAGTTCGCCAGGAGAAAATTACCAGTGCTCCACAGTGATTCAGTGACCACAATAGACACAGCAACGAAAGCGTCGAGTCCATTCATTGTCATCATTATCAGAAAGACAAAACCCCAGAAAAGCATTGAGGACGTAGCAAAGTACGATTTGCTTTTAACATTAATGAAGTCGCTGGTGAAATTTGATTCCAAGAAAGAATAATTCATGTTGTTTGCGTCTGTTACTACTATAATAGTGCAGTGGTTTGGCTTTCAGTTACTAATAATCTCAAGACTTCACAATTGAATGAAGGGCACATCAAATTTCAAATGACATACAATATATATGCATCTTAATACAAGCAGTCAGTTTCAACATTTTTGACATGCGCAGTAATGAGGCTTGCTATAACTAAATATAAAGAAAACTTTATTTATCCGCAAGTTAAAAACCTCTACAATACAAGTACACGAAACAATTCTTAAACTTAGGTTGATTTCGGGATTCAGCCATAAAAAATCTGAAGTTGTATTCTGAAGTAGCCCTATTATCAGACACAATACAAGTTAAATGTACATCCATCCTAGACTCGGAATGGGACCAATCGGTTTGGAGCAGCGCGGTCGAATAGCGATTCCTCGAAGAAATCAACGTAATCAGTAATTAGCAGCTCTGACGTTAGGGACGCAGTTCGAAACGGTTTAAGTTTTGTACTCATTAACTCCGTTTACTCTAGCTAGAATTGTCACAGAAAATGTGCACATTCAGAACTTGGATTAACTTTGGAATGCAAACAGAATTGTGTCCGTTCCGTATCCTTTCGCTATTCTCTGCTGGGACACAGCACAGCTCTGATCAAGCACTTTTCATCACATACAATGGCTCCGACAGTGTGTTTTTAACGACACAGAGGCAAAATAAGTCCACATATCTACATCTAGTGTAAGAATACAAGTGAATTAAACATAACGCTATGAAAGGCGTTAAAAAGATTAAGTGGCGAGTGCGCGTCCGTTTCTTCTCTGTAATTTTAAACAGGACTACTGTAATAGACTCGTTGGCCTAGACATAACCTGAGTAAATCATGACAAAACCTATCATACAAACGTGCGAACGCAATACTAAATATTATTAGAAATTCTCAAAAAATTTTGCACACCACACCACGCCACACCAAGACCATCTGTTTTCTGTACAGCTAAACTAATCAGACAGAAAAAGTACTAAATATCAAACAGGTATAATCAATGTTATGGCGGTAGTATTGATGAACTTTCGCTCCAGTTTAACCGGCCCTTTTTCGATTTGTCTTCTGTTTGACATTTGACTTTTCATCAACGTCAGGTTTCAGTGCAACCGTAATATGAGCTTGTTAATTTGGGTGAGCTGGCTTCAATATTAATAATCAAAAGCATCAAAGCATTACGTTTCTTTGAACAAGAACACTATCATGCATGCTTATCTTCTAAAAGATTTGTTCTTAAGAATGATTGTTTCACAGCCAATGTGACACGTAAAATTGTTCGTGCGGAATAATTAACACAAAATAATTTTTTCACAGATAAACTCTAAGTTTTTCGCATGAATAATTAATTTGACCTACGCGCGTTCTGCTTAACAACGGAAGCTTTCTTCTTCGTTCAAAACAGAACTTTTTGATCTATTTACCATATTATGTAAACTTTCTACATTCGTAGCATCACATTTATAATCTGGACATTTTTTGCAATATCTTTCCTGATATCATTCCAGGAAAAAAGAAATTTATGTTAGTTTTGATTCACACTCTCTCATTGTTGCTATTTTTTCAAGCAAAACTTCTTTAGTGACATAGCAAGGAAAACAATATTAACGTAACTTTGGATAACTTTTACTGCATATAAGCTAATAAAATTACTGCAAATTGCTAATATAAGACCGATGGATGCAAATGTTCGCCATGCTTAAGAAAACCAGTGTTATTATTATTCCTACTGATACTAATCTAATTTTAACAGGATCTTACTAATACTAATTTAATTTAAAACAGTATAGATTTATTTATCACATATTCGTTGTTTGTAATAAAATTAATGGCACCAGAACGCCTAATTTTTCTTTTGACTGGACCTTTACTACTACTGCTGCTGCTGCTGCTGCTGCTAAGGTGACGACGGGCCATTATTAGTCATTAACGCTCGACGTTAATGATGACGTGTCGTTAATGGCATTAACACCTATTGACGACGAGCGGTTAATAGTCGTTGAAGCCCTGTCATTCTATGGTGAGTTAGTAGTTTTATGGCTAACCAATGAACAACTATCACTTCTTTAGTCGAAAAAATGAAAATCCTCGCTATGTCGTCACGGCATGCGAAAAAAATTGAACAACCTTTAAGCATTACAGTGTTAGTACAAGCAGGACCAATGCACTACTTAAGATCTTAACAAAAGTAGGAAATGTTAAGCAATTCCAAAGTCTTCTAGAGAAAAACTCATACAATGGTTTACAGCGAACTGTGTATAAAGAGACCTACTATTCATATTTGTGAACAATTTAATTCGCGCAAACGCTACGGAAGTTTGAAGGTTTTACGACTGAAGTACATGAGTGTGTTATTGGGCCAGTTTGTGATTACTAAGCAGTCTAAATCCTCTCTGCTATATTGCTTGTTAAAGATATTCTTATAACTAAACTCCGTCTTAAGTTATTACATGAATGACGTCAGTAATTATTAATCAGACTACATGAGTCAGTGCTGCAAATCAAAATTTTGCCCTTTAATGTTTTTGACAGTTTTTAGACAAACTTTAGCTCATTTTACTGCTGATTTTTATTAATCATCTAATGACTGTAGATCGATTCAAACGTTTTATTTCTGGTCAACGCAATAATTTCTCTTTTGCTGATTAACGGTTTAACCCAGTCATCGATGCAATTAAAGACTTTAGACTTTTAGAATTTTATCTTTTATTTAACCAACATGACATAATAAAAATTGCTGTAACATTTTTTTTCATTAAAAACTGATGTGGGCCGGGAAATCCCCATGCTTGGCGAACACGGATGTGGCATCCTGCCTCATAGTTTAAAAATCATATGACCAACAAAACCATTTGAGGGGTGATGCAGCAAACAGAAAGCAAGAATCAAAAATTAATTAAGTTTTTCATTTAATTTAATAATTGTAAAGGCTGTTAAAGCTGAATTAATCAAGTGCTGCGGTGAGGAAGTAATTACGAGTGATTACGAGGAATGGGCCAATTTGATTTTTTGCTCTTTTCCTTCTTTTTTCTTTCATTTGAAGATAAAGCAATATGTACTAAAGAATCATGTCTTCTCGACGTTTTAGTTTCAAAACTTTTAACCAAGCCAGCTTTGTTACGCAATTTAACAGTGATACTGTAATCCATAGTTTCACTCATTTTTGAGAAATAATTCATAAAGTTCAAAGCAAAATATCAGTGACACGTATTTAAACCTATTAAAGCAAGTCGTAAGAAATTTGCTAGATCTTTTTACATGCAATCAAGCGAAAAGCCACGTATCAAAACTTTCCGTTCTTACTCAATGACTATTTTTAGCCGCCACGTCACTGTCTTTACATCCTTGTCATTTCCCAGCGAACATAATATAATATATAAACCTAAATGCAAGTTATATGTAGATTATGTAAACAGATGTAAATGTATATGACAATTTTGATAATAACGTGTAATTACATTTTAACAATAATTATTTTGATTTCTACAGTAAAGCAACGTTATCATTACTATACGCCTCCAATAAACATTGTGAATTTAGTATTTTCGATGTAATTAGATGTTTTAATAATTTCCCAACTTCCAGACCAAAGTCCCAAACTTCAAAATATTGGAAGAATTTGCCGAACTATGGATATACATGCAGGGCAGGCCTATCATACGCGACATACACTTAATTTGGTAGATATAAATATAATAAGCCTAATTCTCTTCTTTGCAGAAATGCCGGAGCCTGCAGGCACAAAACAAACCTACATGTATGCTAAAATAATTTAACGTATTTAACTAATAAAATCAAGGTCAAAAAGAAATAATCAGCGAGCTTATAGTTACAATAATAGCAGCTACGCTGATATATTATAAGTATAACAGAACTACGTTAATAATTATAACAGAAAAAATAACTCAGTAAGAGACAGCTTACATTATTCGCGACACTAAATATGGATATTACATACAGAATTTACCTACAAACTTACCGATGGTATCTTTTCTCACATTTGGCGATCATTATTCTACCTCTCTTAAACGATGGAACGTATAATAACTAAACGAACTCGGGTATTACGTAACTACCATCAAATTCCAACTGTCTAATGTGTTCCGACATGAGTCTTGTGACTGCAGTGCAAAATACATAATAGTATGCTGTAGCAATAATAATCTTCCTGTTCGTATTATCTGATACGGCTGGGTGCTCCAAGGCAAATACCTGTTTCGTATCTTTTCTGTGACACACCTGAGGGCTACATCCTGAACGAAGTGGAACATCACATTCGCGTAACCAATTTTCAAGTAACTAGTCCAAGTCAACAAAAATCTGCATGGGAGCATACATGCCATCGATAAAAAATAAATAAAACAAATATATAACATGTATAATTTTTTCTGGCATTCATCAAGTTTGTTGTTTCAAGTAGGGTCACAAATCCCTTTGGGCTAACAGCCAAACAAGCAAGCCCAACAGACTTGAGCGGTTCATCGTGGGTTACTTTTTAATGAGCTCCTAGGGAATTATTTCGGGAAGGTTGAACCTTGAAATGAACAAAACACAATTCATTTCACTGAACAGAATTCAGTTTGAAATCAAATGCGCGCCCTGCACAAGGTAATGCATTGAACCAAGTATAGCTATCAATAAGCTTTGAACCTACAGCAACTTAAGTCATGGTGTCACATTGTTAAAGGCAACACGAACGTGAACATGAACACGAACATGAAAAATATTACATGAATTAGCATCATCAGTAAGATTAACACCCATACCACCACCACCACCATCAACAACAGCAACAGTGGTAGTAATGACTGTGTTAGAAATTAAACAAATGAGAGTAACACTGGTAGCAGCAATAACAACAGCAGCATAAACTCCACATCATAAATACAAAAATTCATTTTAGTTAAATCAAGTGGGCTAGACAGATTTTCGTACATGTAAATGCAAAGAATACTTTTAATTTCGTTACGGTTTCAATTATAGAAGCCAGTTGAAATTGCGAATTCACAGTTAGTTTCTTCGTTGCATTTCAGAAAGGAATGTCTGGTATTTGCTAGCGTTATTGTTGTTCTTGTTCTTGTAGACAGTTTGTTTTGAAGTTACGTGCAGTCATGTGTGGCGCGCGCGCGTGTGTAGGTGTGCGTGCGTGTGTGGTCTGCAAACTTAGTTTGAGTGTAGTACGGATTGTGATAGCCATTTTGTCATATACATGTTGCATGTTGCATTTGTTCAGTATTCTCTTTCTCATTCGTATCATCGGATTCTCTTCGTACAGTGGCCACACAAGTGCTTTTAGGCATTTTCGAAATGGTAAGCAATGAGCACTTAGCGAGCATCTTGTGAGTCACGCCTTCCCTCAGGCTTAAGGCTCGTACACTGCACCAGGAACTACAGCTGTTATACACTGTTTATTCTATTTATGGCCGTCTGTCTTATATCTTTACATGAGTATCAATTTGCTTACTATTACGTGTATGCGATTGTGATACAGTCGTCAGACCTCCTGTCAATCGGTCTAATCACCTTGTACGTAATTCCAACTCTGGTCACGTTAAAACCGACGACGGGTGCTGAGATAAAAATGTAAGCCTATTATGATTGTTCTTGGGGGTTGCTAACCATATCCCTTGTATGCCGAAAAAAGATACTCACTCAGTGCGTTTTCCACTAACCTGTCAATCGATGTATACACAAACAATGGTTCCCACAGAAATTTGTGTAGAATTTATAATACATGTTTTTAATTATTTAGGTACACTGTAATTAAGCATAACTGACGAGGAGTACACATATAATGTTTAAAGCAGAGTACACTTATAATGTTAAGTTTAAATCACAAACTACTTAAAACCTATATACGGTAACTGTGAGAGACTACTACTTCATGATGCCCAAAGTCAAAAAATTCATGTTTGAGTAGCTTTATTACGTTTTATCTGTAAGAAAATCATAACAAAATATAATAAACTAATTTGAGCAGTCATGGTGAACTATGGCAACGCCAAACGGTTTCCAAAGGGCATATCTGCAAGTTGGGCAGAAAAAACTCAATAACCAAATAAACCCAATGCTTTACCAGTTTTAGACTACGCTGTTTTCTTGATTTGCACTGAAAATATTACAGTACATTAATTTAACATCAGTATTTTTATTTGTTATCATGACTTTGTATTCATTTTCATGAAAATATTTCAACTATTTTTGAAATATTTGTAACTACGAATTTTTATTCAGGGTCGTACGGAGCTATTTTGTTTAAATAGTAAATGTCTTAATTACCTTCATTGTGATTTGTGATTGATCGTATGATTTTAATCATTTAGTTCTATTATAAAAAATGAGATCTTCTGTGGACAGCGTTTTTAAAAATAAACAATTTTTGTTATTGTTATTATTATTATTATTATTATTATTTTTATTATTATTATTATTATTATTACTACTACTACTACTACTACTACTACTACTACTACTACTACTACTACTACTACTACTACTACTACTACTACTACTACTACTACTACTACTACTACTACTACTACTACTGCTGCTACTGCTACTACTACTACTACTACTACTACTACTACTACTACTACTACTACTACTACTACTACTACTACTACTACTACTACTACTACTACTACTACTACTACTACTACTACTACTACTACTACTACTACTACTACTACTACTACTACTACTACTACTACTACTACTACTACTACTACTACTACTACTTCTACTACTACTACTACTACTACTACTACTACTACTACTACTACTACTACTACTACTACTACTACTAGTAGTAGTAGTAGTAGTAGTAGTAGTAGTAATAGGCTCAAACCTGATATAATGTGACAAAACCTTTTCCGGTTTGGGCCTAATACGTGAAGTTAGTGAGATCAAATACAAACACTTGACCTCAAATTTTATGAACCTCCATTAGTATCAGCACTAGTCATTACACAAACGTTACAACTAAATCAACAAAATTTCAAAATAAGGTGAATATAATTATATTTAGGTCTACTGTGTATCTAAAAATTGTTAAGGCGCACCTCTAATATAAGTGTGCCTTCCCAACATCGTTTAGCTTATTGTGTGCTAAGAAAGTACAATGTTCTGCCTTCAGATATGAAAAGTGACAGCACGCCCTACCCAAAATTAGAGCCCAATCTAAAATCATCTCTAGTAAATGATTCAATAAAACTGGTCAACCAGAAATTGATAAAAACTTGTCCAGTTTTATTGTATGTAATCAGGAACCAATATATTGCCTATTTTAGAAATTTGGGGTATGAAAAATCATCATGATTTTAATTAACTGCCTTCTAATGTATTTTGCTATATTTTTGCACGAACATTCGGTAATCTGCAGAAGTTTGAATAGGCAGCGCGCGCGCTTAATGGAAAGCCACAATGAACATCACAATTTTTAAGTCAATAGGGGGCTGGCAGCGACTACTGCACATGAAAATTTTTGTAAAGCAATAGTAAAAATTAACTTTATGCTTTATAGACCATTTTTGCAAATTTCTTTATTATATTCTTCTAAGTTTAAATGACAGTGCTGACAGTAGTTGTAAAACAAATCCAACATACTAAGTGACTTGTGCCTTCCTTTAAAGGAAGCCAGGATGATTTTTCATACACTATCTCATTTTCAAACCCAATAAAAAGTATACATTTTAACACAATTAATACTGCAAAAGCGTTTCTGATAATTAAATAATAGATTAAAAACTTAATTAATGGCGGGCGAGCCCGACTATTAATGACATAACAAACTAACAATTTTCGACATCAAAAATGTTCTACGAGCGCGTTGCACATGTTTGAAAAAGCGAAAATTGAAGTACAGTGCTACTGTAAGATATTCAGTGTGTTGTATTAAACTAGGCAAGTTTTAAGATAAAAATTCAAATTTCAAGTTCACTGCTGTGCTGACGCACGAGCTGTCGAACGTGTGCGGGACAAATTAACACATCTGAACTGAGAGGTGCAGCACCTGTTTATTGCGCAATGCATTTCCGGCACTAATGCCCATCTAACTAGCGAATGACGAAATACATATGACAGCGAAGAACTAGTGGCGCGAACGTAATTGTGCTTGTGTGGTAATAATTCTTTCACGTAAGGCATTTTTGAAATTTTAAAGAGTAGATTGTTTTAACCTACAGTTTAAGATTGGGTCCGGTTTTGCTTTAAATTTAAGACACATGCATTCGAACTAATTAAAAAGCTAAAGCAGATTTTAGCTGTCATGAAGCGAAATGTTCATCATCTAGATCTTAACACTTTTAAACTGTTATAAATTTGTAGGCGTGGCATTGGTTCGGTCTAGACTAGAAGCTGCTAATTCAGTTTATAGCTCTAATATGCGAAAAGTCTACATTATGGATCTTACAGAAATCCTTCCGATAAGGACATTTAAATGTAAGGACGTTGTAGTCAACTAGATGGATTATCATACTCTGACCAATTAAAGATATTTGACTAAGATATAGATGTCTAAGAAGCCAGCTGATTGACTGTTATAAACCAGTATAGTGAAGTTTATTCTACAAATGTGTATGGAACGCCAAAGTGGAATTTATTACTTTTTTAATATTAATAAATCAATTTTGAATATTCATAATTTGTTTTTTAAATATTAATAAATGCGTGATTTTTTAACAAAGAACTGTAAATATTCAAATTACATTAATTATTGTTCAAAAATGTGCTGTTCGCGAAGGACTAGTGCTGCACCAGCCTTGTACAAAAACAAAATTGGTTATCATGATTTCTTCTTGTGTACGATAACGCCTATTTAGAACAAGCTTTCTTCATCAGTTAGAACTTCAACACCAGTGAACGTTATCAAGAATTCATGAGATGAGCACTTTAGAGAGCACTCGCTGAAATGCGATCATCGAAGTTTGTAATGCAAACCGTGCGTTCTAAAGTTCTTCGGAACTACGGTAATAGATAAAATAAACTCAATATTGCGTATGTCCTGTGAATATGTGTATTAGTAGCAGCCTTTTACTAATTTTGATTTTGCCATGGGCTTCTTGTATATTAATAAAGTATTAGACCTTCCAGCATCCGCTACTCCCGGGGCGAACCGTCCTGGACTTGCCTTGTTGGCACTTACAAATTTGCGAGTTAAAACTTAAAACCAAATCTAAGCATACTGATATGACGTATAATCTAGCTTTGAAAATTTGTTAAACTGTCCATATTTTTTTCCGCTTTCATATTTCATTTTAATTGTTTTTACTGTTTGTCTACAGTTATCTCCGTATAAATCTTATTAAGTCATTGTTCGGTAGATTTGTTAATCCGAAAGTTCCGTCCATGCTTGGCTCGGCAGCGCCATCTGGCAGCACGATGTTAAAGTTTTGCAAAATGGACGTGAAAAAGAGGAAAAGTTCCGTTCTTGCCAAAGTTTCTCCCAAACACATTCTGCGTCCTGAAAAAAAGATAAAATAAATGACAATTTTAGATTGTACATTTCCATTACATGTCTAGCAGTAGAATAGCAGGGAGACGAACGAATTTACTGGAGCTCCCGTGTTTTGTGAAGCGCTCCAAGTAAGTTGTAATTGAATACTGTACACGTATAATATTTAAAGATACTTGAATGAAAGTGAAAACAAAGTTTTTAAATTATTATAATGAGCATAACTAGCAGTCCATCACCTATTGGTGTTTCGCCAACTATTTTAATGTCTATGGCAGGCTTAGATACGTGCATGGAGTGCAGACGCAAATAAGCAGTTTTTAAAAAACTGTGGATGAAATGCACCAACTGCGCAGAGTTCTAAATTTGTGTGCGTGGATTGTGAATATGAAAGACATGGTGTTTTCAAGGTAAACAACAAAAAATTCACGAATCTATTTTTTATATTAATCAACAGCCACAGTGACACGCTGACTAACAGTAATGCTTCACCACTAAGTCCAATGGCTTAACTTGATTCTCATACTGCTCTGAGAAGAAATTAATTCCATAATGTATGATTTATATATATATATTAATTCTTTATTTGTCATAAAAACGGTTCCCTCATTATAATAAAATTGAGTTAGCCTCAGCGTAATGTTAAAATAACAACACTGTTCAAGACAAATGCGTCCAGTGCATACTAAAAAAACTAAAGTGCAAACTATATACAATATAATGAACATATTTACAAATACCATATTAAAATATTTTTACAAACAATTATAGGAAAGTACATTAAATTTTACATTACATAGTGCACACTATTTATACATTTAACATTACGAAACACGAAACTAACATAACACGTATTACATTACATAATTTTTTTTAAAAAAAATTTCATTTTTAATCATTATATGGAGTCAGGGGCGGGGGTATATGAAAGTGGAGTCCGTGTAATTAGTATCAGATGCACAATGTGGAAGTTGAAACCTGTTATATTGATATTCTTTTAATTTCTTTTTAAAGTGGTGGAGAGATTCTATTTGTTTTATTTCACTGGGTAGTAAGTTCCATAAATGTATGGCCTGTTTTGATATAGAGTTATTTCCAAATTTATTGTTTACTGTAATTTGCTTTAAATTGTATGTTCTAGTGTTCAATGTGGTATCAGGAATAAATGCTAAGGGATTGTTTGTAAATGGAATGCTCAGTTTATTTATATATTTATAAAGAAATATCAGTGTTTTGTAATCTCGATAGGCTTCTAATATTGGTATTTTTGTGGACGTTCTTAAGCTTGTTGCAGAAGCAGCATGTTGTTTAGCAGTTTTGTTAGAGTAGCCATGAATTAATCTAAGTGCATAGTTTTGCATTGTATTTAGTTTTCTAAAGTTTTCATATTTAACGTTAAGAGAGCAGTTTAACGTATTTAACGTATTGTTGTTATTGTTTAACGTATTTAAGCAAGCAGTTAAGAGATTTTAACAACCAACTTAAGGATCTAAAACTCACTGTGGATAAGGAAACTAAACTAAGCTGGGCTGATATAGTTGCTTCTACAAATACTAGCCAAGAGCCCTTAGCCAATGTAGTACAGAATTAAGTTAAAATAGTTCTCAAAGATATTAAACTTAAAGGAGTACTAATATTATTACACGCGCACATTTTGAACAAGAATTGTGAATTTTAGTCCTCAAAAAACTGAAGTAGTGCTAGTAGTAAGGTTTATCAGCAAATCCTTCAAATTATTTGATATTTCAAGATATTTAAATAACTCTATTCTTACTCATGTAAATCATCATAAGCACTTTTGAGTATTTCTTTGACAAGTAATTTGAAATATGACTATCATGTTAATGAATTAGTTATTGCAGCTCAATTGTCGCGAAGTTCATCTCATAATTACTCCGCGTTTAACATAAACTTAAATTTAACCTGACATGTGGTGCGTAAGAACTTTAACACACCTGTTATTCCCTTTAATTAAATATTACGTTCTTCATTCTAAATGATTTTATCATCTCATTTTCTCCTTTTTAGGCTTGTTATAACATGGAAATAGCTTAAACTTCCCTCTAATCTTACTGTACTTATTTGCTTCTGAATGACCTTTCTACATTGTGTTCCAGTTTTCTGTATTTAAGCTATGTAACACAGTTCTACTTTGTACATTCATACCTGCACGTGAGCCAGGCTAATTGTTCCGCTGTATTTTATTATAGTAGCATAATATAATTGCTCGCGACCTGTTAATATTATGGATTTGAACTGTTCTTTAATTTGCACTTTTGTCATTCAATCATATAATTATGTATTTGATGTTTTGTGACATTTTGAAGTCATGATAAATATTGTTTAATCTTATTCAGTGATTGTTTCTGCCAGTGTAAAAATAATTATTTGAAATTTATGTTTATGTGAAATACTCGCTTTTCTAACAATTGTGATATTTTGTTATTTTCTCACGAAATTTTACCTTCTTGTTATGTATCGAAGAGTTGTTTAATGATAATATACGGCCGATGTGATTGTTAACTTTATTTTCTTTGTTTTCATTTTCATGCAGTTGATGCCAGCAATGTTTCAGCATAAAAAACGTGCAACTCTACTGGACCTGGAAGTAAACCATAATATAGCTCAGTCATTCAGTGTTCATTAAAAGCTAACAGGCTTAATAACTGTGGGCAAGTGTTATCTTGGCACTTGCTCTACCCATGAAGTTGTTTCGATGACTTAAGTTTTCCTTGACCCTTTTGTCTTACCTGCGCTTACGACATTATCTTGCAAACTCATCGCGATATCAATTTTGATACATTTATCACAAAACAATAGCAATACCAACCCTTGCCCACATCAATCAAAGCTGCGTATTTTGAAAAAAACGTATTACCCTGATCATCGTGTGAGCATTTATTTAAAAGTGTTATATTGCCAGCTGTTGCATATGATAACATTGTGTCGTCTGGTTGTGGTAGGGGGGCACTCTGGCCCTCATTGAAAATATACGATTAAACTCACTTGTACCTCAATGCCTGATCTAGTCACGATAACATACTTTATGAAGCAGGCCTTAATCCAATATCCACGCAGTTCAAATATTTCCGCTTATGTTTTCTGTATGAAATTATTAATCGGTTAGCTCCAACATATTTGTGTTATGTATTGCCACCAAGAGTCACAGAGGGTAGGACACACTGCAAGCGGGCAGGACACTACAAGCGGGTAGAACACACTACAAACGGCTAGGACGCACTACAAGCGGGTAGGACACGCTGCAAGCGGATAGGACACACTACAAGCGGGTAGAACACACTACAAAGGGGTAGGACGCATTACAAGCGGGTCGGACACGCTGCAAGCGGATAGGACACACTACAGGCGGGTAGAACACGCTACACGCGGATAGGACGCACTACAAACTGGTAGGATACACTGCAAGTAGGTAGTACACACTACAAGCGGGTAGAACACACTACAAGCGGGTAGGACGCACTAGTAGGGCTTGCTGCTGGAATCTGACTCACTATCAAAGCTAAGTTGAGCCACTGAGCCTGCAGTCATAGACACGCTCAGATGTGAATACATCCCCATCCTGCCTCAGTATCAGCCTGAATCAGTATGGCAAATGAAACCACTAAAAGTAGTCATTGAATTGTTCACCCGTGAATTAACTGACCAGCCCCGCCGTTACTTAGCACATTCGCGAGAACCACTCGACCTTGCACTAGTTAATTAGTAAGCAACATCTTAGAAGCATAAACGTTCAACCTAAATCCAAGAATTACACACTTTGCCTAATAGGCCTTAGTGTCATATATAATGCCTAGGGAAAGCGCGAAAAATTATTTTAGGCACTTTACCTGGTTTGTTTTGGCAATCCATAAAGTGCCTAGGCATTCTGCATAATACCCGGTTTTACAATTTGCATGTAACACATGTTTTACTTATTTGTTTTGGCTATTGGATCTATTCTTCATCAGTAAATGTAAATGGTTATGTTTTCATGAAAGGCTTGTCTTTCTGTGTGTATAAATAAAGAAAGCACTACGTAGCAAAAGCGTTTGTTAACTATGACTTTTCATACCTACTGAGAAAGCTGCAACTTGTTTTGAGCCTGAAAATCGTCCTTCCGAGTCGACAAACCTGTCTGGGTTAAACAACTCAGGATTCTCAAAATGCTTTGGGTCATTCAATATAGCTGTCATGTTTGCTAGAACTTGCGTGTTGGCTGGTATTTCAAATCCCTTTATAGTTGTCCTGGCTAAACTCCGATGTGGCTCTCCAATTGGTAAAATGTTGGCTATAGAACATATTTAAATTAAACTCGTAAAGAATACAAAAATACCCAAGTGTATTTTCTGTTTCTACTTATGCTGCTATTAATTATTTTCACTTTGTCATCTGTAAGCCTCATCTTCCGACTACAGAAACTCTTAAGCCCGTGTCACACAGAGAAAGGGGTAAGTAGCAAGCCGTAATCCATGATCTGTAAGCCATAAGGTGTCTTCCATCTTCCGTAAAACGTATATCATAATCCGCGGTACGCTTCTTACTTTGTGTAAGTAGTAAGGCGTTTTGTCACAATCCGTTTCGGTAATGCACATATCTAATTGCAGTATTAGTGACATGTCGCGTTTAAAAATTGCTTTTTAATGTTTATGAGACCATTCTGTTGTGAATCCTTATGACAAAAATGAATACTGCACTGTAAAAACCTTAAACATGATAATTACCGCGTTAGCGATGACACAAAACGCCTTATGGTAAATGAAATTAATGGCCAAATTCATTTCGCAATTATGTGCCTTATGAACAGCTCAAACGGCTTGTGAGGAGTGTAACGCGGATTATGGCTGATTACAGTTACTCGCCTAAATTCACTAGATCGCGTTTTTATCACCGCTTTTGGTGTAAGCGACGTTTGTTGATTGCGTAACAGTCCATTTTATAGTGAATGCTTGTGCTGGTAACACTTTACTAATATCAAGCATAAAAATTAAAAAATGAACAACTACGGAACCATTGTTCTGAACTAAATGATAACGTCAAAGATAGAAATAAACAATTAAATTTAGCAGAAACGCGCTCAAATATTGAGAATCAACTAAGATTTGAACGTAGAACCTTATGGCATCAGGCCACACGCTCCTATCCATTTGCGATATCAACCCACATTGCTAAAGCAGTCTAAATTCTCATTCTACTCAGCACGCAAGCAATCAGAGCCACATATCCATTGTAAAAACAAACTAATTAATTAATAATCTACCAAAGTTAAACCTACCACATCGCTGAATTTCAGTGAGCGTGGCCTCGGTGTACGGCATTCGTAACTTGTCAGCCATTTTAGGCAGTCTGTTGCATCCGACTACGTCATCAATTTCATGCTGCACTTTTTTCATGACGTCAGGATGCTTCAGCATGTACACAAACACCCACCGCATTAGAGTAGTTGTCGTTTCACTACCAGCCATGAACATATCTCGAATTAAGTACCTCAGCTCTCTAACTGCAAAAACGATAATAAAGTAATACAAAAAATGTGTATATCATGTTTCTGCGCAAGGAAAAAGAACCAATTAATAGTTTACGAGATAAAAAGCACATTTTGCAAAGTAAATGCTTCCTTTTCATGTGCCAATACCTCAACAGATACAAGAGGATATTCTTACTTTCAGTTTCGAGCTGACCATTTGTTGCGAATCATTAAATCACAGACTACAATGGAAATTATTGAAACTTCATTGTGCTTCTCGCGTTAGTCCTGGGTCAGCTAAAGAAATTACCGTATTTAATTTACTATTTCAGGATGAAGTACAATAAATGCGGCCTAATATTTAATGTAATTCTTCTTACGGTTAAATTTATTGTTCCCATTTTGATTGCCCTCCATCTCGAGCTTTTGTAGGTAACTGTCTATTAAATTTCTAATGTTGTCGCTGTCAAAGGTTTTCACACAATATTCAATCTTTTTATCAAAAAACTCGAACATAGAATCAGCATTTTTCATAAAACGCTTGATTCTAGCGCTCACGAAAGGTAGGTATTTGATAACGTCGTAAAACTGAAAGATTCCAAACATAGACATTTTCCGAAAATTGTCATCCTGACACTTAAGAATGAACTGAAACTCTTCATCGTTGTAATCATATCTTTCGCCAAAGATTATGGAGCACATGATGTTAGACACGCTGGTGGTCATGATAAACTGGATGTCAATGGGACAACCGTTGTGTGAATGTAGTTCATTGAGTACTGCACACACTTCCTCGCTAATCTTGTGCTGAAAAAGTAAATTCGTTCGTTAAAATGCATTTAGCGAGGTTAACTTCTGCAAAAGGTCTCAAGACATTTTGGATTCGAGCTGTTTTTGCTCTTTTGCAGTATGAGGTAATCGCTTTGCTTTCCCCTCTTAAAAATGACCTAAAAATGCACCGCAATTGTCAATCGATTGCAACAACGTTTACTTTGTATTCGTTGAATCCCCTGTGCCCAACTTTTGCGACAATAAATTTATATAAATTCCCACAAACAACAACACAAAATAGTTTGTAATCCTACAGGTATTTTCAAGCATACCTCCAAGCTTGCTTTTCCCATTCCAAATTCACGTAATTTGGTGAGTGCAAATTTTCGATGCTCCTTCCACAGTCTACCTTCTGAATTAATGACTCCTATCAAATGAAATGTTTGTGATTATTTTCTATAAAATAGGAGATAACAAATCATTTGCATATCATCATCACCTTCATTTTAGTTTCTATGTTTAACTAGGAGTAGTTGTCCACCGTGACGAAGATGGATGTGCTGATGGCTGACAAATAAAGTGAATTAATCACTAATAGAAAATTCACATGAATGTTATAAAAAGATCATGTACTGGGGCAAGTGAAGCTGTATCTAATACGTAATAATTGTCTAATATAAAATTTAATGCAGATCTGGTATTTGAGTGAAGGTTGGCTGAAGATCTAATTGAAATTTAGATTGGATGGTTTGTTGGGCAAATGAATTGATGTTTTTAGTTACCACCATTATATTATTTTAGAAAAGCTTTTATGTAATAACAGTATGATAATATTTTGATTTTTTTCTTCCTTATTGTACTTCACAAAATTTATTCTTGAATTTTAGGCCATGTCATTTTCTATGACAAAATTTGCTTTTATCTTAATGGGCCATAGAATACATTTATTGTGTGCCACATTTATATACATTTGTATACACTTTTATTGTGTATATACATTGTGAATACACATTTATTGTGTGCCATTAACTACTTACGTATGTAAGTTGTTAGTGGCACGCAATAAATGTGATAAATAAATAATTGTTAATAATAAATATATATATAAATGTGGAGTATGTTTTTGTGCATTGTAATGATTAACTCAAACGTGAAAATAGGGCTTCATTGTATGCTGCGTACACAGAGCCCAGCTCAATCTGTAAAATACTTTTCCAGCTAAAGCGTGTAATGCTTACCATGAATAATGCCAGGTTGATCAGGATCCGTTAATATGGCCTTTAATGTGAAAAGATGAACTCTTCCAGACAAGACGTCACCATGCTTCAAAAATGCTTCTTTTGCAGTTTCATAATCATTTACTACCACCGTAAGCATTGGACCAATAAATATACTAAATATAGGCCCGTACTTGTCCCTTAACTTTAGAAGCGGCTTTCTCGGATCTCTGCCCAAATAAAGCGAATGCCCAATAATGGGTAGCCCTAATGATCCAGGAGGAGTTCCTTTAGGTTTCTGGTTCAAATATTTCAGTACTAAAGCAAAGCTAAGCACCAGAAGTATTACGAGATGCTGATGGGCTCTCAGAAGTTCAAAAGCGCCTTCCGTATCCATGTCCCTGTCCTGAAAGATTGCAAGTAAATGAAGTACAAAATACAAATAAAATTTATATTACCATGGTACTAGCGCTCTACTTACCTTTTTCATCTGTTTTGGCATTCTATGTGGCGGGCCTGCATTTACTTCACATCTTGGTTAGAGTGATGTTACTAGTTTATGTGTACCGGTAATTTGTACATGCCTGCTTACTGTTTTAAGTACATTACGGCAACTTTTACTCGTGTTTTTCTTAAAATGTTTAATAAACACACTGCAGTACGTTAAACTTCGTAACTAGCACTCTGCGCATTTTTGTACTTAAAACAAGAGAAAAAAGTTGGAGTTCTATTGTTCACTGTATTAGTTTAATTGCACATCTACACAATTCACTATCAAGTCTGATTTGAAATATTTATTACTTTCTGTAACTGGCGTTGCTTCTTCCACTGCAGACCTGCTTGTGTACATTCACTGGGTCATACAGTCCAGTTAAGAGAGAGCCAGTTATGCTTTAGGGCTCTAGAGTTGGCATGGACATTAACCTTTTTTCATGGCTATGACGTGCACAGAACCTTAAAAACTAACTAGGAGTCTAGGACAGAACCAAGTAAAGCATTTATGTGGTATATAGTATCTGTAGTGAAAATATTTGAATTGAACAGAACACAGAGTTAAGATTAAGTAAAAACTACCGTACTGATTATTGCGTCTTGATGAGAACTTGTATTTGCAGCTTAGAAAGTTACTTACCAGGTACTAGTATTATTATTACTAAATTTTACTTAAATCACGGTTGTAGAACAACTAAAGCAGGAAAAGCATAAAAACAACAATGCTTCAATTAATTTAATATCAGCTAGAAAACACTGCTGATTTTTGGGAACGGCCATTTGGGTAAGGGACATTTGCGCACCGCTGTATGAGCACGAGACGTTGGACAGCAATAAAATTTAATGCTGTACCTAACTCGAAAACGGTTAGCTAGATCACTTAGTAAGAGAATTAAATCACGTATGTTTACTAACATCAATATCAACAACTATTGTAAGCATTTTTACTGTTTCTCGTGCGTAATGCATGATAATATTAGGCATTCTGCAATAATGTTTTGAGACACGTATACGTACACCTACGCGCTAAGTGAGTTATGTTATAACACATAGTTGTTTCCAGTTTTACACAACGGTACTCACGAAAATAATTGATGTAACTTGCATACGTCGGTGCTGACGCCAAAATGTACTGTATTCTTGATTTTGATATGAGTAGATTTTGAAAGTTCAACATTTGTTTATATATTTTTAGGTCAAAATATTTGCCTAGTAGAAATACTACTAAAATGCTTTTGCTTTTTCTGAATCAGTATGTTATGTAGTATTCTAGAAAAAGTCCTCCCTTCCCCATGAATTGGCCTTAGCGAAAAATTTTTAAGACCGGTTAAATGTTAGATACTGACTCAAAAATGCGCAAATTTGTGCATGGTAAGGATAAGGCTATGCAATGCTGTAGTCATGTAAGATTTGAGAGTTGACTTTCTTAGTATTATTCTGACAATTGTAATCACCTGGATAGTAGCAGAAAAAAATTGTAAATAGTCCAGGAGGGCTCACTACCCTAAAAACTCTCCCGTTTCACAATAGCCCAAAACTTTTTTTATTGTATTTGATATTCTGTTGATTTTTATCAGGCTACTTTTTATTGCTACAGTAAGTTTTTACGTATGTAGACATAAATTGTACACTGAATCATTTTTTTCGGCCAATTATGGCCCATGTACTATTATTGCATTAAGTAATGAGTGTTTTTAATTTTACCAACTTAAATCTTTCATATCTGATGAATGATGCCTTGTTATATTTATTTTGCAGTAAATTCTCAACAGTCGTCCCATACGCAAAACAGGATTTTTTTCGCGGCTCACAGTAACATCTACAAGTAACTGTGCCATACAGATTAGCGTTAGCAACCATGTCATTACAAACCTTTTTATGAGCATCTAATACCGCCTAGCTTAGGTTACCATATATGTCCAATAATGTAAAATTTTGTTCCCATAAGTTGCTATGGTTACTATCTATCTTAGCAACGGCATTGATAGTAAGGTTAGATTGAAAAAAGTTTGGGAGACCTCGATTTTCACTATTATACGAACTGACAATAAATTTTAACACACAGGAGAGGCAGAAGTTGCTATTAGTAACAATGTTAAAAATTGTTTGCCTTAGCAACAATATAATAGCAGTCGTAGTATAAATCATTAAGTATTCTTTCCATGCTCTAGTTACGAAAATATCAATACACGTAGTTTCCTGCACAAAATCGTCTCGCAATTATGAAAAAATATTGCGATTATAATAACAACTGAATGTAAAATTGGTGTATAAACGCACATCTCTTGCAGCCAAAACTGATAATAGGGCTGGCTACCATAAATTGACTGATTTTTCTTAGTGTCATTTTTTATTTCAGTTATACTAGAACAATTGGCTTCATCACAACTGCAGAAAGCGTACAGTTTACAGCTCGTTTACCATGCAGCCCTTTTTGAATTTGCAAATAACTAATTATGCCAGGAGTGGATGCATCATTTTTCATCAAATGAGATGCTAGAGCCCTGACGGAGTTATTATCCAACCATTCTCTACTGGTGATGGTAAAGTGTTGATTCTTGAATAGGTCTCCCAATGTAGCAAAGGTTACTCTTTTAATAAGCTCTTGTGTTCAGGTGGTTAATTATCTGTGTAAAACCAAAAATCTTCAATGAGCTATCTCGATATAGACATACAGCAATACAGCTACATCTACGTTTCTATTAGGATTCGTTTTCCATTTTCTTACGTAAGGTGGTAGTAATAGCACAGATTCAGGCAGAAATAAAGATATATAGTGATCTTCAAAATCGTGCCGAGGCCGTAATTAAAAATTCGGCAGTCAGAACGACGTCACGCAGAACATGTTAATTACCGAGCAATGGTTCCATGTTAAGCGAATGCTCGACGATGCATTGTCCTCGATGATGCGAACAGTATTTCATGTTTCAGCGTTAATCAGTAAGTGAGCTAGGAACTGCAATATCTGATCAGTATTAAACCACGATTGTGAACTGTTTAATAACGCGTAAAGGCGTAATAATACTGGAAGGTGAAAACACCAAACGACTAAAAAGAGACAGAACCTTGGTGAACTTACAACTTCTTCGCATTAGATAGGTCATTTGGCTTGTAACACGCCTAGATGGCAATAAGAGTAGACTGTTTACCAATGATGACTAGACGGTATAATGTAATGGCAACGCGTCTATTTTCCGTCTGGGAGGTCGTGAGTTCGCGGCCTTGTCATCCCGGGTATTTGGGATAAAAGCGGGGATAACAAAGATAAAGTATGTTATGTAGTTGCAGAATTGTTATTTACAGTCGGCCAGCTTATGCTAATTGTTAATCCAAAGGCTTTAAATAAAGATTATTATCATTTTATCATTGTTATTATTATTATTATTATTATTATTATTATTATTATTATTATTATTATATCAAAGAGATAAAAAATAAAAACGAAGAAAGAAGCGTCACATCAGCGCACTATACTTGCAGACAGGAGTACGAAGTTACCAGGAACTTTAGAGTATAAAATAAGCTAAAATTACAGTATTCGAGCATCAACGATACAATTGGGAAGATAATGAGCGGCTACAACAATTTATGTAACATAAAATAAAATAAAATACAAATTAAATCTATTAAAATAACGAAAATTGAACATGGAGGATACAGATGACAGATAATCAATGTCAACGGCATCACAGTTGGTTTTCACAGTAATTAACACAGCATGCTACAACTTTAGGCCAATTTAGGAGCGATTACAAAATGTTAACAAGAATTCATCACGAATAAGCTTTACGCGCGCAGTAAGTAAATTAGGGTCTCTGCCAATGTAGATTTTACTAATATCTCGTGAATGTAAATTCGAAACAAAATCCTGTGTATTATTGTAGGTAACAAGGTTACAGTCAAATAACAAGGGTTGTACAGTTTGCATGTCATTATCACAGTGGCGCAAGTTATATGACACGTATAACCTATTTTGCATAGAAAGCCTTTAAAATTGCCATGCTCAAGTGATATACTGATAGTTAGTGCCTCAAGAGACCTGCAGCCTGTTGGTTTGGCAATACTAATGGTGAATTAAACACCTTAACTGGGTACACAGAAGACTAAACAGAACCACACTAAAGACTGTTCCGGCATCTGTGTATATACCATTAATGTAACACACATTCATCAATTTCATGTTTTTGTATTATCAAATATCTGGAGGAACATTGACAAAGTCAAGACTGCGTGTATAAAAACTTTTAACTGCTTTTAAAAATTCACATGCAGCGACATACAGATGACTTACAACACGATTGTAGTTTACATTTGCATTGCGACTACCCGCTAATAGGTTTTGTTTTACGTGATAATTACAATGGTTAGATAATACCTTTAATGTGAATTTCGTGGCTATACTGCTAAATACAATGTCCATATAGGTGGCAGACCAAATATTAATTCAACGAGAAGTTTATCACGAGAAGGGTGGAAATAGCACCCATGACAATTTTCATTACGTCATAAAGCAGATCATCAAATAAACTGTGTTTTCTAATCATCCATGTTGAGGCATCATATTATTTAATGGGGAGCAACCAGGGTCAGATTAAGTCCTTTTGGGGCCCCTAGGCTAATGAAATTGTGCTCCCCCTCAGATGGGGTCACTCTGTAATTCGCCTACACCCTTACTTGGATATGCTTTACTTGTGATACATTTTAGCAACATTTACAAAGTTTGAACTAAGCTTAATCCAAATTCTTTAAATAAACTAGAATGGCTACTTTTTGTTTGCCAATAAAAATATTCTTTAAGAACTACCACTATTACTATTTATTGCAAATCAAATTAACACATATTCAACAAAAATATGGAGAAAAAATAGACCTTTTTACCTAATCATTTAATGTTACCAAAGCTTGAGGGGCCTACAAGCTTTAATTGCCCTAGACAGCAGCCTATGCTAGCTATAGGATAAATCGACCCTGGGATCAAACAATGAAATGGCAGAGTAATAACAGTATTGTCGTGTTGACAAAAGGTATAACAGTAGAATATACTTTAAACGTTTATTGATACAGAAGTTTCCACAGAAATACAGGTAAAATCTGCATATAATGTCTTGTAAAAGCCACCTGGTAGTACAGAATATAGCAAAACTAGAGCAACCGTTCGCTATTAGGTTAAACCCATTTTTAGAATAGGTAACAGATAGATAGAAGCCATATCTACTACAGTAATAGCGGTTTTACAGGTTATTAATCTAATTGCAAATTAAATGTATTTTTTATGATTTTATGACAAGTATTTAGGCTAAATCCCTTACATAGATTTTTGTTTTATAACCATCAAACAGGTTATTCTAGTTGGTCCCAGACTTTCTTCCTTCTACTATTACTGGAATATGAAAACTGAACTGATTGTCGATGGTGATGCCCTGTTACTTTACGCGTAATTGATTTCATCGTTCCCAAATCATTGAGGCCAAATGGAATCACTTCCATTTCACCATGTATATATATACAGTTTATTGTTTGCCCCCATTTATAGCACCAATTATACAGTTTGTCACACCAAAGTTGACTAATTCTAAAAGCAGTTTCTCTAGTTTTGCCAGTAAGCGATTTTGTACTGTCGTCAGCGGTATCAACATCATTGTGAATACATTCATTACATAAATTACAAAGTTCTTTGTATATATCTTAATTAAAAAATTATGCCTGTGACATGTATCGCCAACATTTTTTTATTTTGAGATAAAAGCATTAATAAGAAGATTCTGTAGTGCAGAATCGACATTGTAGATTGTTCCAGGCCTACCGTGTATACATAATAGGTAACCGTAACTATTTCGAGGCTGAAACAATATTATATATTACAAAACAACGAAAAAATAATAATTTGTGCGCTGGAAGCCAAATAAACGAAAAAAAGGAGAGTGCCCCTTACTAAAATGATAAAATAGCTACAAATAATGATCAGTAATAGGATTAAGCGCAAATATTTTATATTAAATTTTGCTAATTTTTCAAATATTTTATCATTTTTTAAATATTTTATATTTATTAATTTTTCCTAAAATTAATATTACTGAATTAATTACTTACAAGTTAGAAAAAAAACACCGTCCATATGCAATAATATGTCAGTAAATACCGAACCGTTATAGGAACCACCAAGTCCGCACTTCAGCGTTCGCCACAGTTCACATTACATGTAAGACAAACTTCCGGTATCGAGGTCTTCACCCTGTTACAGTATATGATCAAATGACATGTATTAAAATTAAGGGTTAGCAGTCATTGAGTCTATTATACATTACATTTAAATTCAGAATCCAATAACATTTTAAAATAATATAATTTTTAAATTGATGGATTTTAAGAAAACTGTTCTTTTATTAATATTTGTCGCAACTTTTGATATATGTGCCAAGCTTATCACGCCAAAGTACAATGACTATGCGTTTTTTAATTACCATAATATGACTTTATTGCTAAATGCTTGTGAAGTACTTTATCGCGCGTGCTTTATTTTTTGGAATTTTTTCCAAACTCGGCAAAAGGGTAGGCCTATTTGGAATTTTTTTGAAAAACAAACTCCATATATATAAAAAACAAAATATATATATAGGCCTACCTTTTTGCCGAGTTTGTTTTTCAAAAAATTCCAGAAAATAAAGCATAGATTCTGATGAATAATTCCGACAGCATCGTCATTGTTGTTCATGCCACTTGTGACAGTCTCCAAGACCTGCAACTAGTTAACTACCTTTATAAGTAGTAATTTTAGTTAAGTTTTCCAGTTACACCGCACGGCACGTGGGAAATGCCAAGCTCAAAAGGGGCGCGTTAAATGTATCGGGGTTCACGTTAAACTGCTCAGTTCAGTGCGCACGTCACTGCAGACTGTGAGATTGACTGTCTGATAGAGTGAGAGTTAGTTATAAAATTATAATCTATTTGCAGTTCATTTTCATGGTTAATTTTCTTTTTTTATTGGTGAAGTTTTCACATAACGAAACATGAGTAATATCACGTGATATAACCATAATTTTGTTATTGAATATAATATAGGTTTCAAGCTTGGTAGTAGTCGATCGGTGTAATTGATTTCGGAACGTTTTTGATTTATTTGTGTTTTATTCTTTTCTGTTCATGATGATAACCTTCCTTTAAAGCAGTATCTGAGAAGACCTTTCCTTTGCCTGATCCAAACCGGATGTTAATCCACCAACGCAGTAGGAATGGAAGGCGTAAATTAAATTATTGTGAGGATATATTTTCTATTTTTTAGCATGTTTGTTTTTTCACTTGTTGCACTTGTGTATTCGCAGTAACCTACATGTATTATGTATTATTCACTTCAGTTTTCTGTATCTTTGCATTGTATATTTTTTGCTTTCGGTTTTGTGTGCCACAGGTAGGTGTGAGCATTCTCTACCAAAAAGCAAATTCGAATCGAATTCGTGACTTTCGAATCGAACCGAGCTTCCGTATTTTCGAACAAGTTTTCGAGCCACCAGTAAAAATTAGTTTTACAAAAACATGCATAATTTGTTTAAAATTGTGCACAGAAATCACAGCTACATTAAGCTAATTGCATGACGCTTTAATCATTTTAATGATAAAGAACATGTATGACTGAAGTGCTGAATTTTTCGAATCTATAGTTTTAGGTTGGAATCGAATTCGAACTGAAAAGACTCGATTCGAACGTTCGATGCTCACCCCTAGCCACAGCGCACATCCAGGCACAATGGTTAGTTTTTGTGTAGGTCTGCTTTAGAATTTGGATTAAATTATTTGAGAAACAAAGCATTTATTCTTGTTTTTTTAGATGTAACTCTAGCAAATTGGGATGCCACGATTATCATTTGTATATCAAGTTCTGCTGGAGAGTATAGACATCACTCTCGTATTCAGGTGTCATAATGAAAGGTGACTATCAGCTTCTCAGTGGACCAGGGAAAACACAAAGAAATTCAACTTTAGCCATTCTGAACAAAGGAACGGATGATGAGTTGGTAACGCCATTAATTTAATAAAAGTAGCCCCAACAGTTTTGTTAAACACAATGGCCTATATAGTTGTTCCATTAACTCATATAATCAATACTTCTCTAACTACTGGCCAAGTTCCAGCTAAACTAAAGCAATGAATAATAGTACCTTTATTTAAAACTGGAGATCCCCAAAGTATAAACAATTATAGACCTATTTCATTACTGCCTTTTTTCTAAAATTTTTGAAAGAACGTGTTTATGATCAGCTACTTAAATACCTAAATGATTTAAATATACTTAATGATACCCAATATGGTTTCCACAAGAACAGCACTGCAGAAATGGCTCTAATACACATGTTAGCAAATATAGTCGACTGTATAGAAATTAATAAATTTGCGGTCAGTGTCTTTTGTGGCTTGTCGAAGATTTGACACGATTAACCATAAAATTCTCATAGAAAAATTATCTTATTATGGCATAAGAGGTGTCGCCAGTAATTAGTATGTTACCTAGTTAACAAATAGAATACGGTCTGTAGAATACAAAAATTGTATATCTGACACTGCTATGGTGACATGTGGTGTGCCTCAAGGTTCCATATTAGGACTACTTCTGTTCCCCATTTATATAAATGACATAAAACATCAAGTGTAAAAAATTCAAAAATTTTTCAATTGGCTTCTGACACCAGCTTGCTTTTTAAATGCCACAGTGTTAACTGTATTGATTCAATAGTGAACTTCATGAAATCTCGTGATGGTTTAAAACTAACAAGTTATCTTTAAATACAAAGAAAACAAAATATACTATTTAGATCAAGAAATTAGGTAATGTCATTAATGAAGCTCCATATCAAAAATAAAATTATAGAACAAGTGGAAGAAATTACATTTTAGGTCTAATTTTACATGAAAATTTGGACTGACAACCCAACATAAATTATATTCGATTAAAAATTGCAAAAAACTTAGGCATCGTCAGTCACATTAAACACTGTTTTTCAGAAACACACTTACTAACTCTGTATAATAGCCTTGTGCTGCCTTATTTAACCTATTGTATTACCTTATGGGGTTCCACTTATTATACAAAAAAATTTCACGCTTAAATGAATTACATTGAGAGTTTTTACATTTAATTTATAGTCGTTCTAAAAAAGTGGAAATACCATTTACATATACTATTGTGAATGCGGTATACTGTTGGTAAGTGAGTTAAAAACAAACTAGCTTTAGCTATCTATATGTATAAAACAAACAACAGACTTTTCCAAATTTTTTTATTAATCCAGTAAATCTAACACTTGTTTTAATACATACAGCGTCCCATTCTGCAGAACCAACATTACTAAACATTCTATTACCTTTCAAGATACTAAATTCTGGAACACGCTAGATATAACCACAAAACACTTGTTAGTATCGGTATGTTTAAATCCAAATCTTTAATATGTACGTATAACTAATTATTTAGACATAATCAAACATTCAATTTGGGCATTTTTGATTGTCCATTTTATATCAGCTTTTGCAAGAATGTTCTACACTTTTAATTTGTCAGTTAATCTTGAAAAAATGTATATTATTATTATTTCACTTTAGTAATTTTGTATAATTGTCTTTTTATTTCGTATTTGTGATGACGTATTCTTAGAATAATATCGATACGATAATCGATATACGATAATCGATAATTATCTGCATGTATCATTATCATGAACATCCTTAGTTGCACATGATCTATCTCGATAGGCGACACATTGCTTTTCTTCTGTACCGATACCAGCATTTTACCGATCAATATTGCAAGCTTAATTAAGGTCATATAACACGCATATGTATAAAATATTCTTGAAAGTGCAGAAAGTGAAATTATTGTTTAAAGACTGGTAGGTCCTTGATTTTATTTACTTTTGTCTAGCAGCAAATTTGTTGCTCAATGACACGGACAGATGCAACTATAGTCTGAAGAGTGTTTTAAAGTTTTGCTAGTTTAAAAGTACAAGATTACCTTGCTGACTGTTTAATCACTTGCTAGTACATTTACTACTTATATATTACAAATTGAAAGAAATGTATTTGCTGGAAATGTAAACATTCATTCTACCTTCAATAGTTAAGCAAGGCTGGCCACAAAAAGTACTTTGAGATACTTTAAAGAATGATTGTTTTCAAATTGTCAATTTATGGCTTAGTTGTTCCTTTTGTATTTTTTGTAGTACATGTGCTAACTAATAAGGCAAACGAAAAATTTGTTTGGTAGGCTTTTTTCATTTTGTAAATCATAATGAACATTGTGCGTACTAACTAGTATTACTGCTTTATAGGAAAGTATAATCAGCAAATAAATAGCAATATAATCAACAAAAATCAATTGAACTTAATTACAGATTCTCCTCTTCTGCTGTTTAGACTGTGCATTAAGATAAAATGCATTAGAAATCAGCTAATTTCTGTCGGAAGAGCAGTAAAGACACCGCTAAAGGGCTGTCATTTTGTCTTGTTTTATATATCATCGAATTCTGGCTGTGCTATAATTTTATTGGGAACACGTAAGGAAAAAAATTGAAGTCCCCTATGAGGGCTGCCTGAGTCATGCACTTTTCACACTCTGCCTGGCAAATTCACTTAAGATCCAAACTCCTAAAAAAGGAGGGCTACCAATTTGCCAGACACTGCTGTTTGTCCCGGGACAATGCTGGTCCAAACAGTTTATTTGAGCCCTGTGTATGTCCACTTAATTAATTGAAAAACAAAGCATTATTATGAAAGTTTTCTTTTTGTAAAAATTTGTAGGTAAGATCTTCTAATTGCTAACTTTGACTTTAAAGTTTTGCATTATAGTATATATATATATATCGTGGAAGAGAAGTGGCCACGTAAGCTGTTATAATTTGTGGCCTAGTTTTGTGTATATGATTAACATGACGTCACTCTTGGCACGCATGAATTACAAGAAAGATTTCAATTTGCTTTACCAATATAGATGTAGATACTTGTAAATACTGAAGGAAGTAGATGATAGTACAAGTAGATGCTGCAAAAGTAGATGTTCCAAACACCGGTTATAACTAATGTTAGCATATTTGACTGAAATAATTTGCCATACTGACTGCAAAATAAAAGCTGCGTATCACGTTTGATAGAGGGGTATACCTGAGTGATTATACCTTGGTACAATAATTGAACTATGCCAAGCTCTGGGCTAAGGCTAAAACACCTAATTTAGCACTCATTTGTTGGCTGAAGCACCTCTACTGTTTGAGTAGATCTTGTCGTAGACATTTATCTTTGTTGAAGGAAAGAAAAGTCGCACAGTATGTGGGGTTTATTTTACTGTTATTACTTAAACTTAGAAGAATATAACAAATAAATTTGCAAAGAACTCCATACAAAGCATAAATTTAAAATATATTACCTCAGAATAGAACTTTTCAGGTGGTTACCGCCATTCACTTGAAAATTATGACGTAACTGGGAGATTTCGTGACTTTTCGTAAGTGCAATATGGCTTTCCGTAAGCGTGCACTGCTTAAACTAATTCAGACTTCTGCAGCTCTGTATGTTTATGCAACAATATTACAAAATTACCTGCCTAACTTTTTCGTAAATACTTATTATATTTTTCTTCAAGACAAATGACGTTATTGGAGGAAGAATAGCCATTGAAAATGGGTGTGCCCAAGCGTGAAATGATAGCGACATTAAAGTGATTTTACTAACTACACGAGGGTCTTATTGCAGTTTTATTACTAAATCCTTCTAACATTTTGCGCAACCATTGAAATAAGCTTAACTGCCTAGAAGGCTTGGCTTTTCCTTTAATACTTTAATAAGCTAGGTTTCACTATTATACCGGATTCAATGACATTTGTAAGTTCTTACTAGATTCTAGCTTGTAGTATGTAAGAACAACATAAAAGTTATTTATATAATATGTAGTTAGTATAGGCAATACTATAAGTGTGGTCATAGTTATTATCTGTGGCCTGAATATTGCATGCCCTTATTTTACATAGCAATGCTGAGCACTACAGATAGAAATTTATTGGATGCCTTTTATATGAAGGCCCCTAGATGCACTTGTGTTGTAATGTGCTATAGTGCTCTAATAGTCTGCAACAGCTGTGGCTAATCTTGGTTAATCTGTAGACCCATAATTAGGAGAGCGATGTGAGTGCCATTTCCCCCCCCCCCGGCTAATTTTGATATGGAGTAGGTACAGCACTAAATCTATGGTACCATTTTCAGAATGTTGTATTGAAAATGCACTTTGTATATTAAATCAGTTTTAGTTTATAAATCGGATTTATAAATGATACCAAAAAGTTTTGTATTTTATTACTTATTGGTTTCCTATAAATATTTTCTGTAGGAATGCTTTGGCTATTGCCGTAGTTCTGTTCTGCTGATCATATATTACTCTCTGTGTATACTGAGTGCAGGCAGTTTATTACTTATTATGAGATGGAAACCAGAATGGAAATTGAGGCTCACCCACATTCTGTGCAGTCTAGCTAAAGCTGATGCAGTTTTACTCAGCGTAAGTTGGTTTGATTTCATTAAATTCCCTTATATTTAAAGGGGGAATATGATGAAAATCAAGTTAAACTTATTTTATAGTTGCCTTCCCCGTGAACAACTTGGCGAAATTTGTTTAGCAGTATGTTGTCTAGTTAATGAGTAATGAGCTTTTTTGTATCTCATACGAAATGCAATGGAGCTGCACTTATGCCTCTCCCGGTGAAAAAATTGAACTAGCGCAACTCTGCTGATGACATGGCAGTATGTACCGTGATACTATTGTGCACAACTGGGCTAAAAATAAAGCTGTTATTACTACCTTACAGCATTTGACCTTGGGTCGGATAGGTAGCCTGCTGATAGAAACAATTGTCGTTGCGTTCATTCACATGTTTTCATCAAATTCTGCAAAACCAATATATTTTACTACCATTATAGTATATTCTAATAGATGTGTAAACAATCATTGCGCAAATGTAGACTGGCCAAATATTGTGAAACTTCTTGTGGCATTAATTGAAAACATCGTCAGCAATACAAACTGCAAAAGTGTGGCCTTGATAACAAAAGTTCTTTTCTTGTAAAACAAGTCCGGTAAAGTAACTTCATTCTGCTAGAATAATTAACGAATTTGTAAACACAGAGAAACTCATTGAAGCATAATTATAATGCTAGTGTGACAATTTTTAGTGACAGCTTCATTTTATCAGCCTTGACAAAAAATATGTGAACCCCATGGACACAGAGACTATAACATATTAGCTGTAGAATTAGTAACTAAACATATATGAACATTTTTAACTTTGTCATATTTCAGTCAGTTAAATTAGTAAGACTTTTAATATCAACCAGACCTTTAACTGTTGTTCATTAGCTTTTGTTTTTACATAATAACAAAATGTTGTGTTCATTTTTACACAGCAGTATTATTAAAATATTAGGATTAAATAAAATTCTTGTCACTTGGACTGAAATAAAAATCAATGAAAATAATATATTTATTATTAACATATTATTATCCACTTTTACAAAATAAAAAATTAAAGATTTAATGTGGTTCGATGACAAAATAATAATTTATTGTGTTATTTCAAGCAAGGTTATTCTAACGCTCATTCTATTACAAAGTTGAAAAAAGTATATGTAGTACAAAATAATCTAGTACAACGCTCTTTGTGCTATGCAGATTACCAGATATACTGAAGTCTTTGTTTATGGTGTGAGGATTAACAATTTACAGTTGTCAATTTACGATTTACAATGTTTGTTCTTTGGTTAATATTCAAAATTCAGGAAGAAGCATCATAAATAAAATTTTAGCTCAAAAAAATGCATTTCGTAATGTAATTGTGATATTTTTATTGAAATGGATACAAATCTCGAGATGACTAAGCTGCATAGATAAACTATGCACTTGGGCTTAAAATGAAACAAATTTAAAAAGACACTACATAAAACTGCGTCTAACTAAATCTGTCTGAAGTGTAAGATAAGCACAATATTTTTAACACTAGAGTTCATCATGTTCTAAACTAACGTTTCAAAGCAAACAGCCGAGAAATTATCACACAGTTTGTAGGCATTAATCCAGCTTTTTTAGATTGTGCTTTCATTGCTTCAATAATTTTGTGTTGCTCATTGGAAACTAAATGTTTTTTTATTTTGGCTTCGTATTCCGACACTTTCCGTCTGACTGCTGCATCCCGTCTAACTGCTGAATCCTAGTGTAACACATTCCACATCTGTTTTTCAATTAGAACAATCACGATGACCAAAACCGAGCAAATATCATGCATTCAATCCACAATAAGCTAATCTTTACCGTGATACCGCTACTAGGTATAAACTGTGTAAAAGTACTGTAAAAGTAGTACTGATGCTACTTGTCGATTTAAACAAATACTCAAACAAGTGTTGTGTACAGTCGTTCTCCCCTTGTGCATTTTGTCAAGTTTCATCTGTAATATGACAATTTTCGCCACCAGAGGCGCGTGCGCAGGTCCATACTCAATGGCAGCCTAGTCAAATGTTCGTTTTGTGTACAATTTTATCCGAACTCTTGCCAAGAATTCTTAAGCATGAAATTTTCGTGAAGAATGAGGTATATATTTGCATTCGCAATATAATCGCGAGTTATTCAAGCTCAGCTCAACTTAATTTTGGTGATATTCCACCTTTAAACTGTAGATAGTATAAAAGAAGCAACAACTACATGGTTCCTTACTGTGTCATTTCATTTATGCAGTTTTTCTAAAATTCCAGGATTGTTATGACAGAATTCATGTGGCTTACATGCAGAAAATCGTGGTTTCCAACATCGTGTAAGTACTTGTACCATAAGTTAGATGTATTGGCTGATGTGTGGCACAGTTGAAGTTATGTGAAGTAACTTGTTAGTAGTAAATTATTTGGAAAACTCTTCATTGATTTGACTAAATTTTTTTCATAGCTGCATGTGTAGACTTCTGATAATTCTTGAAGCCGTAAAAAAGCTTATTTTCATTACTGCTTTTATTCTCAGGCAATCAGAATCTTGATTACCAGTTTGCTGCATCCATTTGTGTAATAGGCATGCTTGCTAACACATGTCTAGAATATTTTTTTAATTATTAATTATGCCTTGCCTTTTCGAAACTTTTCATTACTGTCCATTGACATTTTATTTTTAGCCCAGAAATTTATCTATGGTCTGCTAATGATGATATAAATGACGAACTTGAATCTGAAGAAGATGAGCCAACTGTACACTTTCTTAATGTAAGTTTCAATGTACTTGCACTGTCATTATGTAGTAAGCTTTATAAGTCCTTGGTATTCAATTTGACATTTCTTTCAAGCAGCTGTTACAACAGAACAGATTAAGACATTTAAAAAATGTTTAGAAATGTTATAATTAATTGCTGATTGCAGGAAATACCACAAAATCAATAGCACAACACATTCTGTAGATAAATCTTGATACAATATTACTGATACTCTTTAATGAATGTTGGTGCTATAAAAGCAGCTGACCCTTTAATAAATGTTAATGAATTAATTATTACAAGGGATAAGAGCATCAAACTATTTTCTTGCATGTTTTAGGTTCAGTTTGTCAGGCCAATTAGTAAATCAGTAAAAGATTGTTAGGCCTAAATAGCCAGTGCTACGCCCACTAATGGTGTTAAATGGCACAATTTTTTTTCAGGAGAAGATATGACAGTTGAATTTGCTAACTATGATAAATAAATTAATAATTGCCTGATGGTCTTTGTACAGACATTTTACGAAAATGAAAAAAACAGTGTAAACATTAGCAACAGCTTGTTATTGCTCGTGGAAAAGAAGCAGCATACTTTTGCTTGTATGATTAACATGCGACGTCAATCTTGACACGCATGAATTACAAGAAAATCTTTATTTTGTTTGCCAAAGTAGATGAAGTAGATGCAGCAAAAGTAGATGTAGATTAACGTATATCAGAAAAAAAACACCTGGTATTGTGAGCAATGCAAGTAAACTAACTAATACATTTTTTGGAAGCACTAATAAAGTGGAACTTATAGTTCTGCCTTTATGTCCCACTGTAAATTACACAAGATCGAAAATATATAGGTGACATTTACCTGAAAATATATATTCTGAAATCATTTGGGTTCTCTGCAGTGGCGTGCAGTGGGTCGTAGAACAACGCGTGCAACCAGCTAGGGGGTCTGGGGCTCCTAGCTGGGTATGCTACCTATAAGCTTGCCCAGCAGGGTACGGGGTGGAGCCCTGGCCACCAACGTATTTTCCCGTATTTAAGGGTATTTTGGAGGCGTCAAATGAGATCTAAATTCTGGTATACAAATGTGAAAAATATACTTATAAGTCAATTTTTAGGCAAATTTATCTATAACTTTTGTAGCTAACGTAGAGAATATGTTGTAGCTATTTGAAATTCAGCGGCCCTATCGATGAGCCAACAAATTGTAGGCCTCAACCCATTTCTGTTCTCCATGGCTTACAAAAAATACTTGAGAAAATATCATACAACCAAGTGTTAACTTACTTGAAAACCATTAATTTACTAAAAGAACAATTCTGGATACAGACAATACATTACTGATGTGGTATTATTTTGTTATAAATAGAAAAGTAGAAATAAGCAGAGATAAATAACTGTTGGCCAATAGCAGCCAAAATGTTGGTCAACCTTACATGAAATCCTGGTGCAGCTCATTCATTCAAATAAATAACATTTTTGCAGCACTTGACAATTACAGCAAAATAATAATAATAATAATAGTTTCTTTACATTTGAGACAGATAAGCACTCTCTAAACTAAGTTCACTTATCTATTGAAAGTCGTCTACGCACAGTGAAAGAAAACATCCAGGAATACAGTGAGAACAGAGCAGACAACAATATCTAACCAACTTAATTAAACTCATTTTATATAGCGTCAGCATTAAAATGAATACAATTTTTATACACTATCCACTTAGAAAAGTGTTTATAAAATAAAACTATTCACTTTTTAATAAATTGTCTCGTTGACGATTTTAAATTCTGCATGCAGTAATTTGTTCATATAAATCACTGACTTATAGTCACAGGAAGCCCGAAAGTCACACAAAACTGGTAATGTTGAAATGCGACGTAATACAACCAAACTATAAGCTCTAAACTTGGAAAAAGAATTAGGAAAACCTTTATGACTTTTTGCTCTAATGTGCAAATAAGTTACCCTACAAAATAGTATGCTGCAAACCTTTCTATCAGAATTTTACTCATGATTCATAGCATATCTAAAATGTGGTTGAGTATTAAAACTCAATTGTCTTTTGGCATTTTGACAGGGGCTTGCCATATTTAAAAAGTCGTCGTAAAGTGGGTGAAATTTGCTAAATTTAGTGGCTTCATAAATCAAAAGCCTAGCGTGAATCACAGAATATTGCTTTAATCTATCGCTTTGCATTAGGGCAGCTAATTAAGTGCAGTGGTACACTAAACCCCCTGTGTTACCTGCTGTGTTCCCAGACAATTTTTGTCACGTTGTCTAGCACCTATTTCCTGCAAAGGGAAGAGAAATTCTATCTCACTGTGGTCGCATTTTATGCTATGTTTAGGTTGAGGTAGCAAATGGGAGGCAAATCGGGAGAATTGCAATTTCTGGTATTTATTCTAACTGACACAGATATAGGCTACAATTAGGTAGTGTAATTCAATTTCAATTATGCAGTCTGTCGCTTGTATCAAAGCCGAACATTGTTTTAAAGCCAACCCTTACATCCCAGCTAATTAAAAATATGTTAATTTAGAAACGATGTAAAAGAAATGCTTACCACACATGCACTTCTCGCATACTGAAGTCCAACTACTGCATTACACTAAAGTCCTATGATTGGGATAACTATACTAAAGCAATGCAAATACTGATGCAGTGAATACTGAAATTAACACAATGAAGAATCTAAATACTACAGTAATTCATAAAACAGGTAAACACCTTGTCAATTATGATCTAGTAGACTAGCACTCTGCAACAGCTGTACAGAACTCGACCAACTACAGTACGTATTAAACAATGGCTCGAACAAACATGCACATAGACATTCACGTGTAGCGGGGCAGCGAAAACCCAAGTTGAATGAATGGCAGCATTTCTCTCGCGGATAAGCCTGGGATAAAAAATAATGCTGTGGCTAATTGTGATTGGACAAGTTTTGATTAAGCCACGCCTTCAAGCGCCCTGTCTAAATTGTTATGAGTGTGCTTTCACATTGGAAAATATCGTGAATGTATACAGCTCCGTCGCTTGCGTAGTGTAACGGTTTCGCAAAACCTATAGCCTACCGACATTATAATACAATACAAGTATAAAATGTTAATAAATATTGCAATAATAGTTAATTATTAGAAATTTTTATCAAATGCTTTTTACATCGTAATTATTTTTGGGAATTAGAAGGCATGCGTTGCATGCGTGGACTGCACGCCTCTGGATCTCTACTTAATAATTTGATATAATCATTTAATTTTTACTATTTAATTATAAATGTGATTGATATTGCTTTTCACCAAAGAATATTTACCTTGCCTTGTTCTGTCTTGACAGCCACCCGTGTTTAAGTATTTTGTACACGAGAACTACAGATATTATTGGAACAGAAAAGAGAAAACGTTTTTACCTCTTTGGGGTTTGGAATCTACGGTCACATGTTCACAGATACACAATGAGTTTCACGGCTATTCTCCTGATGAGCAAAAAGCTAGGTGCGTTGTCTATAATTTAAATTCACGAATTGACTGTTAGTTTATATTGTAAGTCCCAAAAGTATACTTAGTTGGAGTTGGACAATGTCAGACTGTGACCATGATGAGAGAATTCGTCATAAGTGCAAAAATTCCTCATTTAAAGCACTAGTTCTCGTACAAATGTTGAAAAATCTGCTGTGCAAAATCTTGTTAGCTGGTTTGTTAGTATTGAATAAACTAGTAATTTGACTTGTGGCTTTTGTGCTAAAAATATTTTTGCTTTTCTATTTTTTTTCCTAAATGATATTTGGTTATTGTAAAATGATTACTTTAACTGTTTGCGTGGTATTGATTTGATTTATTGGTTGATTGATTAGTTGTTAGTTAGTTGGCTGAGTGATGAGTTATCCGGTGCTATGGATCATTGTTTGCATGGTTGGATTAATATTACCAGTTGGTTTGTTCGAAAATTAGATGGAAAGATGATTGGTTGTTTTAGCTTGCTGATTTGTTGATTAGTTGATAGTTAAAGAAATGGAAAAATGTATGCATATTGCATTAAATTATTCAATTCTCTTAATGCTGCAATCAGAAAGTGAAGCATTTATGCAGCTCAGTGACATTATTTAATTTATTTGCAGTTTTGTTTTGTATGTACTGTTATTCCAGACTAAATAAACAAACAGTGTTGTCCCATTGCAGAGCTCAAATATTTGGTGAAAACTCCATCAATATTGAAGTGTTCTCTTACGCACGACTTCTGATTGAAGAGGTACGGTACCCAAGTGAAATCATTTTACACACATTATATGTGTGCTTGCATGCATAGCAAAACCATCCATAAGTCGGCATAGTTAAAACTACCTTATGGTGCTTCACAGCAGAATGCGTCAAAAAATTTGGTCAAATGTCAATTTTTCATATTTTATAAAAACCAACGCTAAATTTATTGGACTTTTATATTCTAGCATCAAATTATCAACAACGTGTTCAAAAAACGCTAAAAATTTAATTTTATGACTCCTTGCCCATTTTCCTGTCCAAAAACTAGTACTGCAATTGTAAAAAACTTTTATTTCCAAACTCCAGTAGTAGCTCCTGAAAGCTGTCATTTTGCTTCGGGTTTTTTGTCTCGACATGCCCAGATCTTTGTCAGAAAGAACCATCTTACTGGATTTAAACATAACTTCGATGTGCTCTTGCAAAGTCCGTAGCAACCATTGTTTGTGCAGTTGCTATGCAAAAACACAACAAAAAACAATAGCTAACCTTAACAGTGATTTTCTCAAGATTATGTGTTCTAGTGTATAGCATGTACCTCAACTTCAACATGGATTATCTCAGTTTAGAAATAACATTGAGCGATGAGCTTGGTATCAAAATGAGCCTCGTGAAATAGACATTCAGGATATGTGAATAACTAGAAAAACTTAATTGCCGACTTATTAACAATTTTGCTGTGCAAGCACACATTTATTTTCTTTCTATCAACTACCATTTTTACAAACCGTATCAGTCTTATTTGGTTTATTGTATTTTGCCTTTTGATGAAGATGAATTATGCATTTTTTTGTGATTTTTCCAGGTTCTTAACCCATTTTACATCTTCCAAATCTTGAGCACAATATTCTGGTATGTGGATGAGTATTATTCATATGCCTCATGCATTGTCGTTATATCTTTAATATCCATCACTATTTCTTTGTACGAGACTCGTAAGGTAGGATATTTTTCTGATCTTGATTGTTTTTTGTCAGTTAACTTATTGCAATGATTTTGTTTATTTGTTATGTTTTTTGTTATGAACATATGCCTAACCCATTTAATGACAACCATAAATTTAGTTGCAGTACAGACAAAAGTAAAACAATTGCATGCTTAATTTGCTACCAAAATGGCTGCCAAAACCACACAAGATTGTGTCTGGTGAAATAGTTTTTTGCTGAATATAATAATAAACTCCAAATATCAAACAATTAATGCAATTTTTGCTGATTAAAACCGCAGTGCAGTCATAGGTGCATTAGAAGCAAGTGAACACTAGGCCATATCTGAAATATAATAGTTGTGCTAAACATTGATATGACTGGATAAGCTTTTTTGTGATTGTTGTTATTCTTTGGGTGTTTACTACAACATTATATGTCATGCAAAGAAGTAGCCCTCTGACGTATATACTGTGCTAGCACAATTAGCTTGACAAATGAGAAAGTAAAGCACCAAACGATATCAACATATAAATCTGTTGTGGTTTTTAATGTATAGAATGAATATGCTACTGTTCCTTTTTTATATTTGAGTCAAAACTATTTTTTCAAATATGGCTGTTTTGTACTCTATAATAAACTACGTTTTTGCATTTATTCTGATCCTTTTTCATGCATCAGGCTTCTCCGTGCATCCGTTCATTCTTACCAGGATTGGCTCAGATGAAAAAATAATGTCAGCATTTTATAAGGGGGAGATGGTCACTTCTTTTGCAAGTGCCATATGGCAAGAGATCTGCATTGGCATGTGTAACACATGTTAAAATTCTGTTTTTTCGAAAAAATTTCTTCAAAGTTTAAGTTTAGATTTGTTTCAAGATATATTAGTTATACATGTGTTTTGCTTTTCTTTTAGCAAAGAGTTACTTTAAGGGATATGGTGTCATCTTCTAATGCAACTGAAGTATCAGTATTACGGAATACAGGTGGTTAGTATGAATTATATATTTGCCTCTAGAACGAAAGTTTCACATACTTTGTTAAGAGTGCTTTTATTTTCCGCATTTTTCTATCTCTGGTCTTTATGCCACAGTTTAAAAGGTTATCAGTATAGCTCTCAGACATGATGGATTTCCATAATTGTCCCAAAAATATACAAGATTGGCCTCTATGCTTTTCAATCTGGCATGATCTCTGCAATATGGAAAATATATTGTGAGAAATCATTTCCCTTAATTGATCATCCTATTAATCTGTTATCAATCATTAGCAAAGATGTTGAAGTCATAAATTTAATATTTACTAGTTCTTGAACTGTTTCGTAAACAGTAATTATCGTGTGGTGCTTTCTACTTCAATTGCTGATTTGCTTGCTCCCATCAATCATTGAGCTTATTAATACAACTTTGAAGCACCTATGTAAGTTTGGGTTAAGCACTCGACCATATACAAAGGTTTCAATAAAGTGTGGCTTAAAATCCTATTATACTGATTTTGATTACAAGACATCAGTGGTTGTATGCTGTCTATTACATCATAATTTTTCAGCAATTGGTTCTTGTTTATACACAGCAAGTTTCTGTCTATAAAATCACTGCTGGTGTTCCTCACGAGCCTGTAATAACTTTTACATTGTTTCTGCTATTTATTAACAACCTGGCACTCTTTACTTTCTAAGCTTATTTATCAATGCTGATGATACTAGTCTGCATAATACTTATCACAATGTTGCACTGTCTCATATGTTTGAAATGTATCTTGAATCAGCTTTGGAATTCGGGCCAAAGTTGGTTTGTCATATTTATTAAAAAGACGTTTGTAACCTTTTCTGATAATTACAATACCACACTGAGTGTTTTCTCTTTTTTATCAGTAAAAAGTTCATTTTTTACAGCCTCGCTTGCTTCAAGAAGAGCATCAATAGATGCGTCCTGTAACTAGTAAAACAAAGATGAGAATTTTATTTTTATCGTTTTGTATTCATTTTCATACTGACTTTGTTTGGAGCAGTCTATTTAAAACTAAACTACACTTGCAATGTAGCACAATTCAATTTACAGAATATTTGAAGAACTATACCCTAGCATTTTATAATTGTTTTAGTTCATTGTAGTAAAATTTATAAAATATATGAATTTCTGTAGCTATTCTGTGTGCCTTCGAGTTATTTCATTTCAATAAAGCCCAAATTCAAAAGAATGTTTTGCATTGCTCATGAGGAGTAACAACAGTTGTGGTTATATTTGTAGAAAATTGTGTTAAAATTATATTCTTGGGGTTTTTTTGGACAAACACATGTAGAATTGATACAATTTTCGTTGGATCATTATTCATTGTGTTACTTATGTGTAACATGCAATAGAAAAAAGTAAATAACATTTTGCTAATTTGTAGTGTTCCTAAAAGTACGAAAGGAACGTATTATGTAATGTATTACGTGCACTGTTTGGTGTGGGCTATGCCACACGATTTTCACAAATGTTCTCTTGTTTCACATTAGTTTTTCTATATGCATCTTTCTGTGTTCTTGTTGCCAGAGGTTACTATTACATGATATTAACTAGATTAATGTATTTGTATTTATAAATATATGAAGAAGTGGAGGTTATACGTGCTTCACTGCTAGTTCCTGGGGATGTAATCATCATTCCAAAACGTGGGTGTGTTATGTCATGTGATGCAGCCCTGATTGCTGGAAATTGCATTGTCAATGAAAGTATGTTAACAGGTGAGTCTGATAATAATATAATATAGTATAATCTTTATTTTATCTTGCAACACACATAGATATAATACAATTAATAATTTAAAAAAACATTTTGTGAAGAAAGGCAGCAAAAGACCAGTTGGTCATCTTTTCAGCTGCCCCTTGGTTAATGATGATCATTTTTACTGGTGCTGTGTTAGGGTGTTAGTAATGCTTGTCGCTAAAATGAATTGTTACATATGACATTAAATTAAAAAAATAAGGAACCAGAATAAAATAAGAATAGTTAACTGGTGACAGGTGAGGTAATATTACATAATAAGCTAGTAACTCTAAAAAAAACAGACAATAACAAAAAAATAAAAATTTAAAAACTAATAACATAAGTATAATGTCAACTGAAATATAGCTCATGTACAAGTATAATTTTTTTGACAAACACAAAACTAAACGACCATTCAAATAATAAAACTGAAAATCAGTACTATATATATATACTCGCATATAAGCCGAATTTAGAACTATAAAATACAATACTGAAATCAGGGAGTCGGCTTATATGCGCATGAAACAAAATGAACACAAGGACAGACACTAATGCCAATTTTCCAGCCACACATTTTCATCGCTATCTGACTCTTTATTTGGTTGTCTATATAACAGACACTCTATAAGTTTGAGACAGAGACGATGAGGGTGGTAGTGACAATGATTTTGAAGGTTTCTAATTATTTTTAAGAACACTACGTTAAATTATAAACAGAAATGTTATAATTTTTTGTGAATAAATAGAAAACAAAATATTTTTTTCTTTATTCATATCAAAATGTATAATTTCTTCTATTTCTTCTAGTATGTAACATAAAAGTAAGCATTTTACATGTTTGTAGTAAAAAATTTCTATGAACCAAAAATACCCAATTAACAAAATGTGACAAAAAGGGATCAATTTTGTTGATTGGGTATGGAGTAAAATTAGACAAGTTGATGGTCGGCTTATATACGGGTTTTTGCAAAAACTGGCTATTTTAAAGCAGTTTTAGGGGGTCGGCTTATATGCGATGTAGGCTTATATGCGAGTATATACGGTATATATATTTATATCAAATATATATATATATATTTAAATGGTCCTTTTATGTTTGTCAAAAAACTTTTTGTGTATATTTTTATCATTGTTTATCATTGATATATAATTGTATATCAATATATAATTTTATATAAAGTATAGTTAATTGTTAGTTCTTTCATTTTCGTGCACAGGTATACAGAAATGATTTATATAACCAAAAAAAGACAAATGACCAGAAGGATTACCTTTAATAACAAACTTTAATTATTGCTTATTTTCTTTACACTGTGTACCAAAATAATCCATCTGGTGTCTGGTGAGCATATGACTTCATTTTTTTACAAAGAGCTCAATGAGTTTCGGTTTTGCAATCACAAAGCAGTTCAATTTTTGATTGGTTCCTGCTTTTCATGCAAAATGTATTATATGAAAGGTAATGTTTTCTCCACTAGCACTAATATTTAAGTTAATGGTAATTGAGTGATGTGGGTGATGCTTACCAGTCTTATCAAATGTTTTCAGGTGAGAGTGTACCTGTTACTAAAACTTCTCTTTCTCACATTCACGATGAAGATGAATCGTATTCTCCTGATGTGCATCGTAGGCAAACGCTGTTTGCTGGGACTGAGGTCATCCAGACTCGCTACTACGAGAAAACACATGTAACTGCTGTTGTGGTGAGAACTGGTGCGTGCTTGCTTTTTATTTTCTGCTACAGGAATGCAGATTGTGCATAGAAATGTCTCTTACTTATCTCTGTTTTGTCTTACCGAATAACACTATATTGTATAATGTAATGGGCAAAACTTTAGCCCCAGATTGGCTTATTCCTGTAAAATGTTTCATGCCGTGCTGTTTGATAACTCCAGGAGTACAAATGGGCATTCTTTTTTTTAAATAATCAAGCCACAGTCACTAATTAATCAGAATATAAATAGGGTAGATTTTGTATCCCAAAATAAAACAAGTTTTAGGTGGGATAAAAATGTTTGATGGACGTGAAAAAAACTAAGTTGTGCAATAATATAAGTCCAACCTGTGCCCAAATTTTATTTACCAAGTGCCTCACACAACTATATTTTTTCTATGAATTAAGAATTATATCCAAAAAGGAGATTATCTATTGAGTGCAGTTGACTTGAGCAGACTTGACCCAGATTTAGATGTTTGACCTACATTTGAAGGATTATTTTAATCTCTGTGAGTAACTTGCAGCAGTAATCAGATTTTAGCAAAACTTTTGTAAAACAAGGCTTATTAAGTATTCACAAGATTTTGGTGTAAAGAGGAATGTCACCTACAGATAGCTGCTCTCAATGACTCAATTTCTGACAGTAATAACTGTTAAAACTTTTTGAACCCCTAATTATGAATTATTTTGCTGCTAATTATCAGATTTTTAATAGAAGTTGCACAATGAATAGCAGAAGATGCGATTGGACAAAACAGCCTAATACTTTATGATATTTAATTGATAATTAATCAGTAACAATCTTCCATGACTTTCGTGACATCAGTTTTCACTCATATTAGGTGTTGTAGTGTACAAAAATGGTACACAGACGATAAACATGTTCTTGGTACTATTGTATGATTCAATTTTTTGCAATTTCCCTTTTCCACACTTTGCTTTCAAACGATCATGTTTTCTTTTCGTAGTTTTTAGTTAACCAAACTAGCTAATTTGTCATTTTAGGTTTTTCTACGGCAAAAGGAGAATTGGTCAATGCAATTTTATTTCCCAAGCCTATGGATTTCAAGTTTTATAGTGATGCATTCAAGTTTGTGCTTGCCATGGGAGCTATTGCAACCTGTGGTATGGCATATGGTATATATGCGCAGATACAGGATGGGGTATGCACATTTTTCCCATATATGTCGAGAAACCATTGATTTCTATATTTATTAGTTCTTAATTTATATTTTATCAGTGTGTTTAGTTTAGCTGCTTAATTAAAAATTATGTAAAATGTTTTTGGCTAACTTGCCTAGTACTTTCTATTCTGTATAGATATAAAAATGCTAGTATAATACATTCTCTTTCAACATGATAATATTTGGTGATATTCTCAGGAGGGAACCGAGGAAGTCATATTACGGGCCATTGATATCATCACTATTGTCGTTCCACCTTCTTTACCTGCAGCAATGACAGTTGGAACGATTTATGCACAAAACCGCTTAAAAGGTCAAGGAATATTTTGCATTTCACCGCCACGAATCAACGTCAGTGGAAAGTTAAAACTTTTTTGCTTTGACAAAGTGAGTAGTTTTGGAGTCAAAGAGTTTAATTTTCTTGTTTGAACAGTTACTTTTCTTCTTCATTTGCACCTCTATTCTGATATCAGATCTTCTTTTCTGGGTGGGGGAGGGGAGAGGTGAGGTGGAAAGGGCAATATAAATAAATGCAAATATTTCAGCTTGTTTATACATTTTTTGAATTAATGCGTGTAAAGCATTATTTCGTCTGTGTCAACCGATTCTGGAAGTTAAGTACATTCTAGCAAATAAATTGCAAATTATGTGTGAGTTGTGCTGTTTTCTTTCATCCTAGAGAATTTCGTGAACTTAATTTAGTATTGTTTTTTATTTCAAGCTTTTTTATTTACAGAGTTAACATTTTTAACACTTAACAAAATCGGGAATTTTTTTAATGCCAAGTTAGGTGGTAGATAACTATCTTTTACACAGTCAGCTTGTTTGTGCAATGTGTGTATCAGCAATCAATATTTTTGACGAGGAGTTTGTACTGGTTGTTACAAGCAATATTACAAAGTTACAAGGCTGAAGTTATAGAAAGTGTTTCACCATTCAACATGTTTTTTCAGACTGGGACGTTAACCGAAGAAGGACTAGATCTGTGGGGAATTGTCCCAGTTGATAAAGACTGGTATGTAGCCATAGTACTCGTAATTATGACCGAATTATAGACCTGGGTGTATAGCGCAAATGTAGCATACTCACCCCACCCCCCTTTGGAGGTCGTAGGTTCAACTCCCATCCGAGTTCTCCAAAGACTCCAACATAGTACCGCGCGAGTAATAATAATCAGGACCACCTTGAATACAAGTATTGTGTTACTTAAGGTGCTACCTCTGCACTTTGTTCTGAACGAAATTATTATTATTAATACGCTAATTACTAAATGCTACTACGTTTATCAAAATTTATCTTTGTGCATGTTTTAACATCCTTATTTATAAATGTGTGTGTCTGTGTGGCATCTGATAGTATTAAATTTGTTGATGGACGTCTTTTTGCACTTGATCTGAAGCAAACTAATAATCCTGAAGCATGAATGAATACAGTCAAGCTTCAGAAGAAATAAATGCTCTTTATGAATGATATTGACACATTTTCAGTTTTGTCTTGTGCAAAAGAAAAAACAAACATAGAATTTTTTACTAACCACTCAGAAATTAAGAGCTGACAAGCATTTATGTTTTTCCTGTTTTCATTATTTCTCTGGATCACTAGTGACCTGGCCGAGTTTCAACGATGTGGGTAGGTTCACTAAAACTAATTTTAAGCAACGCAAGGCAAACAAAGTATAATTTAAAAATTATCAACTGATTTGCCTCTGGAAACGGGCACCTAATCTAATTGTAAAAAAGATTCTCTTAGCTTCGTATGTTATTATAAAGTGGGTTGTATGTATATGAATAATAATTTATTTGTTATTACATTGACTCATATGCAAATGTAGTTTTCAGCCAGTTGTTACTGCAGCTGACATGTTACCACGTGGACCACTATTATCTTGCTTAGCAACATGTCACTCGCTAACTGTGATAGATGGTGTTCTGAGTGGAGATCCACTAGACATGAAAATGTTCCTTGCTACAAAATGGGTAGGTAATAATACAGCCTTATAGTTTTATTAAAGTTTAGTAAATTAGGACTTGTGTGATTGGCATATAGTGGCATTACATCAGAAAAAAAATTTTAAATCACTTAAATGAGTAAGACTTGTTGCAGGTTGCAGGTACATGTCACTTACATTTTGAAGGATAATTGGGAGAAGAATTATATGTGAAAAACACTTGTTCTTTGAGATTTCATTATCATCAAATTTTCATAAAAAGTATGAAAGTTAATATGCTTTTTTAAAAACAAAGCAGTTTTTAATTTTTACTTTCTCCGGAATGAATGGTCAGCTGAGCTAGAAACAACCAGGAATAATAGCCATATTTTGCTAATAACTAACTTCCTCAAACCACAGTGATATTTTCAATTCCACACTGAAATTTTTTGTTGCAAACTCTCACAATTGCCGCGATTTGATTTCCTGCTAGCTACTGTCTAGTTTGAATGCATCGGCGAGCAACTCTTGACACTTCTTGCAGAGAAGAAAGTGTCAGCTCGCGCTTTTGTCAAAGAGTAGCTCGCAGCAAATTTTGCCCTCTAGTCTGAACTTGCTTGCGAGTTACTTGGCAAGGAAACTCACTAGCCTGAACGCGCCATAAGTTTACCTTCTGAAACAGTATTTAGTTTGTATTCTAAAATTCTAACATAATTATTGGTGATATATTCTAAAAAACAACTTATCTGTGTACAAGAGCTACATGTTCTTTTTTATAATCTATATAACAAGAAAAAACATTTTTACATATGAAAACAAGTAGAAGTAATGAACTTAAAGTCATTGTTATTTACTGCACGGTTCCTGCATTAATTCCTGCTAAAATGTTCTTAAAAGATTATCTATATTTTGGTGTTAAAACTGCTTCAGTGATCAACTGTTGCATTTAAAAATTGTCTGTTAATTAGACCATTAATTTATAAAACTTGTTTATGTTCAGCCTTCTGTAATGTAACGATGCACTTATTAGCTTCTGTTAACTAAATAATAATTTCAGTAAGTGGTGAGTCAGTAAGTTCACTCTCCAAAACATGGCTGGTAATAGTATATTATCTATAACATGGTGACAAGAATGAATAAATGGTACTAACTGTCATTTTTAAAATTAATTTGCTTGGCTTTTAATTGTCCATGGGTTATTGCAGTGATAATTAGTTTTTTATGTGATCATGATATAGTATCAGTGATACTACACACACTCACTCAGATTAGCCTGTCTTTTTAAGATCTAGTGTAAAACAAAAGCTTTAACATTTAGCATCTTCTTGGCCTATCAAGTGTGAATATATCTGTGCCAATTGGACGATCTGAGTGCATGTGTTGAGTATCAATAGTATGAGTATGTTTTATAGTTTTTATATGTCCGTGCTTAATTGTGTTATGCTTTATTTCCTTTCATCTTTCACTCATACAGCTTCGTTTGCTGTTTTCGTGTTTTCCTCTATTTATGCACAATGGACAGTTTTGCATGTCTGTTTATCTATATTGATTTATTTTTTATTTGTGCTTTCTCTCATGTATGCACTTATTTATTTGTTTTCTTATCGTTTATTTGCTTGTCAGCTTCTTTATTGTAAGCTTCAACATGAAAGTAGTAAAATATGCTCATCGGTAGCATCTCACAAGCTAAGCAAGCATTGACGTTACTTCGGATCAGAAATCATGTATGTAAGGCCATGGCGAAATAGCTAAGTAAATATTTGAGGTGAATGCTTGTCGCAAAGCCATTGAAAAACATTTGGTTTGATAACAAGCTATTTGTAAACAATAATTTACTTTTTCTCTATTTTCTGTTAATATACGTCTACTAGCATGAATGCTTTCTGCATCTTCACAAAGCCTGATTACTATTCTTCATTTTCTCAAGCAATATAAGTATACACATAAAATGGGCTGAAATTTTTGTTTTTTTCCTGATAATTGCTTATTGGTCTCCGCCTAGGTGCTTTTGTAATATTAACTGCATGAGTAGCCATATTTTCTGAACATTATTTTCAAAATTATTCCACTACAGAATTTGGAAAATTAATGTCAACTGTTTGCATTTCCTCTGCCTTTTTCAGTTACTGGAGGAACCTGGGTCTGATACATCCCGTTACGACTCCTTGATGCCCACCGTCGTTCGTCCCCCAGACTCGCCTACTGAAGCAGAGCTTGCAGCTAACCCCGAGCTCCTCCTCTTTCAGGTGAAGTGCTTCTTTTCTAACATTGTTTAGAGTTGTGATGACACGTTGGACTCTAGTTGGCTTATATCCCGATTCAAATTTTTGGCGCCGTGCCAGTGTCTTATTAATTAGACTTCAACTTTAGTTGAAGTTATTCATGCATAACTATAAACTATTTGAAACTATTAATGAATTATTTGACAACTTTAAATTCTTCCATTCCACTTACAGCTGTACTAGTTGATTTACACCACTAGAGTTAAGCGTGTGTCAGACTCTCACTGTTAGCATACAATTTTCCTTTCTTTCAGCACTTACGTGACTAAAATTTCCTTAGCCCAATTCACACAAATCATTTTCGTATTTGTATATAAGATACATGTACTATATAAAACAATTTTAAATCATTATAATCATTAACCTTTTCTTTATCCGGTGAAGTTCACTTTTGCAGATGTTTGTTTTTCAGTGTCCAGGCTTTTCTGACATTAAGATATTGTTCGTTTTAGGAATTGGGTTGAAAAGGTTGGTCAATCAAGCTCACTTTTCACATAAGCAAAAATAGCTTAAAGAAGCTATCTGTGATGTACTTTGTCATTTTGAATATCCATCCTCTCTCATAAAATACGTTCTGCCAAGCTTGTACTCTTATTTGTTTGTTAGAACCAGTCCTTGTTTCAAAAAACAGATAAATTTTGTGTATGGAGTCAGGTTTAACCTTCTCAAGTTCTTTTTCAAGGTTGGCACCACAAGTAGACTGTTCATAATTTTTTAGGTTCATTTTATCTCAAGACGGAGTTCAACTATTGTACCTCTTTGAGAATTTGCTTGTTTTATTGAAAATTCTTTTGAAAGTGGCGTCGTATAACTACATAGGTGCCCAGTACTTCCCAGCTTTCTTTATAGTGGACCATAAAATCTATCTTTGCGCAATACTCACAGGTTCGAACATAAAATTAGCTAAGTCAAGGGTTGTTTTTATTTTAGACAATTTAACGAAACGATAATTCAGGCACATTAATGTGTTTATTTTTGTTTCTGCATTCTGCACCCTTTTTCTCTTCTTGTTTGGTTAAATGTGGTGCTGAGGCTCTCTTGCTCGACTTCTTTGTTCTTGCTCTCTTCCTCTTTGTTTCTTTAGTCTACACGTTATCACACAGTTTTGCCACTTCCAGGTATTAACTGAACCAGGTAGTGATACAGCAAAATATGAGACTATTGCTCCAACAACAGTAAGACCTGCAACTAAAGAATCGTTTATTGCAGCTCTAAATGCAGATGAGGTGACAATCAAGTTGTTTATTATACTTCTAATTTTTACTATGATCGTTTTGAAGTCGTTAGTTACACTCCACAGTTCTATCGACATTAACCCTTTTGCACTAATTGTGTCAAGTCCAATTAATTATTCTATTTAGTGAGTTTTGTATCTAGATTTGTTATCATCCTCAGCATATACAACTTTGGGAATGCATTAAAGGAAAACAGGATGATTTTTCACATCCTACCCCATTTTGAAGTATGGTAAAAAGTATACATTTTAACACCTATAATAATGCCAAAGTGTTTCTGATAGTTAAATATTAGGTAAAAACCTAATTAATGGCAGGCGAGCCCATCTAGTGATAGATAATATAATATCACTAGAATAGTTGAACATAATTTTCAACAGCACAACATTCTACGAGCGTGTTACATGGGTTTGCGAAAGTGAAAATTGAAGTACAATGCTACTGTACCACATTCAATGTAAAAAAAAGACTCAGCAAATTTTACGTTTAATATTCATATTTCAAGTTTACTGCTGCACACATAAGCTCGCGAAAATGTGCACTACATCACAACTGAACAACTCTGCCCTGGGAGAAGCAGCATCTGTTTTTTTGTGCAACGCAATTCCGAGACACAGGCGCTAATGCCCGTCTAACATTCGCTAAATTAAATTTGCTGAAACATTCGAATGTGAAGGTACGTTTCTATGGTAATAATTCTTTCAAAGTAAGTCATTCTTGAAAAAATACTTTTTTCAGTATTTCATGGGACATTTCTCAGTATTTCTGAGCTCTAGTTTAAGATTGGATCCAGTTTGTTTCCTTTTTTACATCCCATGTCTGTAAGCTATTGTTGTTAGGCTCAAAACATTTTATCCATGCAGTTTTAGGAGCTTTCCAGTTTTCCGGTTCAACAATAATCTGTTCTTTTTACTTCTTAGATTTTTTGTAGATACAATTATTTTGAAGACATTATACTGATGAATACTAGTATTTTTTCAGGTTCCTAGCAAGAATTATTAGAGAGAATAATGATGTTTTTGGTTATTAGTTACGAGTGTGTGCCTTGCCTAGTAATTACTTTATGATGAGTAAACATTAACTGGGAAATTTTAAAATGTTTATTGAATCACAACGGCCGAGTCATCCACTTAAGGTCGAGTGATTCTAATCTATCTTAATCAGTAGTTTGATAGGTTTAACATTGCAAGGATGTTGGCTTAAATCTAGTATCAGTCAGAGTGATTACAGATTTTCATTTTGTTGTTTAACTCCTAAATTTCATATTAGTAGTTAATTCTTTAAAATAGCTAATTTATTCTCTTGTTAATGCTTAGGTGTTAAATTTATAGTCAATACGTATTAGTTTCCTTTCTTTTGTGCTTGTTTTGACAAATCTTTAGCCACTGTGTACTGGAATAATTGGTGGCATAAAATTTGAACTTGTCTGTAATGTAAAAGGCTGCATTGCTGTCATGTAGTATTTTGTATAAACAAGACTAAAGCCTATTTACGTTACAGTTTAACAAGAGTGGCAGGTAGCAAAATGTATTTGTGTTTATTTGTAAACAAAGTCTAAACTTAGTGATTAAATTTGCCACCGGTCAGTTTTATTTGTTTCGTGACTTTGAATGCTTTATGAATGCTGTAGGTACCGTATGAAATAGGTATTGTGCGCCAATTTCCGTTTTCGTCGACGCTGCAAAGGATGAGTGTTATTACTCGTACACTTGGACAACGAAGGATGGACTTGTATGTTAAAGGTGCTCCAGAAAAAATTGCTTCTCTTTGTGAGGACTCAACTGGTAAGTGATACAGAAAAATTGAAAAATTTAAGTTATTTAAAACTTATTTAAGTAAAGCACAGCATTTTTTATGTAAAGCTACTGAAAACAAGTAAGTTTGTAAAGTTTATTGCGGGTTACTGTGTTACATTAGCCGTAAAATTTAGTAAAGCCCTCAGTTTCTGTAATTGCAAATGTGAATGCATTGTAACGGTTTTTTATTCCCAGGGCATTTTCAGCAAGTACCTCATGCATATTATCAGTCCATTTTCTAGGTGTGAAGAATGGAAAAGTTTCAGATGATCCGGGTCCAAAACGAAAGGCATTAAATGATGCCACAGAAAGTTGATGTTAAATGTGCTCAGTGAATCAAATTCTTTATGCATTAAAATATCTTGATCACTAAACTCTTGTTTCGAAATATTGATCTTTTTTAATGTTACAACTTATGTTTTTATGATTGAAAGAAATGCATACAGTTAGAAAAGCTTTGCATGCAAAAGTATGGCAGCTGTTATTCACATTTTCTTAGGTAATGCTTAACTTGGATTTTTTTATCTATTAGAAAAGGTTTTTCCTCTTCATGATTTTGATGTTATTATTATTCAGTGCCAGACGATTTTCATGAAACACTGGAACAATATACTATTCAGGGTTTTCGAGTTATAGCAATGGGTCACCGTAAACTAGACAAAATGCAGTGGCATCAAGCCCAGCGAGTTAAACGGTATGCCTTGCAGCTTTCTCGTGTATTCTGTTTTACTTAAGAATGGCATGTGCATATAATAACCATTTAATGGCATGGTGATGTCAAAATTATTTTTTTATAAACTAAAATTTACTGTAAGCCTTGCAGTTTATAAATGAACTTGTATGTGTGTGACAGCTTGAAAAAAACACACATTTTCTTTAATTGCTGTACCAGGCTAAGCGCAGCATGCCTACAAGATTTTATTATACTCACTAGGAGCATAACGGATGCCCCTGTAGAGGATGAAGAGGGGTGAATGTTTTCACTTCTTCCCCTGAAGAGGCAAAAAGTGTTAAAGTCAGCATAATTGATGCAAGAGAACAGGCCTCTGATAGTAGGCTGTCTATTTGAATGATTAGTAATGCATAGAGTTTTAAAGTATGTCTCAAAAATACAAGAGCTTTTTATATATTCAGAAATGTTTGATTAGCTTATTTTCTAGTTAAAATTATGGAAATTTATTTTATGATGCTGTTTACTATTTTCAGAGACCATATTGAACGGGCGCTAACATTCTTGGGTTTAATTGTAATGCAGAATACTCTGAAACCTGAAACAACCCCTGTGATATCAGAGCTCAGAAATTCTAACATTAGAACAATCATGATCACCGGTACTGATTTATGTTTGAGTTGTTGTTCTGTGTTTACTTTGTTATCTTGTCAATTATTAGATTAAGTTATCTATCATTTTCTAAGTTTGCTGTTTCAATGCAGAAAATGTATTTAGCTGCCACGAGTCATTCATTTTTTGACAGCTTTAGAGCATCTTTGGTTGATTACATGTCAATTATACATTATCAAATTTACTAGGTGACAATATGCACACTGCCATCTCTGTCGCCAGAGATTGTGGCATGGTTGAGATGCAAGACAGAGTTATTATCGCCTCGGCAACGGATGATGATAATGATAAGCCAGCTAAGATTACATGGGAATATGCTATGACTCCCACTAGTGAGCTATCAGACAGCGAGAGCGAAACTCCAAAATCTGCTGAGACTTTTCTTTGCTCCTCTACCACAAAATTAACTAGTGTGAGTAAGCAATTGTAACATATTACTTTGTCATTTGTTTTACGTATACAACTGGTTAAATAAGCCAAAATAAATATTAGTTTTTAAAGCATTCTCCATTGGTAAACAATGCCTCACACTGTTGACAACAGGTGTTTTGACTTTAGCTAATTTGAAGACGGGTGGTGGACACATTCAAGAAACATTTGTAATTTAAAGCAAATCATTTAGATTCAAGATCAGGGTGGACACAACTTATGTTGTACTGTCTTAATTGTGATTTCTTCTGGCTTTGGTTTTGTCTTTGATGTTATTTTTGCTAATTATGTGACACACGTTTCATAGCTCACTGAATACATATAGAACTAATACATTTTTAACTTATTTTATGCAGTCTTATCAAACTGTGCAGATAGATGAAGATGTTTTGGCTCCTTATCACTTAGCCGTCAGTGGAAAGTCATGGAACGTTATTAGAAATGAATTTCCCAACCTTGTTCCAGATGTGAGTTACTTGTATTGTTTGTAGATATTTTTTATTTTACATATAGTTTTTTGATTAGTCTGATTATGTAATTTCGAAGTTACTTTTTTTGTTGCTGTTTCGACAGATTATTATGAAGTGCACTGTGTTTGCCCGGATGTCTCCTGAACAGAAAGTACAAGTTGTAGAAGAACTACAAGACATGGGGTAACTACAGGGTGTTTCAGAAGAAACAGTGCTGTAGAAATATGCATATATTGGAATGTACAAGATCCTAGTTATACCTTTTGAAAAGTGGAGTCTGGAGATATGCAAATATTACATTATTTTTATTCCCATTTAAGTCTGCAAGTTAGTAGTGCACACTTGCAGCAATTATTATAGTATAATTTCTTAATAAATGACTTAACACTCAACACTTTCTTTTGAGACACCCTATATTATTTGTTGTAAGCTTTATTGTGAATATGTCTTAAAATTATTTTTAACAATCTATCTATTTATCTAACAAACAATCTATTTATCTAACAATTTTTAAACAACATGTTTTAAACAACAATATAGCGATATTTTTTGTTTTAAAATGACATGTTGTTGTTTGTATTCTGATAGTGACAAGTGTATTTTTCAATACTACAGGTACATAGTTGGTATGTGTGGTGATGGGGCTAATGACTGTGGAGCTCTGAAAACTGCACACACTGGTATCTCACTTTCTGAGGCTGAGGCTTCAGTTGCTAGTCCATTTACATCTAAAATCTCAAACATCACTTGTGTTCCTACTGTCATCAGGTACTGTTTCCTCTGTCTTTTTTCAACTTACCATATTTACTTGTTTTAGTGTCCATGCTCACTTAATGGTGCATTTGAGTAAGTGCCCAAGGAAACAGAATAAAAATTGATAATAAGCCTGTGATTGAATAACTGCCCAAGTGTAGGTCGGTGTATTGCAAAATCCTCCTCAATCTCAGCTCACGTGTGAAACTTTACGGTAAAGTTTACTCATTCTGTAGTCAAATTAACATGCAAGCCTCATGTTTATGGAACATTGGTTTATTAATTGCCGTCTATCTGCTACATGAGCTTATTATCGAAGTTGGTCAGATGAGTCATCAACAAGCTGCTGCAATATGTTATTTCTAGCTGAAACACGATCCCCAGAAAACACTGTATAAGAATGACATAGTGCCGAATTTGTTTAACATGCATGGGATTATGCTGTACTGCAGGGGAAATATCTGTTATACATAAGGACAAAAGGTAAAGAGCATCCGTGCTTGAATAAGCACTTCTTTAAATAAGGGCCACATAATTAGTTTGATTGAAAAAAATAAGACTGTGCCCTAAAAAGAGTAAACACAATGCTTTTCTTTATACTACTTAATATAAATTTGTCGAGCAACATTTTTGGAGAAAAACACATCGGTTAATCTGCTCCGCATGTTATAATAACAACTGTGTAAACAAATGAGTAGGATCATGAGGTACAAGCAGGGGTGTTAACTGCATAAGAGTGATACTCAGAACTGTCACTGTACTACTGTCTAATACAGATAAGCGAAAATAAGTTGCAATTTGACTTGGCATTGACTACGATGTTGATGTCAGTTGTCAATGTCAAAATTGACAAGGCAATGGTTAACTAAAACTTTTATTAAAGACATTCTGCCTTTCTGCTTTTTCAGTCTACATTAAAATTAAATGAAATACAATTACAATTTGATATTACTGATTGTGTGGCCAACTAAGTGTAACTGAGTAGTAAGGTAAAACGTAATTTGCATGCAACAGTTTTGCATAAATTTGGTTAAATTTTATTGATAAGGAATGACCAGAGAGTTGGTACTAGACCTCTCACAATAATACCTAATTGTACATATTCAATGAAATGAGAAAATGAATATTGATTTTTTTTGCAGAGAAGGACGGTGTGCCCTTGTCACTTCTTTTGGCATCTTCAAATACATGGCATTATACAGCTTCATCCAGTTCATTTCTGTTCTTATTCTATATCATGTGAGTATAATTTTCTTAGGTTGCTTTAACTATGATTTACTTTTTTGCAGAAAGTAATTAATAACTAACATGGTTTGTTTGTTAACTAAGTTCACTTTGGCAAGAAAGAGTAATCACTAACTAGCATGAACTTGAATCAATGTTCTGTGTAGTCGCGCATACCAGATTTCCCCAGTTCCAGGTTATTAGTTACAATTGCAATCAGTTTTTTTCCTTGGATCGCTAATCAAAAGGATACTGCAATATATAATAACAAAATTAGTAACATATCATTTTCAACTGACACTTCTGTAACATCATGACAACAACTGATACATTATGTACTTTTGGTAACTAGTTAATGGATGCAGAAAAATAACTGATTACAACCTAAAATCTGCTAAAAGCACTTCACTGCAAAGTTAAAATCATATACACAAGTCTTCATTCAAGTTCTTGCACACTTATTGGTCACAAAGACAAAATTTTGCACTTGGTCATATGAAATTAGATATTAGAAATTAAGGTAAACTAGACATGATCTGGCTTTAATTCAACTTTTTCATTATAAAGTTCAAAACTAATAACTATTGCCGATGGGAATAGAACTTGTTACTTAACATTAAGGTAAATAGCAATAAGTGTCGAAGATGTGCAGAAATTTTTTTTCTTATCTAGTACAACACAAACTTCAGTGACATGATGTTTCTATATATAGACTTGGTGATAACAACTACTATAGCCGTTGTCAGTGAGTAACAATTAAATATTATAGTTTGAATTATAGTTTATATTTTTTTTATTCTTTGCAAGCTCTTACATACATCTAAATTGTGTTTGGAAATTCTATTTACTGATATTTAACTGGTATCCATTGCTATGGTGATGAGAAGAACTTTAGAAAAGAGGAGGTGGAAAATTTTAGCCTGACAAGAGGTCCTTCTGAAGTTAAGAAGTTTCTTCTGAAGACCATCTTGTGGATTACACTGTTATCTCACTAATAACAATGTACCTTTTCAACAAGGAACAATCCTTCCTCACTACACACGAGCTGTTAGGGACTTTCTCAATGCAAAATACCAGACCTTCCATTAAATTAGCCTCTGTGGCACTTTTGACTAGAAGTTTGTAGCTTAACAGGTTTGGCACCCTGCAATTTTTTACAAGGTTATGCCAGGCAAAAATTTATGCTAATAAAACCAAAACACCTTCATGAACCTGAAATAACAATTAGAGATTGTTATGCAAATTTTTAAATGGAAATGTTTGCTGATGTCGGAAATGCATGTGTTAGTCATTCATTCTTCACCACACATTAGCTGTTAGGTACTTCCTCAATGCGAGATACCACTAGACCTTTCACTGAATAGGCCTCTAATTTTCTTTTGTCTGAAGCTTGCGAGTTGACACCCTGCAATTTTTTACAAAATTATATCAGGCAAAAATTACTTGCAACCAAAATAACAATTAGGGGTTGTTATGCAAATATTTAATTTGAAATGCTTGCTGATGTCAGAAATATGTGTGATTAGCAGAAGGGCTTCAAATAAGGTGGCGGAAACAGGGAAGCCTTATGAGTACAGCAGTTTTTTGAGATTTTTGTTTAATTTCGCTTAAAAAATTGCCAAGTATTAATTCATCCGTGCCTATTTTCAAATGCGCTGCTTTGGTTGTTAAATATCAAAACTTGTACAAAATGTCATGTGTGTGGTAACTTCTGAGGCACCTGTATATTCGATCAATGGCACCTGACAGGAAAGAGTTAGAGTGGGCACCACCTGCCACTGTAGCATTAATGTTAACTCTACCTGGTTCCCATTGTGCTAGAGCTGATGGTACCGGGTATTGCTCTCACTGTAACATTAGTGTTGGTACACATTGTTACTGTCGTAGTGCTAGAGATGACTCTCAGTTTCTTGTCATTACACATTTGAACAGCTAGCATAATCTCCTTGTTATATGTACGACGATTCATGTATATGAGTTATTCATTTTACTCTGTTGTTTTATTAATACATAAAAGCTGAAATTAAGAAATTTTCAGAATGAGAAATTGTTTGGCACTAGTTTTTTTCGATTATGTCACACACCTATATCAACTATGCTAGCCACAAGCAGCATGTTGCTAAAAATATGCCATTGTCTTTAATTCCTTATATAACATATGACTGAAATCTATTTTTTATGCAGTGGGTTATACGAAACCTTATCACAAGTTGGTCAGGAAACGACCTTATGGAAGCCTTGTAGGCATACCAACAATATTCTCAGTCATCTCACAGATTCTGATTCAGCTGCTTACTCAAATAGGTGTCTGGCTATACTTAATTAATCAACCAGGGTAAGTTGTGTACCATTTAATTTACCTTTACTTACTCTGAAAAAGTAATTTTTGTGGTAAAATCAAACATTTCCAATTGTCTCACTACATCTTTCCAAAAGCTGTTTCACTAATATGCTTTCCACTCAAAACTGTGTGCAAGCCTTAATTATTTAGACTTTGTACTAAAAATTAAGTATGGAATCTTGCTACAACTATCATGAAATAAACCAGTATTGCAGTACAAATGCTGTGGTTTATCGGTAGTTAAATAAATAGTATCGGATTTACGAAAAAGCACATTGCTACATTGAGGTCAAGTATTATTGATATTTGTTATGCTTGCAGGGTAGATTTAAAACCTAACCCACCGGGAGAGTACACGCCTGTTACACGAGAAAGCACAGTTATCTTTAAAGTGTCCAGCTTTCAGTATTTGTTTTTGGCTGCATTGTTTTCCAAAGGTCCACCGTTTCGCATGCCCTTTTACACTAATTGTAAGTACCATGTCAGAGTTTTTGATACCTAACAATAGGGAACAAACTCATGTTGTAAATAATGGTAAAAGGTACCTAGCTTACTGCTGGGCTGCAGTAGGACATGTTATAAATCAGTAATTAATAATATTTCCTGCTTAGAACATTTTGACGCTCTACTGATTGCTTACTCTTATTCATATTGCTTATGAAGAAAGCAGTCAAATAAATCGAAAGTTTGCAAATATGCTCATCTTTTTTCTAAAGGAATTCTTTTCTTAAAAATCTGTAAATGTCTTGATGATTTATCCTCACATGATAGAAAATTTCACATCATTCCCTAAGCTGGAAGAAGATAAACAAATTCTCTTAGCTTGTATCTTGTCACATTGAATTTGCTGAGCCTGCATTTATACTCTGGCATTTATAACACCTTGGAAAGTCCTTTTCGTATCTTCCTACTTTAGGTTTGTGGATTGTTACAAGTTTCTTAGTTTAGTTTATTTTTATTCCATTTGCCATGACAAAATAATACATAAATATGGTGAAAATACAAAATAGCAAATTAAAAGAAACAAGCATGTAATAAAGTTGATTAATGGATTATTAAGGCTGTCCAAAAAAAAAACTTGTAAAGGTCAGGCCCAATATGGGAAATAGAAAGAAAAACGTACGTGTAAGAATAAAAGGTGGTTAATGGGAAGAAAGGGAGTATGAAAAGTGAAAGGATATGAAAATGTAATATGAAAGTGGAAAAAAATAAAAAAGTAAAAGTTAGATTCACATGAGCTAAGAATGTAATAAATATAAATAAATCAGTAAGGCAAACACAACTACAACTGCAAATGATGAGAGGAGTCAGATTATATCCACCCACTTACAAAGTTTCTTTTACTTCTTCTTGTTATGGAGTATAGGCCATTCTTGTTTTTCTTTGAGTTGCTGTTCTTCAAATATTAATCTAGTCAATTAAGTTTAGGAGTGTTTTTAAAACTAAATGTTACTGGCATCAGAAGCTACATTATAAATTATGAAGCCAGAAAATTTTTCGATTTCACAGTCGCTAATACTTTGTCATATTGCTCAGTTATCTTTTGATGAATCAAGGCGGTAAAACAGCTTTATTCGATACTTTAGATTTCCTGCTCATCACGCTGATAGTATTGGGATCTTATAGTCTAATGCTGCTTCTGCGATCGCCGAAATTTATCACGGACTTTATGGAGGTAAAAATCCTGCTTTTTGCATGTAACAAAAATCAGAGTGATATTGTGTAATCGCTGCAACTCAGTTTGAGTTCACTTGCATAGTTACTAGCAACAATAGCAATTATAAATCAGGTTCTTGGTGGTACAGAATTTCAATAATGCTTTAAATAATACTTTGCCATCATGGTCTTAGTATTATTTAAAGCACAATTATAAATGTTTCATCATTAGGATTAGACTTTTCTTTGGAATAAATGATTTGGAAGTTTGTTTTGTTAGAAACATGATTTTCACGTAATATAATGTGCATTCTTAATTTTAGGAACTTGTTGAACTTGTAGAGTTTATTCATTTGTATTGGATGTACTTAAAAAGCCGTCGTGTACACACAATTTGCAATGTACCTATATTTGCAAAAATTGGAAAACATTCATGACCAGTAGGCAGATGTTGGTCAAAACCATTCATACGTCAGAAAACTGGCTTTGAACCAAATCATTAACTGATTTTAAGCTCTGTCAAAAACGTGTTAATGCTGTTTATTTTCGTTAATGCCCAGAACTTTCATGTAATTTGACTTTTCTAATGAAAATGGATTTATTTGCTTTTACTTTCTATTTCTTCAAACTTTGTGACAGTAGAGTTTTTTGATGTATATTAACTAATGGAATTGATTTCTTTTAGCTTTGTGATTTGCCACCATCAGCTTGGATATTCCCACTCACGTTGCTAGGATTTGTCATTGCAAATTTCATTATTTCAGCTGTGATTGAGGTTTGTATGGCTTACATCACTCTGCTTACTTGGCTTACTCTACATAAGTAAGATTATCTTGTCATAAGCACAACATTCGTGTACTGCAACATATTATATGCATAAGTAGTATATAAGTTTGCTTTACACAAAGTTCTTTGCAGTTAAATAATGGCAAAAATGAATGTGCTAAAGTAACCAACTAACCCTGCACGTTGTCCTGCATAGCTGAATTGTCTGTTGAGTAATATTACCTATTTGCAATCAAATATTGAATTGTAATGTTTGTTTACCCTCCTTTGATGACCTAGTTGCTTATTTATTTTGGTGTTTCAACAAATCATTTAGGAAATAATTATCATGTGTTATGCAGTTTGTCAATGGTTTCCCCATGGCTATATATCTTCAAGTTTATTTCTTGCTCTTGTAACTCGAATCCTTTCATCAAACAAATTGCTACCTGGTTTAGTATTTCTGCCTTAGAAAAATACTCTGCACCTTTTAATTTTTGAAAGATTTTTAGCTTTTCCCTTTTCTGTCTTCTGTGAAAAAACGAAAACTCGTTTCTCTTTGTTTTCAGTTGGTCATCGTTGACAGCAAATTTCTGAAAAAGTGTTTCCGTCTCTGTTGCAAAAAGCGTGGTCCAAAGAACAAATACAAGTTAATAGAAGCAGAACTTATCAGCAATCCCAACTGGCCACCTGTAGGTGATGTGGTTTATTCCTCAGAGGCGTATAATGTTAGCAGTAGCAATACTAATACTGTACATGCTAGCTGACAAATGATGGTACAAATTAAAATTGTATCTTGCTCATGGACAGCAAGTTGACAAATGTTGTATATAAATTGACATTTTGGATACATAATGGCCTGTAATTTAACATATTTTCATTGTATTTTATCGTGCAATTGATAAGTGTTTCACACCTTTTGTAAAGGCAGCACTACTAGTATAAATCCTTGTATCAAACAAGGATTTTTTATTAAGACATTTAACTTATTTTGTTTTTATTTGTGTGTTTTTAGACAACACAGATTGTTGTCATTAGTTCAATGAATTGCATTTGGGTAACACAAATTAAAAAATAGTCCAAAAATTGCAGTCTTAGATAATTTATGTGGAACGCACAATAACAAGAATTTTTTTTGAAAATTCATATCAACATAGATTTGTTCTATATTTGAGAACCAGTTAATTAAATTGAACTCACATTAAGTGGGGCGTGAATTGAATAAACATTTGAACATTGCAAGGGAGACAACTTGACTAAACTAATTGTGGAAACATCTTTACATATTCATTGTTTTCAATTAATGGTTTTAAACAAAAATGGATTTTAAAAAACAAAAACAAGGTGTAAAATAGGGTAAAATATAAAGGCCTGACAGGAAAAATTTAAAACATTTCTTGATTTGAATTTGAACCACAATCCCTGGTGTGATATATAATTAGAATTTTGTCTGAACTGTTATCTTGCTTTGTAGATTCATATTATGAACCAGTAGTGATGGTGATGTAACTTGTATAAAATCTTGTCTTAGTTGATTTAGTTCCACCTTTAGAAAGTGAAAAGGCGAAACTAGTTGTTACTATGCCAAAACTATCCAACCATTCTTAGAGGAGCATGCAAGATTACCTTTAATTATCTTTACATAGTTGTAAATAATGTTTAAATAATGGTAACTTAACTGCTTGAAATTTGTTGAAGAGTCTTGGTTCTTTAAACATGTAAATCCATTAACAAATGGAGATTATAAAAATCTTTATGCTGTGTACTTTAATCAAGTTTATCAGTTAAGCGAATATTCATGTATGACTTTTATATGAAAACCGTGCAGATTGAATCCGGCTTCTGAACAATAAACTAATAACAAAAGCAACATTTATCTACTGCTAGCTAACTCTTTCAGTGACGAGTGCTGAACACTGCTGAGCTATTGCATTATGTACCGGGGGTGACCATGAGGTGCGCAGGCAGTAGACAATAATGCAAAATATTTTGGTTTGCTCATTTCCAGCACTTTTGTCACATCTTGCACGGTTGCGACCTTTTCTCAATGCCAATTTCTCTCAGCCGGCCTGCCAGCATGAATGTACCCTAATAAATGTTCCGGTTGCCTAACGCAGCGTGACACTAACCTATTTAACACCTGCCTCAATGGGGCCAGCCTGTTCCGAAGTCACTTTACAAGGATTGTTACTAATTAGATGTTACATATTTTCATACAATAGGGCTTGTATACGTATTTATGTACAATGGTTTTCATGTAAAACCCATAATATTGTACTTTTACCCTTTTATCTGCATTTACATATTATGCATGCTTTATGCTGTCGAGATACTCTTGCAGCATTGACCTGAATTAGAAAGATGAAAGTGGCATTTAACAGTTTAATTTGGATTTGCATCTGGAAGCCATGTTAACTGAAATTTAAATGTTGGATATTGACTGCTGATAATCAGAACGTTTGATCAGCAATTTTGTGGTTTGAATTCACTATTTAATCATGTGATACTATTTAGCTGCTAGCATTTCTTGTGTAAGTATAAAGAAACAGTTAAGTAGTGACAGTCTTCTGTGATTATAGCTCAATGTGTATTTTAATGAGGTGTACAGTATAAATAATAATGAATTTATATACGAGAACAATATTTTATGAGATATTCTATTTTGATAGTTTGTAATTTTAGTCAGCAGGTAACAGTTTGCATGTTTAGACATTAAGGCGGTTTAGTTATTTACATTAGTCGTAGTGTATTACTGATTTGTACATACATGTATAAAGCTCAAACTGCACATTATGAAAAAGTCTATCATAGTTTTCAGTGCTATATTGATTTTTTAATTTCTGCAACTTCTCACTTTTTAATGGTATGTTGGCTTTTTGTTACAACATTCTGCTTTCACGGATAAAGTTCAGTATGTTGCAAAGCCCTGACATTTGCTGAACTCACATGCCTTTTAGTTTTAACTGCATATGTTGGGTGTGCTCAGTGTATGTTTGCTGCCTATCTGGCATATGACAACTACACTATATCTGTGAGAGATACTAAATTTTAAAAGTAAGTCTAAACTGGAAAAAGTCAAACGTTTTAGTCACAATGCAGTGCACATGTAAGAGGTGGAAATTGGTTTCTTTAGGTTCTTGCATTGGCTACATGATTATGCAAGTCACTGCACGTGCAATATATACGTATTAGGAAAGAAAAAGATTGAGGTTCGCTTATAATTCCTGTAATATGCAGTTGTAAATGCCATGCAAGTAATTAACTTGTAAAGACTGCATTTTACCTTGGCCACTTGTAAATGAATATTTCTTATAAAGTTTTTGAAATTTCTGCTGTATCCTTTGTGACCAAAAGCTTGACCTTTTATTAATAATAATTATGCTTAGAATCTCACTCTGTAGTTCTAAGTACCGTAATAATGGTTTTACTTGAACCAGCAGTATTACTTGAGGCAAAACTGGGAGGGGGGGGGAGGTTCATAAACCTTGAGTTTTGTCTTAACTAATCCTAATCTACTAACTCTATTTTATGGTACTGATGATTGGTTTGTTTACGAATTAAATAATAATAATAATAATTGACTAATCGTTCATTTGTACGGTTTCAATTTTTTATAATTTACATTAGCTACTTTACTTTTACAATCCATGTATTAAAAATGCCACTATTACCTGTTTCTAATAACAGTGGAACAGCAGAAGTCTGGCAGCAAAGTATTTAAGTTAATGATGATACAAAAAATTAATAAGTTGTTCATTTTTGTGTGTTTTCTCATTTTTTATTATGCTTCACTTTACATTACATTCTAATAAAAATAGTACAACTTATTTCTAGTAATCATAGTAGTGGCAGTGTGATGGCACAATATTTAGGTTAATTTAGTACATGTATATAAAATAATTTTTGGTAGCTTGCGTTTATTTACCTGCTTACCATGATGTTATTGTTGAGTCTTCATTGAAGAGCTTTTTATCATGCATTCCACAGATTATAACCTATGTTGTTCAAGTATGCAATGATCACACAGTTTTGAAATCTTCTAAGTTACCTTTGTTTTTAAACTTGTTTGTTAAGCTTACCTATATAGATGAATCTGCCTAATTGACTATAATACTAAACATGACATATAAATGATAATTTGTTTAGGTACAATTTATGTTGTAATGCTATTTCACTGTGGTTTGTTTTGTTAACATACAAAACATGTAGCACCTTATATTAACAATAAATATCTAATATTGTTTCAATTACACACTACAACATGACAATGTTATTAATATTTTTATATTTATATCATTTTACTTAATGAAGCTCTAAGATATTTCAAAATTAATTTATAAATGTAAATTTCATATGAATAAAGTTCATTCAACGAATTTTTAGATAAATTTCTGTTATTACCAAGATTATTTTATTTTCTATTGAAACAAACTCTATCCTATGTATACTTACCATTGTTTAAATGAAAAGTAATAATATCCGTAAGTTTACAATAACAAATAAACAAGAGGCTATGATATAAAATGTACACTAAAAGTATTAATTGCTGTAACTTTTGTGAGCTAATGCCTGCACGTTACATGATGCCCGAATGTTAAACGACAAAGAATAGCAGCAACAACAGGTTTTGCAGATGTCGACGTATCGGACATAAGTGTGACTATTAAGAATTTTCTGTTAAGAAGTAATTTTGTTTGCGTTTTTGTATAGGCCTAATCGATACATGCACAAAACAATTAATAAATCGCAACAATTTTTTCGTTACCCCAGTTAATTAAAGCATATAATATCAAACACAGTCAAGGACTTTTAACGTTCACTGGGCTTGTAAAATAGACTAGATCTCCCTCTCCCTCTCCCTCTCCCTCTCTCTCTCTCTCTCTCTCTCTCTCTCTCTCTCTCTCTCTCTCTCTCTCTCTCTCTCTCTCTCTCTCCTCTCTCTCTCTCTCTCTCTCTCTCTCTCTCTCTCTCTCTCTCTCTCTCTCTCTCTCTCTCTCTCTCTCTCTCTCTCTCTCTCTCTCTCTCTCTCTCTCTCTCTCTCCTCTCTCGTGTATTATAGAACCACAAAATTTCAATTCCTTTCGTTTCTTGAAATTGTACACACGTTTGCACACTTTGGGGATTGTGATTCTGCATGGATTTCAGTTTGTAACGTCGTACAGAATACTAAAGTTAAAAGAAAATTTAAAATACCTTCGCGATAAGCCTTGGATGAATAGTCACGTTCGAAAGCTTAGAATACAAAAAGAAAAGGCCCACAGAAATTATAAATTAAACGGGACGACCGCTTCGTGACAGTCCTATACTGCTATTAGAAATAAGTACAACAATGCTGTTAAAAAAGCCAAACGTGACTATTCAGACAAACTGAACGAGAAGCTATTGAATCCTGAAACATGCCCTAAAGTCTGGCGGGAAACTACTAAAAGTTTTTACAAAAATACGTGTGACTATTTTATTCCTACCATTATAGATGAAGCTGGTGTTGTCACAAGTGATGCGATTTCCAAGTGCAATGCATTTAATAATTACTTTGCCCAGCAGTGCCGTTTGAACACTTCAAATGCTTCATTACCCGGATTCGTATCGAAGACTGATCTGATACATACATGTCTCACATTACTGCACACGAAGATTTAGTGAAAACATTATTAAGTAACGTCATCAATACGAGCAAATTTGTAGGCCCTGATGGAATAAGCAACAAAGTACTTAAGCTTTGTGCAGATTTATTTTCAAGCCCATTAACCCGATTGTTTAACTTGGTTGGTTAAATTTAATCCAAATAAGACCGAAGTCATGCTTTTCTCCTGTAAATCCAATGTTCCTCAATATCCTACTCCATATTTATCTAATACGTTTATTAGAAAATATTCAGCTAACTACTGCTAGAATCTGTTCTGATGCTATGTTTCGATCTTCCCCTGCAAGTATCTTGTCTGATAGCGGCTTCACTAAATTAGTGACGCGCTTCCATTATCATCGCCTATGTCTTTTTTTCAAAATAATCAATGACTTAGCGCCCCACTATTTAAGTGCAATTCTGCCGCCAAAGGTAAACGAAGTTACCCCCTATTATATACGCAGTGGTGCTAAATACAGGAATTTTAATTGCCGTTCTGTTAGCTGTGAAAAATCGTTTTTCATATCGACCATTAACATGTGGAACAACTTACCACAGAACATTCGTGAAATAACATCCATTTTACACTTCAAGCAAGAGCTCTAATCTCATTTAAGTTTTTCGTTGCGTAAGAAACATTTTTCATTTGGCAAACCTCCAATTTCAGTGCATCATACGCGCATGAGAAGCGGATTTTCCCAGCTAAACTATGACCTTTTCTCTAAAGGCTGTAAAGATAATAACGGTCATCCAGTATTGCCGAATTGTATTTGAGTGGATGGATGGACTTATTCGAATGGATTTCGATTTGAGTCTGTTGAACACTTTTTGTTGCACTGTCCATTGTATCAACAAACTAGGGTTGTTATGTCTGATAAACTAAATGAAAAGCTTCTGCCTGAAAACCTTAATATAGCTGCCTTAGGAACTAATGATCTGTTGATGTTGTTATTATTCGGAAAAGATGAATTTAACTATGTTGCTAACTGTAAAATATTCCAATGCATACATGACTTTATATTACGTACTAAACGCTTCCAGTAGTTTCTATCTGATATGAAATGCATCAGTCTTAAATATTCGTGCATTAATATTTTTTAGCCGTCATTTTCTACTAATGTCTAATGTAATCTTGTAGTAAATCTTGTTAGCTTGTGTAGTTATAGTCTATTCTTACTATAAATGTTTTTGTAAATAGTGTATAAAGTCTGTTGTGGTGAGGATCCTAAATCAGGTTGTTCAAACTGTCTGATCCAATCCTATAATAAATTATGTTTAAACTAAAGTTAAAAGAAAATGGGGAATGTGATTCTGCATGAATTTCAGTTTGTAACGTCGTACTGAATGTTAAAGTTAAAAGAAAACTGTAACTGTTGTTGTTCGGTGGTCATCGAGTGATTCATTCAAAAGTATCTCCTAATTAAACTAATCAATACTTTTGTCCGATTGAGGATTTGAGTGGATGACCACTAATGGATTTGCGATTTGCCATCTTTTCGTTCGGGATGAGAGATGAGATTTGGTTAGTTTTTCGTATTGGCATCACGGCATTAATGACTCTCTTCTCATATATCTGGCGGTTACCTAGTGCTACTAGGCAGCTACAAGGTGGTACAAGATATTACCGTATGCCTATATGAAAGTCCGTTGGCTACACAGTGCTTCAGGTGCTTCTGGGCCGCTACAGAGCGCTCCAAGCTCATAGTAATGTATATGATTGCTGAAGCCATGCTCGAGCAATGATAAATATCCCTAATTTTCAAGGTCCGTTTTCCTTGGTTTTTTCAAACATAATTCTCATTCTGATTGCATAAAGTGTGTTGTTGTGCCATGTTAATTTAGTTTTTTTCAGATCGCACATCTCAACGTTAAGTAGCTGAAAGGCTACGCAATTAAAGTTTTTGAGTAGAAAATTTACTGATGCTAATAACTAATTGTCCTGGGTAGGGTGGCCAAGTGGTTTAGATATCGGACCGCAACCACCAAATCTTGAGTTCGTGTCTAGCGGCTGCTAACGCCAGGACATATGTCCAAGGAGGTACCTAGATGTTATTCGTTATTTGTGTGTTGCGTCCTTACCTGTATTACCAAGTGTAAGTCGCTAAATAGCTGTTAGTACTAATGTTTTTTGCTAAATTAGCTACGGTAAATAAATGGTGTCTTCGTCTTTGTCTTTGAGCATTCTCTATGTCGTTTTCACTGCCAATTATTATTTCATTTTACGTGTATATTCAAATCTCTGGGCTACCCAGTAGACCTATTGCAAATACTCTCAGATGGCTGCAAAGTGGTACAACGCATTACGTTTACACTAGAAATACGAAGAACCCCGGCGAGATGTAATATGCATTCCCAACAGACTTTTTTAGCTTTGGATAGTGTATTTTATACTTGAGGTATTGGCTTATTGCAAAAATAAATGATAAACCTATTATACTTATTAACGACCCTTATATTGAATGCCCGAGTTACATAAGTCCCAATGGCATCTTTTAACCATGATTATAACCAGAAAAATAGCGTAAAATAGCTAATACTACATTGATGTACAATATAAGTTTTGACCACATTTGAATTAATTTTGACTGTGAAGATCTCATTGAGGTTTATAAAAACTGGCCAGAAAAGAAAACATTTTGTTTTGACTTTATTTAAAGTTAATCAAATAGTTGTTGTTGTCTAACTTGCAAAGCCATAAACTAAACTAAACTGCGTATTATCTTGATAGCAAAATGGTGTTAAATCAGCAACTCATATACGTAAGCGTTGTGAATTTCTTCCTATAAACGAAACTAGACTAGATATTTCCACTAATTCACTTACAACTTCAATTTACAATAATAAAATCTAGAACCAGACCAATATTTCTCCCGTTAACTAATGAAAAGTTGAACATTTTTCATAATAGTATTAGACGCAGCTGTAGCTAAATGTCCCGAACGTACCTGCGATAAGTAAAAGCAAAACCGGACCCAATCTTAAACTGTAGCTCCAAACAATCTACTCTTAAAAATATTGAAAGGGAACACACTATTTTCTCAAAAATAACTTACGTGAAAGAATTATTACCTCACAAAGAGAATTTCGCATTCGCGCCACTAGTTCTTCGCTGTTATATGCATTTCGCCATTTACTAGACTGGCGCTAGCGCCTGTATTACGGAAACGCATTGCACAAAAAAGAGGTACTGTACCTCTCAGTTCAGCTGTGTTAGTTTCTGACGAACTACGCACGTTCGACAGCTCAAGCGCGATCACAGCGGTAAATTTGAAATTTGAATTTTTATCTTAAAACATGCCTAGTTTTAGTACAACACACTGAACATCTTACTGTAGCACTGTACTTCAATTTCTGCTTTCTGCAAAGAACATGCAACACGCTCATAGAATAGTTTTGCTGTTGAAAATTATGTTACTTTGTGATGTCATCAATAGTTGGGCTCGCCCACCGTTAATTAAATTTTTAATCTATTATTTATTTATCAGAAACACTTTTGCAATATTAATGGTGTTAAAATGTATACTTTTTATCGGACTTGAAAATGGGGTAGTATATGAAAAATCATCCTGTCTTCCTTTAAGTAAGCTCTGCAGGGGTGTGAAATAACTTGCACGCTGATTGGGCAGTCAACGAAAATGATTGACATACTAGACATCAATTAAGCACCGACGCACATTCAGTGGGCAGCCTCGATCACACCTAGAGCACACTACTACGCTGCCATACTTGCCTAGTAGCTTGAACTTTATGAGGAATCCTCGTTCGTTGCCAGATAGTGATTGGTCTATTATTCAACTTTAGAACACGTAAAGTCTTTGAAAGCAAAGAAATAATTATTTTTTTAAGTAGGACTCTGTAAAAAAGTGAAAAAACTAAAATCACCATAGCACACAGCTGCTGAGCGCCTTATTGTCATGGTAAGCGGGAATAAAGTCACAGGAAAAAGTCACAGAAAAAAGTTACAATTTTGGCTAGGAAAAATATCACAGTTAATTTATGGTGTCCAGAAAAAGTCAGATAGTCAAGCAAAGATATTCAACTCAGTCACAATTTATTTAAGTATCATAAACAATTAAAGTAATAAAACAGAATTCATGGCATTGACATACATTACTTATATATTACTTTCTGTTCAATAGCTTAAGGTGTGTGATTAGGGTTGTTTCTTTTTTCCTGTGGCTTTTTTCCTGTGACTTTTTTCGTGTGAATTTTTAGCTAGATTCTATTGTCATGCATCTCACAAGAGATACAGCAAAAAAGCATGCAAATATTGCTAATTAATCGCATCATTTGGCTCATTAATTGCATGATTTATTTTCTAGTAGCTTTCGGGGTGGCATCCAATACATACAATTTCACAAAATATTCTATGTCATTTCTTCTAATTGTGAACACACCAAGCGTTCAATAAATATAGTATATCGTGATATATAATGCACTAGCTTGGTGCACTAACACTAAATTTTGGTTGGCATACATACTTTTGTGACACTCTTCTGTTATTTAGCTTCTTTTGTGATACCTTACATATTGTTGATATAAAATGCTGTCGTATTTTACTAAAAATGCTAGTGTAAGTCTAACAGCGTTATGTTCAGCTTCGTTCGTTTTTAAAACTACACATAATACTGAAAGTCGAAAGCCACAAAGTGCAGAGTCAACTGGCTAGTTTTCACTGCTTCATGTATGTTAATCTTTTTATATATTATTGCATATGTTTTATTTAGTGAAGTGATGATGATTCTTAATTAAAATACTGTTAGTGTTAGGAAACTATAGACTGTCGTTAAAAATTTAATATACGCAAATAAAAAGATTGGTACAACATTATATTTTATTACTGCCCAAACATTTCGTGTCCGAATGTATCCAGTAGCCAAATTTCTCGTGCCTAAGTGTCCTGTGCCCAAATGTCCCTGTTCAAACGGCTGTGCATAAATGCCACGTTCCGTACTGTGCCATTAAGACCTACTTAAGGTTTAGCTGAACACTGTACCCAGAGAAAAATATACGTACTGTCATAATGTTATTGCTTATATCATAGAAAAACAACAATTTGACAACCAATAATCATGTCAAACACGTAACGTTTTCCTTATTCTACCTTTTTTAAAGTTATACAATTGATCAATATCGGTATGCCTAACACATAGTCTCGCCGTCATTAGCCATCAAAATTGCATAACTTGTATCACTGGGTAGCTAACAATTTTGCATTTATTAGTCTAGAAAGTACAACTTAGCATCTTGTAGCACTACGCAGCCACCATGTACGTAACACTTGCAGCACTGGCTAGCCGTGAGATTCGCAAATACACCAGTTAAAGTACTGCGTTTTAAGTAACGCTGACTGATGGCTGCAATTACTGTACAATTCAACGAGTTGTGGAAGCACAAATTGAGAAAACGGATGGACAGGATGAAAATAGTAATTATTAAAGTACGAAGAAGCCACGATCTAATCTGATACCATGAGTAAACCAGTTGCACACGTGAGCTGTACATAGTTCCAAAGAGCGCTTTTATTGACGACCAACTCACGGTTAGCGTTTCGAGAAATTTGGCAAGATATGGAGTTCAGATGGAGACACGTAGAGCAGGCGTACGCATTGTAGTAGTGGAGAGTTTGTCAGACTTCCTACAGACTACTGTTTGACGCCGTACATACGCGTTGCTGCTGAAACTAAAATGATCCTGGGAAGCTGCTAGCGTGAGCGTTTAGGAACTAACCATTTTATTTCAGTATTGTAGCTTATATGATACATGTTTAACGCAATTATTATGCGAACTGGCTTAATATATATATGGCTTCTGACTTATTTAGGTGAAATCACTTTAAAACCGTTGCTAAATCACTAAATATCTGTAAAAGGTTTTTGGGGTCTCTTAGTAAAGCAACATTTAGAAGGATTTGAACAGTAACAATATCTGACAACTAATCCCCGTTTAGGTGTGCACCCGTGGAAGTATCTAGGTCGCTCCATTTTCTGGCAAGTTATTTCAACTCGTTAGATGTTTACATTTCAAATTGAAGGACCTGACCTAAAAATTTGCCCACAGTATAGCCGCGTATGTGAATATGATCTTTATGTGAACACATCGTAATGTATAAACAAGACACCCTTATATCGTACACATTTGGCTTTTCACTAAATATCTACTTTCATCGTTTTTACTGCTAATGGCTTGATAGGATCTTTGAATTCTTTCCAACAAAACCATTTGCGAGTGTATATTAACATTGTGTATCACTAATGCAGATTGTAAAGTTCCATATACGCAAGCTAAATCCGAAATTATGAGGTCAGTGTGCAGCCGAGCAGTACCAGCTTTTGCTGCTAAAATTCCCGTTACATAAAGATTCTCTGCGGTAGGCAAAATTTTTGTATTTAGTGAATGTTCATACAACACACGAGGAAGGTCCATGCTCATTAAATAACTCTGACCTTGTAAATATGGCGGATAATCAGTCTTGGTGTAATACTTTTCTGAAATGTACCACCTATATTTAGGATTTCGCTCAAGAGTTTGGTTTACAGCTAATATTCCCACCATCGTATTTTCTTTGTCATGTTTTTCAATGAATTGTATGACTTGATGCACGTTGATCCAGGAATCTGCAATTGATTTCATCAGAAACTCGCAGGTTGGACAAATCTTGTTTGCTGCATGGAGCATCATAACAGATTTTAATGTCACATTTTTGTCACTGTCTTTGAAACTACCGACTATCATATCCTTGTACGTGTCCATTTCTGCTTTAAATATGTTATAAGGTTTCAATACGCTTTCGTCAGCCACAACAAACATTAGAAAAATATCACCCCGTTGTTGAGCATACAAACCCCAACTGTATTTTCGAATGAAAAACCTCTCTTTTATTTCTCCTGGCGCAGAGTGGACAGCTATCAAGAGAGTTGCTTTCTTGAATTTGTGGTAATGATGAGGATAAACGTAAGTATAAGTTTCATTGTCTGCTCTGAAGGATGACACGCTGAAACACAAACAAGGTACATTGTTTTGTATAAAAAGCCACATAAAAGCCATATTGCGGTTAATTATTTGTTGTTATTGTTATTTTAAGTTGTAATTGTAGTGATTGTTATTGTAATTATAATGATGCATATTAAATTCCCTGTTCAAATTCTAGGTTTATTTCTATTTTTTTTGGTATTTTCTTTGCCAAAAATTGAACCATTAAAACCGAGCTCATTCCCGTGTATCCCATAAATGTGCTGATAATTTTAGTATATCATACTTATTATAAAAGATAGTAAGTATTTGTGTGTTTGTGTATGTATGCGTGTCTGTCTTTTTATGGTCAGTCAGCTGTTGCACCTAAAGAGCTGAAGCTTGCCATACTGACAGAGTTTTTGTCGAGGGTGTTTAATACAATATACAACCAAGAATACAGATAGTCCTGGCCTTCAAGTGTACAGAGAACCGTCAAAAAATCTCGTTATTTTTTGTTTAAAGTATTTCATCACATAAAAAATGTTGTATAAAAGTAAAATTTACATTAAAAGATAAGAAATACTACGTACGTGTCACGCACTGTTAAAAGAACTACAAATATATACAAAAATATAACAAAAATATACACAGAATTTAAAACTACAAGGCATCAGTTAAAAAAAATCAGCAGTTTCTACATCAATAAAGCATACCATCTCCTAAATATTTTGCTATAAAATAGTATGTCAGTTGGACGGCACGTATGATTACAATAAAATTTGCTGACTCAATCATTCGTGTTGGCAGAAACTATACCCAGAATGACACAACAATACTTTAAAATGTTTTATACATGTATAATTTTCTTCACAGTTTGTAGAAGATGGCGTATCGTGTGCATAACATGCGAAAAACATGTGAAGAGCAATGATGCAAGAGGCGCGGATCTTGATTAAACTGCGTACATTGAACTTAGCTAATAGGTAATTATAGTATAATTGTTAAAGGCCGAATGTAGTAGCATAGTTTTAACATTTTTTTGAACAAGAGTTAAATTTGGTTAATAACATTTATCAGATCTGGCAAATAGCAAATGATTTTGGTTATTTATGTCTAAAATATCAGCAAGATCATTGGAAAGCACATGACCAAGATACTGCATGTGGATATTTTTAACACAGATTTCGACACCGTCGAGAGTTATATATCCGTGAGCAATACGTCGCATGTTATTCGTTGCTCATTTGTTGCTGTTGCTAATGCTTTTCATATTTCACCAGAACTCGTACGAGGAGTCCTCATAGAAGCTACAAGCTAAATTATCACATTTTGTCATTTCTTCGTGTCTACAACAGTGGCTTGAATCTGGAACGGACTATTTTCATTTCCTTAAAGACTGGGCCAAACCTGGGACAACTTTATGCTTTCCAAAAAATGCGTTTCTTGAGTTATCATATTTTTCTTTGCATAATTCGTTAGTGCCAATGACGCTACATTTTTACCGTTTCTACAAAAGTTTTTTTGCCGGATGGATGTGTCTGTCAAATGTGTCACGCATATTGGGTTTTACTCAAACCAGTTTCTCCAACACACACAATGTGTAGGTGTGGAGTTGACTCGCGTGCATTTTTACTAAACAAGCTCTTTTTAAACTTTCTCCAAAATGAATGTACAAACGCAGGTTTCCATGAATGGGTAGGTCTATAAAGGGTGGCGTAGAAAAATGTACCGAAGTTCAGACTACAATAACTTTAGAAGCAGGTGCTCTGCAATGATGAAATTTCACAATCAGATGTTACTGCACAATAGCTTTTGGTTGCGTAAGCTACAAATTTATACCTTTAGTGGTTTTTAATTTATGCGAAAAAACTATTGCATGTTAAAAAACTAAATGCTGGATTAGTGTCAGTCATAGTTATCAACTGAAAAACAGCTGCCTTGACGCCATGACGTAAAGCACTCTCAATACATAGCAGCAGAGTGATAAAGAAATCAACTAGTCAATCATCGTGCTGGTCCGTTTATTGTCTGCTGAATTTCGTGTTCCTCTGAAAAGAAACGTGCTATATCATCTGCGTAATCATTGTCAAGCTTTGATGTATTTCAGCATATCCCATGCTTGTGTTCACCCATGTACCGTCCTCCTCGTGGTCCAGTCAATGACAGTAAGAACAGGAGAATATGGTTTGGCCTTTATATTTTATAGCCATTTAAAAAAAAGCTTTCAGTAGCCGCACCAAAAAAACAAGACCTGGCTGATAATTTAGCTTTTTATTTTATGTTCAAGATCACACAAAACAAGATACAATGTGATTATTTGACTTTAATTGTCAGTACAAAAGCACTTATAAGCATCAATAATGCTTATAAAGAGCACAAACAGCAGACGTACACACAAATGTACGATATTTGTAATATGAAGGTTGAAACCAATTAAAACTCTTTGTGCTAAAAATTCGGAATGATAAAAGCAAACAAATGCTACATTGCTGCTAGTAGCAGATGCCAGAAATAATTCAAGTATAGCACAGTTTGGTAAGATTTTTATTCTGCGAAGGTTTCAACCAATTGCTTAGCACGTAGCTGGCGTTGACATCTTTCCAGTACATTCGCATTCTGTCAAAAAGTATTTTCCTAGTGTAGTCGTTTACGTGATGCACAACATGTACGTGTTCCAAAGGTTCATACACACATGAAAGTTCTCTATACACATGCTCGTCTTGGAGCCTAACAACGCCAGCCTTTTCTGCAACAATTCCCGATATATAAGCGTCTTCCACTGCTGGCACAACTCTTGTGTTTCGCGAATGTTCGTACAACACTTGTGCAACGTCCATGCTCATAACATAACCAGCACCTTGTAGATACCGAGGATACCGAGGTTTGTTGTAATTATGTTCCGAAACATACCACTTGTGATTCTTTTCTCGGCTCACAGTGTTGTTTATAGTTATTTTTCCTATCATCACATTGTTTTCTTTGCCCCGTCTACGTAAAAATTGAACCAATTGATAAACGTTGACCCAGGAATCCATGTCAGTTTTCATGACGTACTTACAAGCTGGGCATATTTTTTCAGCTACGTGCAAAATCAAGATCGACTTTAGAGTTATATTCTTGTAACTGTCTAAAAAGTTGCCAATAATCAAATCTGAATAATTCATCATCTCTTCTTTATTGTCTTTCAAAAAAGCAGTATCACTTAAATTACCCAAGACAAACACTAAAGCAACATCGCCAAGCTGATCTATAACTTTTCCCCAGGTCTTCCTCATTTCAAGCCGTAGGTCGTTTTCATTAGGACTTGAAAGGATGGCTATGAGTAGAGTCATATTGGATGATTTTGTCTTAGAATTTGGATAGGTGTATCCGTAGCTGATGTTGTTTGCCACAAATTCTGAAGAGGGACCATACCACGATACGTCCGATGTTGTAGCCCTAGTAGTTTTGTCTTTGTTCAAACTAATTCTTTCATTCCCCGCCAATTTTTTTTCCAACCTGCGCGACAAAATATGTAATAATTGTATTTGCGGATGAAACACAATTCACTTGTAACTAAACGAAACTATGATAGTTTCAGTAAATGTTGAAAGAACAGTTATTTGCTTTTTAAATAGAATCCCGAACTATTATTACAAATTTTTTTAATAATACAGTGGTGTGAAGATGAGAATTAGCTTGTTCTTGAAATGTCGTCGTTTACAATAATAAAGTATTTATAAATAATGTTGTTGGATTTTATGTAAAATCGGTTGAATATTAGATGAAGTAAAAAATGAAATGAATGAACTACTACGAACAACTTAGAAGTCGATCCTCAGCTTATCTAACCCCAGCTAGAGCACTTTTGTTTAAAATCAAATTCAAATTTTAAAACTCAGGATTTACATGGAAAATGTAGGTATGATATTTATAATATCGAGTGGCATTGTTTATTTTTTATGTTTTGCGACTGATATTCCTTTACTAAAGATTTTCTTATTAATATTCTTGTATTATCTTAGCTAAGCCGTTAGAACATATATATATATATATGCATGTAGGAAAATGCCTCTCTCATTCTATCCCTCTCCTTCCCTGTCTCTTCTATTTCTCCCTCGCTCTCTTTTCCTCCCTCTTTATTCCTCTTTTTTCCTATGTTTCCCTATCGCTTCCCCTCATGCCCCCCCCTCTCTCTCTCTCTCTCTCTCTCTCTCTCTCTCTCTCTCTCTCTCTCTCTCTCTCTCTCTCTCTCTCTCTCTCTCTCTCTCTCTCTCTCTCTCTCTCTCTCTCTCTCTCTCTCTCTCTCTCTCTCTCTCTCTCTCTCTCGTTCTCTACCCCTCTCTCGGTCTCTCTCTCTCTCTCTCTCTCTCTCTCTCTCTCTCTCTTTCTTTCTTTCTCTTTCTGCTCTCTATTAGGTATCCACAGCACTTTGACTAATTACCATTAAAAATCAGATTGATTTAAAATGACGCAATGTTTAAGGGGATCAATGTTATTTTTTGGAAAAATAATGTGTTTCGAAACTTCGTTGCTTCAATTTCACGTTCTTAAAGCACAAGAAACACCGCCACTTAGATCAAGCTTAAAAATTCGTCTTAAAATCTGGTACCAGTTATATACTGCCTTTTGCATGCAGGGCTTGCGTCGGCAGTAACGTTGTATAAAACTTGTGAATTTAAACTCCCGCGATGACCGCTAGGCGCAGCCTTTTTATAATAGGACGTTTGAAACAAGTTTAGATAACGTTGCGTAAAGTTTAAAAGATAACAGAGCATGCGTAACACACATGTTACTAACTAAGTAGAATTCTAAATTTCTGTACCTATTTTGTCAATGAAACTAAAAATACGTTTTTGGTTAGTGAGTGGCGCACCCTGAAGGGTGAGTCAGCAGCACTTTGCCAATAATCACAAACATTTTAAATTATTATTTCTAGTTACATAAGTCTCTTGAGCACGTAAGCGAAATACTAAGTAACGTAGATTTGCATGGAAAGTTTTTTGAGACATAATTTAACATTGCCTTTTCTTCCCCTGATTTACGTTTGCGTTGTGACGTCATGTTATGGCGACTTCGGAACAGTATTGAGGGAGATTTAAAATGAAAACAAACAAAAATTCCTTTTAACGCGAGTACGATAGATGCATAAAAAGCTGTAAAGTATTATAATTTTTTAAGACGATTTTCAGGTACCCATTTTCTTGTCCTTTAAGAATTGCTTTCTCAAGGGTAATTTAAATTATGTCATTTTCTACAAATAATCACTTCAAATTCAATTGATTTCCATATGACCTGAAATAAAGCTTGAGAAATAATAATTATATAAAATTAGAACACCAAGGCTGTGTGGAGTATACAGATTTGTGAATACTTTGGGGTTAACATTTGCTCAATAAACTTTGCTCTATGAGATTATTCATTTAAACTGCTGCGTTTATGTGATTATTTTTGTTATGATTTGTAACTTAATTTGAAATGTAAAGTGTAACAGTTAAATTTGAATTTTGTTAATAATATGTATTATTAGTGTGGCCACAATTTATACAAATCGTTATGTTTCTCTAATGATTATTTTTTTGACTGGATTATTTTCACAGCACAATTAATACAAAATCACAGGTAAGAGCAAGTGAATCAATACCCACTAAGGTTTAGGCAACCTTTCTGACTGCAATAAATTAGACAAATTAGTGTTAACAGTGCACGATCAGGACAGGCTCTCTTTCTCTCCCTTTTTAAAGCTATTTGGCATCAAATTCAATTTTTTCGATAAACTATGCCCTTTGCAAGATTTTTTACATATTCCATTATGGCAGGACCAGATCTTAGTTCATTATCAAGATAGTCCTTTGAGATGAAATACTAACCTGTCAGAGATGTCATAGTCACATTCTGATGCATGTACATCTTCTCTGAACACCAACAAACGAACGAAATAATTCGGAATCACAACAGAAGTAACTGCCACAGGAGTGATATTCCTAAGCGGTCTTCCAACACATCAGTTGTCTGTCAGGCTTGGCATTGCTTAACTTCGGTAGCCAATCACACGCCGTGATCACTCAACATATATATATATACGAAGATCAACGTGATTCGATTCCTAATCGTTCTGACGTCACAAATCTACTTTTTTGCATTAACGAGTTAACCAATTTTTTTGATCACATAATCCCTATTAATTAATACTGTAGTAGCTACTTATTATTGTGTATTATCTAACTGTGCTTTACAGAAATTTATTATATTTTCTGTGAAATGACGGTTTTGGGAAAAAAAATTCTGGGAAATGGCAATTCTAGGAAAAATCTCTTGTGGGAATTTTTTTCAGGAAAGTATTTTTTAGCAAAAAACTTTTCCGTGGAATATTTTTGTCGGGCAAAAGCTTTTCCGGGAAACGAGTCTACCAACAATAAGTCATGCCATCTTCTAGATATTCTACTATAAAATCGCACATCAGTTTGGTGACATATATGATTTACAATAAAATTTGCGTATCCAATCATTCTTGTTCTTATACTATAGACAGAGTGACGCAATAGTACTTTAAAATGTTTTATATTATTCTCTGCACATATGGGTATATCGTTTTGTAAGCATAACGTGTGAAAAAAACTTGTGAAGAGCAATATAGAAAGTCGCGCCGATCTTGGTTAAATTGCGAATATTATTGTAGTGTAACATGTTGATATTGCTTAAAACTTTGTGAATGTGCCTTTATGTTTTTCTTTGACGTGGGAATGTTCATTTTGTGAAAGTTAGGATTAACTGATTTGATTCCTCTGATACAAGTTATTGTCTTCCTCTTTTAAATTTTCTGGAGGTGTTAGACTAAAATTTGAACGAGTGAGTTTAATCAAACTTGTTATCTTTATATATATCTCGACCAGTAGTATGATCTTTCAAAATATTTTTGTAGATTCATTAAAGTTGATTTTTCTTTGAATCTAAAACAGAGATTACCTGTTTTCGTGATTCTCTTTGCAATTTTGTCAAAATAATTGATACTCATCTGAATCATTTTAGACCTCGAACTTTGCACCTGTATAATAGGCAGCCAATTAAGTGCTATTTCTCTCGGCTAGGAACTTAACAGATGACAACCCATGCAGCGAGTACCATATGCCCTGTGAAACTACCCTGAACAAGCAGGACCTTAGACTAGCATCATTTGGCAAAATGACCTTAATTAAGCTAAAATAGTTCTTGCTGAGCATGCTCTCATGTTTCTTGTACTCTAAACGAAAAGACATTCTGTTGTTTATAACCGCCGGAGATAGAAATATCCTTGAGCCGTTGGCACCATATGCCCTGTGAAACTACCCTGGACAACCAGGACCTTAGACTAACATCATTTGGCAAAATGACCTTAATTAAGCTAAAATAGTTCTTGCTGAGCATGCTCTCATGTTTCTTGTACTCTAAACGAAAAGACATCCTGTTGTTTATAACCCCAGGAGACAGAAATATCCTTGAGGCGTTGGCTTTTATTAATGCTGTCATCAAGAAACAAGCTTAAAAAATGCAACGTTATCGTTGGACATCAGCAATTTATACTTCTGCGTCTTAAAAATTTATTATTTTTATGTATTCTAGACACGAACTGGGGGAAAATAATGTACAGTAAGAGACTAAGGGGTTAAGCATGGAAGAACTGGCAACATATATTGTGACAAACTTAAAACGAGACGTGATCTTTTATAAACCCCATGGAGGTGTTGTCTTTCTAAAACTTTACAATAACAAATACATAAGCAGACACTAAGAAAAGCACACGTAGAAATTTTTTTGCCATATTGGATCAAGGTCATATTGTGTTTTTAAATGTGTCTAAGCAAGCAAAAATGTTAAAATATTTTTGTTTTTAGCTGGGGATCGCACCCTAGTCTATGAAGTACCAAAAACGTGAGCGCCGCCATCTGACCGCATATTTTACAATAGTAGTAAACAAAAGAAGCTTAGTGCAACTACAGACCTTCGACAAGCATGGGATTATAAGGCAGACTCAAATCAGATAGACCAAAATAGCAGTATGGTTTTGCAATCTATCAAGTTGATTAAAGTAGTGGCGTAAAAAATGAGCCCAGATGGGGCAGCAGCTCTCTATAAAGGGCAAGTAGCTGATTTTTTTAAAAACAAATAGAATATACATGCGTGTGGCATCAGATGTTAGATATTTTCGTGTCTAATATTAAACGTTAAATAAGTTTTTAAAAAAACTTTCAGAGTTTAACGAAATCATGTTTGTGTTTGATTGCAATTGTGCATAAAATTATGCTGTTGCATCTCTCTCTCTCTCTCTCTCTCTCTCTCTCTCTCTCTCTCTCTCTCTCTCTCTCTCTCTCTCTCTCTTCTTATCTTTTTTCTGGTTCCCTTTCTCTGTAGATTTACTTTTTATGTGTAACTCTACCAGGCATTTAGTTAGGATTAACCATTGAATTTTTTCGGCTGTTACAAATCACATTCTGCGTCAGATTGTTATAAGCAGAATAATTGTTGAATGGGTGTTGTGTATTCATAATTACGACAAAAAGATACCTAAACACAATATATTTATTAAATAGTTAGTAGCAATGCGGAATCTTGAAAACAACCGTTCCATTCATCAGGTTTATATGAAATGGGAATGGCTACTCAGCAGTTACTGGCTGACTGGAATGCCAATCGCTGTCAGAATAAGAATAATAACAAAGATGTTGTGATTTAACTGACTCGTTCTTGATGAAACTATTATTATTATTATTATTATTATTATTATTATTATTATTATTATTATTATTATTATTATTATTATTATTATTATTATTATTATTATTATTATTATTATTATTATTATTATTATTATTATTATTATTATTATCATCATCATCATCATTATTATTATTATTATTATTATTATTATTATAATTATCATTATTATTATTATTATTATTTTTATTATTATTATCATCATCATCATCATCATTATCATCATCATCATCAACATTATAACTCTTTATTGGAGAAATTTATTTACAATAATGTCTTTTTAATTGCAAGGACCGTATTTTTATATGTGCAAATCAAGTATAAACAGCTCAAAAACACAGTGTATAAAGCAGTTTATAAATATGACTGCAACAAAGACCTGTGCCACTATCATAACCTATGACGAATTTCACCTATAATTAGTTATAATAACCATAAATTACATATGATAGCATAATTTACGTGCATTAATGATTAATAAATAATTAATATTTCTTACTAACCTAACCAAATTAATCAATTTGATTACTTCCAGATTTAAAATAGTTTATTGAATAAGAAATATTATAGTAATGTACAGTATTGAATCCTAGAAGCCCCACATTCCTTACAATATAGGGATTACAAGTTATGCCAGTGACAAAATAAAATCATCTTTATCAAGGTTTATGAATTTAGTTAACAAAGTAGTTTCTCTCGCATTAAAATAGTATTTATATCTAAATTTGGCAGAGTCTTTGGCAGCAGCATAAGTGCAGCTCTTACAGTTCTACAAGTAGGCAGTCGAAAAGCAAATAATGTCTCGCTTGATAATTATTTACATCGCACTCATAGTATCTATCAGGCACACAGATAATTCTGTATGAAAAAATCTTTAAAATTACCTTGCCCTAACAAGATACTAAACACCAAACATTCTACTTTACGCTGCCAAGGTTCAATGTGAAGTTACAAAGGTTTTAACCAAATTGTTAATGCATTTAGAGAGATTTCCTGGAGTTGAAAACTAGTGTTAGTAAACAAACAAATTTAGGAAAACTTTAAAATCAAATAGTCAAATTAATAATTATAAATTTTAATAATAGGAGTTTCTTTTAAGTTTAAGCACAGCGAAAGTGTTTTAGTGATTTTCTTTACATGCGTGTGGCGTATACGAGAATGCAAATCCATTCTAATAATGTCGCATATTTTTCATTTTAAGAACTGTTGACGAGCCAGTCAGCCAGTAAAAATACGTAAAACAAAGAAGTACAAGTAGGCGTCTTTTTGTTTTATTCTGTATCTAACATATTAATTTGTCCACAACATTGTATCTTAACTTTTATTTTGACTTGGCTAAACAAAGTGTGTCATTAGCACCTTTCCTTGCTTGCTACTTGATAAAAAATAGAACTTCTTAATTACCCGTGGACAACAATGCCCGGATTTATAAGTGTTCATTGCTTACCTGTATACTGCAGGGCGTTCTTGATGAAAAACTATTGTTGTGCCGAAATTTGATTTCCATGCCAATAAGATAATGAAATTGACCAGACAGCAAATAATTAATATTTGTACGCCGAAAAGCCAATCTCGGCTGGCTTGGTGCCTGAAAAACATGATAGTCTATTTCTTACTAACCTAAGCGGTTTAATGAACACTAATCTCACAACATCTTTATGATTAACTTGACTGCGACTGTGCGGCAGCCTCGAGTTATCACGCTTGGCATCCAGGCTAATATGTATGAATGGCATTGGCCAATGCATTAAGCGTCATGCATCAACCTTAGAGAAAACGTATAGAAAATGTCACGAATGTGTTGACATTTCGTGTTCAAGGCGACGACAATGTTAATGTGGTCCACACGGTCAAGGTTAACAAGCTGATTAGCATAAAACACGAAAAAATAATTTCATGCGTTTTAATAATAAATACCATCATCTATTAGCTGTAAGTACTAATTTTTGAAAGAATAAACTTACAAAATATATAGTTGTACATAACCTTTTTCTAGGGGGTACCAAGACCAACGAATAGTAGTAGTACAGAACAATTTATTACATCAAAGCATTTTCAAAAAATTTCAATCGTTATTCAAAATTTCGCTCCAATGTGTTTGGCGGAATTGAGATTTGGTGAATGTCCAAGCTGTTCAATTCAATCAAAAAAATTAACTCTAGAGTTGTCAGGTCACCGCCTGGATCATACCCCTCAGGATTGCAAGCCTCTTGAGATGTATGAGACCTTCGTACAAATATGTTGAAGGCATGTTAGATTCACAATTGTTTGAACAATACTTTGATGTAATAAATTATTCTATGTTATTACTCGTTGTTTTTGTCATATTAGCTCCTCACCCAACCAAAAGGTATGTACCACTCCGTAGAATTGCCATGCATCCACCAGAACAAATGATAATGTGACAAAAGCCTGTTTTGATTATTAGTCATCTGGCACATTATTTACTTATATCCTTCTTAGCTAATAAATATATGAGTACGATGCTCGTAGACATTTTTTACCGTACCGGACTCATAAGTTTTTGTTACCCCATTTGTCAGGTGTGCTTCGTCTAAGTACCCAGTTTGAAATCAGATTTGTAAAATTATTAATGCTATTCATTAATAGCAGTAATAAGCTTGTGAACTTTTTTCCAAAAAATACAAAAAATTCTATGCATTCAACATAAGGTTACAGTCTGCAATTTACTAAATGTAAATATTTTTGGTAACTACGACAAACGTGATTTTTAAAAATTAAAGGATTCATATCTAAGAAAGCTAGAGAGCTGACATGGGCTCGGAGCTTCAGTCGTTCATTTGTTCTAGATGCTTTAAACGACTTAAGCAGACGTGATTTTTCCTTTTTATACAATTAACAGTTAAATCATATCCTACAATACTTATGTTGCGAATAATTGTGATCCTGTAACACAAAATCAAATTCAATATCGCGTGTACAATTGTACACGTCGTTATGGCGCTTTTTATTTGTGTAAGATGTGAGTTTTCTAACTACTAACCGAATATTGTTTTTTTATTTATTTATTTATACATCTAACTGAATCTATTGTATTACAGTAATTCGAAATAAGTCGTATATATATATTCGTCTTGTTATATATATATATATATATATATATATATATATATATATATATATATATATATATATATATAACGCCCCAAACAAGATTGGTGGCCACTCGGCGTATAATGGCTGCAGTATTAATGCACGTCCAAAATTAAAATTCTCGTAACTATTGTTTGCTATCAATAACTAATAGCAGATATCTGTACCTCTGAACAATGAACAATTTTTTGAACGAACGAATGTGACAGCAGTTATCGGGGAAATAATTTTCTCTAAAGAATTCAACATCTAAGGGACCCAGAAGAAAAAACTGCATTTATAAGTAGCCGTTTTTCATTTCAAACGTGCTATGATCAATCGATCGATGACTTTCAATGGTATGTTTGACACAAATCAAACCCACTGAGATTGACAATGCCATTTTTAAAATCTGTCAAGTGAGTCAAAGTTACAAAATGCTGTTGCAGTATTCCTGACAAGGTCAGATGTTTGTAATGACTGATATAATATGATGACTGATGATGTAATAGCATCAGGAGTCAGAAATCTTCCATCGCAATACAGGCACGCCGGCCACTTTTGTAAGATTCTGCTTCCATCTAAGATCGGAACAACCTTAGTCAAGGCCAAATAAGCGAAGTTAGCAAACTTAAGACTGATAGGAAAGAGAAGCATCCATATTTATAATACGCAACCCACTGCGCCCAGTATTGTATTGCGATGACAAGAAAATGGAAGTATTTTTTTGTGTTTTTGCGTTAATAGTGGCCAGCCAGTCTCGGCCGATTAAAGATCCTATTCGAGCAAAACAAACTTGATACATTAATGCGTAATAATGTCTCTTGGATATGTCTTCCGCAAAGAACCGTAACGGCCTATTTACACGATTCGTCCTAAACGTACGTCCGCCAAGGGAGAATATACCGTGGACTGGGTGGTAAAAAAATAGATGCATTTTGTCCTTTTACATTGAAAACGATATCATTTTCAACAACGTCTTCTTCACTTACGGTAAAAAGTCTTTTCAGAGTTTGTACAGAAGGAGCTACGAGACATAAATCGTCCGCATACATTAATTAATTGCATTTTCACCAGTGCGTCAAGTTGGATTTTTTCACTCAACAGATATTTTGAAAGGTCATAAATTTTTGCGAAAAGCAAGGGAGAAAGAACTCCAACTTGTCTCAGGCCATTTGACGCAGAAAAATAATCAGAAGTATAGCAATATATCAATATAGGCAAAACTGAAAAAGGAACACCAAGAGCACAGAGTTTCTTAAAAAATCGAGTATGACTCACACGATCAAATGTCTTACTGACGTCAACTAGACACACAATGTAAGACTACAATTATTATTGTTATAGGTATGTAGTATCTCTTTCTACGTGTATATATGCATAATTCAGTACTATATTCCTTTCTGAATTTTTGTCTTATGTCCTTTAGAGAACTAATAAAGCTTATAATTTCTGATGTGCCCTGCTTGTCACCAGCTAGACTATCAACCTGTTCCAATCACTGTTATAGTGTTTGGCACGGAATTCAGTAATTGCTCGTAAAGCCTCTTCCAGAGTTAGCAATTATTTTCTTCACCGTGTGCATCATAAATTTTGTCAAAGATTGGAATAGTATTATTACAATGAGTTTTCATCTGAATCCAAAACTTATAAGATATCTCATTAACTAAAGTATGAGCAAAATTATCATTATGAGTGGACAATTCTTGTGCACGGGCATTCCTGAGGGCAAGCTCAAAATTAGGTCGTGAAACCTTCATATCTTCAAATATCTCACCTTGGCGGGGCAATTCTGTATCTTCCATAATAGGAAAGCGGATCTGGAGTTTTCATATTTATCACGCTTGTAATTATTCCATTCAGCTAATGGTCTGAAATTATTAAAGTTGCGTGAGTGGTTATTTTAACGGAATAGCTGTAGTGTAAGCAGATTGCGAGTGTGGAAGTAATATCATTGCAAAATCTAGTCAATAAATTAATATGGCTTTCAAGAGATTCACATTTACCGTTACATATAAAAAGCATCAAGGGGAATCGAAATATTGTCAAACAGACCATCAGTAAGCTCGTTGTATAAGCGAAGTATTTAGTCATATGCCCTATTCTTAGAATAATCTTCTAATATCATTACAGTTAGTGAGAACTTTAGAGCTTATTTCAGTACTACTGTTTCCGAGCCTGTATGCAGAATATAACTGATTAAAATTAATGGCAATAGTCACAGGAAAACGATCGTAAGTGATCATCTATAGTACCTTCGTGGAAGGCATAAGTATAAACACAATGGTATAACCAAGAGCCTGAATTATGGGCACTACTCATACATGTAAACCAATCCTCGGGAAGCAACAGCTGATCGGGTATAAAATAACCATTCTCACGACACACATTACTTAAAAGTGTACTATAATGTCTAGTAAAATTAGCGTTAAAATCACCTGCAATACACACTAAATTAATATCTAAGATACGGGAATCAAGTTTGCCAAGATACTCTGAAAACAAATCATCATTTTCAGGCGTCTCACATGGTAAATACACGTTAACTATAACAAAGTCCACATTAAAATCTGGTTTCTTAATATGCATGTAACGAAATATTTTATTCAATAAATTCCTAAATGTAAACCTTAATATTAAAGGACGTACCGCAGAGTAGACCCAGATTTACTGGAGATGACCCTGAGCACAAAATTTATCGTGAAGATTGTTAAAAAAACATAGATCCTGTTGCGAAAACATTGTATGCAAACTATGTCAGCAATATCACAGATAGTTTTAATAGTTAAAAGACACTGGGATTGCGTATAAAATTGCAGTTGTACGTTGCAATTCTAAGTAAATTGTTCTCTGTACCAGAATCAAAAATAATGCAATTATTTACGCTACAACATTGAGAACGGTTTCGTCTATATACCACAACTGGTTTCGATTTGTTAGGTACAAATTTCCTCACAAACGAGCCTACTGGGCATACATTGTCAGACACATTACACGTAATGACAGAAGAGTTATAGCTGCTATGTTTAGTTTGTAATTTATGTACACTAAGTGGCTTAATGTTCATTTTGTTAACAATCAGCTCTTGAATGTTCTCCGTCTCCTCGTTTCCAAATATTGTAGCAAAAATCTCAAATTTCTTGTGCTCCTTGAAAACGTCACATACAAGCTGAGGATTAAACTTCTTCAACAGGTAGGAGGGAACCAATTTCTGCTGCAGAATGTTTATCTATATACTTTAACCCGTCGTGTTTGATACAGGTGAGACCACCTTATCTTGATTTGAATGATAAGGTTGGGAAAAGGCAGGATTTAAAAAAATAACTTACAGTAATTTCAGTTTTGCAAATAAAATAAAGACGGATTTTATTGTTTATTATTGCTTTGTTGCTGTCTCAAATTCAAAGTTGTTTTGTTTATTTTCCATCTGTCTGTTCAAAGCCTTTGGCCAGTGCTTCCAATAGGTCTATACTTTAGATATGCACTCTTCCTAACTTGAAAAAATTGTTGCTTATTGATAATAAAACTGTATCTAAGCCAATTTATACAGGCACTCTATAGTATTGTGAAAGAAACAACTTTTACTAGAAACATTAAAAAATAAAAGTATTAAAACCATGACATACGTTTCGACTGCACAGGGTGGTAAGTCATCTGAAATTTGTAAACTGTACCAGATTGTAAGAATGTGGGTATATTGTCTTTAAAAGGAAAGAAAGAACTTAAAAACTATTGCAAGATTTTAAAATAATAAGTAACTGAACATGAGGAACATGAGAGTAAAGTTGCTTAACTATGACGATCTTTTTCTTCACTTACAAAGGCTGAAGACCAATGATTACAATGAGGAGTGTATAGGTAATTACATTATTTTTTAGAAACAGACTGTACGGTGATTTTTTTAGAAAAACTTTATCAAGATGTTTTTTGGTGGTTAAGTCAACTAACCATATTAGGAATCTGTTAGATATTAACTTCTATAGTGTCAACTTCTTTACAATACGATATTTCTGATATGTTAATGGTGACATACTAAAGTTTGAATCAGATTGCATTTGAACATATTTTTGTTCATTATTTAAACTCGAAAATGATTGCTAGGCTATGCAGTCGAAAAATTTTATCATGATTTTAATATTTTTTATGTTTTAAAGTTTTTAATAAAAGTTCTTTCTTTCATAAAACTTTGTCTATCGTCTATCGTAAAACTATGTACCGTCTCTGACAAATGCCGTGCCGTGAAAGCGTCAGACGACCTGCGCAGTTTTCATGCGTTCAATATTAGGTATTAGAAAGAACAGAGCGGTAATTCACAATACCGAAATGTTACTTTCGTGACACATCACGCAGTCACAGGGTTGGAAAGATGCGTGTTAATAATTGCACAGTAATGCAAAGATCCGTGGAAATAATGACATCTTTCTTCATTAAGCTGAAAAATAGCAGAGGTCGTAACTGCTTAGTATGACAGGAGAACAAGCGCTGAGGTAATATATTCTCACTCCGACTTTTAAGTTCTTCTTTCCTAAAACTATATTGGGCTTTGTAACTTGAACATCATAGTTGCTTAGACATCTGAAGATATATCAGCAAGTATTTGTATAGGTCTGCTTAGCAAAGCACAAAACAGCGGAATGAATGATTCACAAACAATTATTAATGACTTTCCCGTTTTTATAGTTGGCACTTATGGCTTTTTGTCTGTCACTGTTATCAGCAGTAATGCTTTTGTTATACTTGTGATTGCGAAAAATTCCAGACTGCGGAGTGTTACGTACTATTTCATTCTAAATTTATCGGCAGCTGATTTACTCGTTGGATTTAATATTTTGCTGCAAGTGTTCATTTATCGATGGAACTTACAGAATTCTTGGAAATGGTGCAAAATTTCCACGACATGTGTCGCAACAGCCTGCCTAACTTCTATCTACGCATACTTCTTGATTTCTCTGGAAAGATATTTAAAAGTTTTCTATCCATTGAGACATTGTGCAATAGTCTCAGAAAATATTATACGAGGTGCCATAGTGGTGTCCTGGATGATCGGAACCGTGTTTGGTATAGCAACGTATCTTTTGTTTGACAAGTCTTTTCGGAGACATTGTTTATCAGTTAGTGGAGTTTTGGCTACCTTTTGGTGCTCAAATGCCTTAGTGGTCATGGCTTTATTAACTGTTGTCATAGTTATGTACGTGCTTATTGTGAAGGAAACAACGAGACACCTGCGAGCAATTTCAGCAATGAGAATCCCCGGCCCTGCGATATCAAGCACTGTACCGTCCGCACTGTCTCGAGCTGGCGCACAGCTAACTTCAGATGATCCTAGTCTGCGATCAAGAGATGGTCCAGTCAGATTGACCCTGCAAAAAAGCAAAGTAGGAACAGCCGCCAAAAGTTCGCTAAAACTTGTAAAAACGCTTGTACTTGTATTGGGCTTATTTATACTTACATGGACTCCATTCCATGTTCTCGTCATAGTATATGCCCTGTGTCCAGCCACCACGTGTGTTAATTTTGAAGCGGATAGCAACCTTTTCTTGTATTCATCAATTTTTGCTTATCTAAATTCTTTTGCAAATGCCTTTGTTTATGCTTTCAGAATTAAGGAGTTTAAGCAAGCGTTTATGGACACGTTAGTAACTTGCATACCTTTTAACGTTATTGAGCGGTTTTTAGTCAACAGAAACAACGCAGTGGCGTAAGCTAAAGGGAGAGGGGCGCGGTCCGCCCCGGGCGGCACTTTTCAGAGGGCAGCATTTTGATTAAGTACAATGAAAAAGTTGATTCCATCTGAATAGTAGAAAGGTGTTACAAAGCTTAAATAGTGTGTGTTCAGTAGGCAAAAATCACTGTCCAGCGTGTCGATAATTGCTGTAGGCGTGTTTTAGAAAATTTTCGTTTTCGAGCAGGATTTTATTTTATTTTTCGTACCGTCAAACTTATGTGAACTTTGTGGAGCTCTATAGTGTTATGTCGGAATGCAAAAACCCTATTAGGTTTAATTATAATTGCGTATAATCAACATGAACAGTTGTTAAAATAAAGAGCGTTAACACATTAACAACCTTTATTCAATTTTGGTTTAACAGTCCACTACCTCTGTCTAACGACAAAGTTGATGGACAGTCGGTAATGTTTCAACTTTTAAAATAACCTTTGTTAAAAATACTGTAGGCATATTATTAATAAAATGTGCAACATTATTATTTTATTGTCAGTTTTTATTTGAAAATGTCTCAAAGCCACTTTGGACCTCTATGTCGTCGCTATTTGGTTCAGTTCGTTTAAATGAATGCCATATTTTAGAAGACATTCTTCAAGAGATGTACAGAGAGTAGGTCCATTCCTAAAAACATCCTTCACTGCAGTTAATGTTGTCTAGCATGCCATCCGTTAAACTTCAGTTGTTTTCAATTTGTATTTTGTGCTTGTTCCATCCTAAGCGAAATAAGTGCAGGCGCTTATTTATTTCTGGAAAAACGACGGAGTATTGCAAAGCACATAGGTGTAAGGGATCGCCTGGATTCAGGTTAATGTTTGGGTCAGCGTGTCATTTGCAGATGGCATCCCTTCAGAGTCTTCTCTTCTCTTCAGAGTCGAAAAGGTAAGCCAAACAGTGAAGTAGCTTGAACAAAAAAGATTCAGAAAAGTTGACGAATAGTTATTTGTTACACATTGAAGATAGGCAGAAGTCGACTATAACCATTTACACATCCATGACTAGTAAAACTCCTTCTGAAAAAAATGTTGTAATTTAATTTAAGTCTGTAGATGCTTGACCTAGTTCTATTACATTGTGTTTAACAATATCCGTAAAGCAAAAAATGCCAACCCATCAAGTATACTGTTATCCCTACTCTCATATAATTTTCTGTGCTATCACAACGTCTTTACAACCCAAAAGTCCTCAAATTGACGGGACGCACAATTGTCTAGGCCTATATTTTCTAGAAAATTATTTATGCATTAGCAAACCAAGTTACCTGATCAATTTCATGTGTGAGCCCATATGCCATACACACTGTTGGGGATAGCAACTTTGAAACATCTCCTTTTACCACTGGCTTTGACATATCCAAGAATCATCTGCAAATCGTCAATCAACTTGTACATGATCAGTGTAAAATAAAGCACAGCATCTTTCACGAGTCACCTCACACTACCGTTTTTATGAAGAAATTGTTTTTCAAAACAACTTGCTGTACGATCCGGCTACATTTACTGATTGATTTAGCTGGTTTCAAATAGAGCAAAATGCAATACAAATAAGATACTAATTATTATTAATACTGTTATAGCCTTCTTGTCAGACTAATTAAGTTAAAAGCACTCGGTAGCTCCAAGCTTACTGGGCACTTGAATCGCATGAAATTATTTTCTATTTTCTATACTATTTTCTTATTATTTTTACAGCCTCTATTCTGTCTTTCAGGATAGTTCCAATGTGTAGGGGCGGTTTGAAAGCCGATGATTTTCCTAGTCATACATCTCAATAATAAATTCAGTTCAATCTCAGCGTCCTTCGTCAGATTGTTCTTCTCATTTGCGCGAAAGCATGGAGTACACGTAGAGAAAACACACTTCAGAATCGAATAGCTTGAGAATAAGATAGTTCTCTTCTGAGACTTGCCGTTATCATAATCGTAAAGTGGCCATTACTTTATCTTTATTTTTCACCATTTCAGCTGATGAAGTCCGTGCAGGACGAAACCTCCTGGTGAAAAACAAAAAATTTTGAGAATCGAATATGTTTTCATGGCCGTGCTCCACGTTTTCCCACAAATGAGTTGCTCAGGGATAGTACTCTGTGTTTTTATTCATGTAAAGTTAAACTTTATTGAGTATAATGTAAGGTTAAACTTAGTTTGAACTTTATTCATGTAAAGTGAATTTACAAAACAGACTGCGTCTGGTACAGATATCTCCACAGTGCTAAGTGCAAGGTGCTAATAAAAGAATAATGGGCATCGCATCTAATATCATACTTCATTTAACAAAACGATTGGCTCAAATACAATCCGGATATAATGATTAAACCTACATGAACAGTATAAAGACAATTTTTAGTAACATCAGTAATAATAAAAATACATTTTTTTTACAAAGTAGGTTGGCTGGTTAATCATCTATCAGTAAATTCTATTGTATTGTAAAATGTTTTACACAAAAAAGATGCAAAATCGGAGAAAGGACACTGGGATTGATTTTTTAATGAACTGAATGACTAGGGAAATCACCCGACTTTCAACCTCGCCTCTAACACATTGGAATTACTATATCCTGAAAGACAAAATTCAGACTATGATGATACAGGAACCTGTCTTTGATCAGTATTCAAAAGACGGTACTGTGCCTTGTGAGACATCTTCAAAATGCAATGGAGGATATTCGATGCCGATCTCTTCGAATTGCTGCTCGGATTGTGCTCCTCGAGATTGCAGGTTATGCCAGACATACAGGCTTCCACAAATAAATTTTGAGGGCATGATAGATTCTCTATTGTTTCAGCAATACTTTGATGTAATACACACTATAACTCGAGGTTTTTATACCCGTAGCAAGATTGTCACAACCTGTACTAGTGATTAAAATGTTCACTATTACTTTCACAATCCGCAAATATAAAATTTTTGAAAAACCGCACGATTCATGTTTGTAGTACGACATTATTTTAATTTATAAAAAGTCAGTACTGAAAACATTAAAATCAACAAGTTTTGAACATAAGCAGCTTACTGTGAGGAACAAACTACTTCTTTTTTTATAGAAAAAGCTTTACCATTCGGTATTACAGAAGCCGTAATTACATGGAGATTCATGGAGATTAGTGGAAATTCACTGCAATAACATTTGACGTTACTAACATTTTGCTATCATAACAACAGCATAATCACACCAATGGTTAATTCTTAGTGAAACACCTAAGCCGAAAGTTATCAGATACCACAAATTAGCCCACCCACGGCCTGCACTCTAGTCAATGTTAGTTTACATGAATGTTAGTTTGAACGAAAATGTACGTAATGTGGCGAAGAATATCTTCCTTTAAAAATCCATTGTTTGCCTTAGAGATCTCCCTTCAAAGACTGATCTGCTGATGCCAGCTTTTGTCGTCTCTTACGATACGCAGGGGGCATGATGAAGATATATTCTAGTAGACAGCAATTACGGCAAGAAAATGTGGTCGTCGAACGTCACCAGCTACGCAAGAAAATTAGAAAAGTTAGTTAGTATACCCTCTTAATTATTATATTCACAAAGTTAGCCTGGACAGCTTAGGCAGCTGTTAGCGCCTACATATTCGTAATTCTTTTAAATTGGTCAGTGGTCATGGATAGTTGTTTGCAAAATAGTTATACATTTTTTACGATAATTTACATATATTTTTCTACATGTAAATAGATATAACTGGAATATTTTTCTCAGTAGCTAAGATTCAGATTTGCTTTACAAAGCAAAATTTTCGTTGAAGGTTTATTGTATAACAAAGTTTTAATTTTCATACTGAACTTTCATCCCAAGACACTGGAATACAACTTTATAGCAAATACAATTAAAAATATCTATAAATTTACTTTTACAATAAGTTCATGCGGCAGTAGATTTTTTTGTTAAAGTCTAGTATTCTGATCATCAGATAACAATGTTTAATCTTTCACATGAAACCTTGATATTATGCCCATATCCTTGATCGAAATCATTAAATTCCCTTACTTCTTACAATTAAGTAAGTATAACAATGACGTATTTTCTGGAATATGGAACAAATCGTTACAAAGCGTCCACTCATTTTTTGAGATGTTCCCGTAATATACATGTAGTTATTTTGTACTGTAGCTGTCAGCCAGCGAGTTTGTGAGGCAAAATACAGGGAGGCGCGGCTTAGTGCCGACTGTCTGTGATCTGTGTATTTTGTATAGATCCATTAAATAAAAATTGTTTGCTTCATCCTTGTGGTATTACTTTCCTCAAACTTTCGAACTTCAAAAATGTAGGCAATGTCAATATATACATGATATCGCAATAATAATGGTAATGCAATAATTTATTCGACATTTCCACAATTAAATTTTAGGGATAAGTTTTAAGACACAATTATTACGGACAACCAAGGAAATACGTCATTCAAGGTAAGTCAGTTTGTAAGACATTTCGGCAAATTCTTACTTTTGCTGTTCTGCAAATTCTAAGAAATATAATTATAGTACATGTAAATGCCAACTTTCCCGAAACTCGCGTGCAGCAGATTAATAATGTAAATTGTCATGCAATAGTTTAACTCATCAAACTTTAAAATAACTAACACAAGTACCAACAAAAGCTTGCGTTGGTGTCAACGTCTGTGGTCTGTATATAATTATGTATAGATCACGCTGCTAGAAACAAGAAGCTAAACTGTTTACGTCGCTTGCTTGCAAGCGAGTTGGCGAAAATTGTAGCCCGACGTTGACTTGATTGAATGCTGCCATGGTCATTTCAGCTACTAGAACGAGACCCCTATTATAATAGCCACGCCTTAGTTTTTACAACATCGTAGCGATATCTGTCGACTGGAAACGATACTAATCCACGCTACTAGTCCTTTAAATATAATTTTTATCTGCCAAGTGGCACTACACATACACACGCACGCACGCACACGCACACACACACACACAGCGTCTTCAGCACTATAAATCGTAATAATTTAAAATGGTGAAAGCCAAAATACAAATTTGTCCTTTATATTAACTATTTAAATATACGTATGCGTGCAAAATCTAAAACCCGGGGTGGGGTAAATATTACTTCTAATAACTTAGCATATATAAACAGTCATTCATTTACTCGCAGTCCAAGCTATACGTCGTATTGCTGTTGTAACATAAAATCACTAGACATTTTAAAAAAGCCATAGACGTGCATTCACGGAATAGGATTGGGATGTTAATTAGTGGTGATATTATAGTACATCCTATTATCTATTGTGATGCATCTAAACACATTCAACGAGTCGCTTATCTTGGATTTTATCAATTATATCATAGATCGTGTGCCCGAAAGGCTATCAGTAGAGTTTGTAGCCGAGACGGATTTCATCGGAGTTCACCGGACCGAAGCTCAGCACCCAGTAAACAGGAGCTTGCTCGAACCGAGCTCATCGAGCTTGAGCTTGGACGAGAACTGACCGATGCTCATCATGTAAACAAGCAAGAGCTTAGGAGCACTCAGAAGCAGTTACGTCTTTATTTATTACGTCTTTTTCATACCATTGCAGTCAATACACTTGAAATCATAATAAAACAAAAAAGAGAGTTACAGTTTATTAATAGTAAAATTACTTATACATCAGTATAACTGGCATAACTACATACAATAACTGTGCGTGACTATGCTGAATTCCAAAAAAACTGTTGCTGGCTAGCGGAGACGGTTCAAAAATGCAAAAAAAACAAAATGGCCGCCCCGTTTTGCACAAATTATGCAATTCAAAAGCAATTACCAGACAATAAATATTAAGAAGCGATTATGATATCTATTCCAAGGTAGTACTTATGGAATCCATTTCTGTTAGTTTCGTGTAAGAAATAACCGCCATTTTCAAAATGGCCGCCGCACAAAACAAAATAATGATAATAATTATAATATTAGCCGTTTCACCTAAATTTTGGAGGACAGGATAGCTACTGCCAGCATATAAAGGCCACATACTGGAGATAAGATGATGATTTGGTGTGCAAATGTAGTTATGTCAGTGCCTAAAACATTTATGGCATCCACTATTTAGTATATCAAGAAGGTTGCCATAACCTTTAAAGTGCGGCTGGCTGCACCCGCTCGTGTTATGCATTAACTATATTTTGCAAGTTCTACTGCGGACGAAACCAAGAATACATGATTTTATCATATTCTCCAGGACACTACTATCATACAAACATGGTAACGCTTGTAAATCGATATTAATATTACAGTTTACATCTTGCTTCGACTCAGAATCAAAATTCGATGTTCGAAATCGATGTCTACCATCGTCCAACCATTTATTGTTTAAATGATTTTTATGATTTTACCGCTTCTGAAACGGAGAAAATCATCACATTGGTAATGCAGAACATATTTAGTCGCGTGTCGTTTACTAATTCAATAAAAGCTTAAAATCTATAAACGTGACTGTCAATATTTGGCTGACAGTTTTGAAGTCTTGAAGTAGCAGTTTAACTGCAAGGGTCTAACTTTTGATAAAAGCGTTTTAATAAATTACAAAAAATAAAAATGACAAAAACACAATTACTTTCTCGTTGACAGTATTTTGGTTTACACCTAACATTAGTTTTAAAGCATTTCTCTAAAACATTTTGAGCTTACAGTGAGGTATAGGACCCCAAGTATCTGCAGAGTGTACACTAATTTCACAGTAACATTAAAAGCGCTTTTAAATCCCATTGCGCCTGTACATCTGTAGTTAAATGTCACTATCGATAATACCACACCAAGATGTATTGTTCTCGTTTTACTTGCTGACACCATTTTGTAGAATTACACGGACAGCGTGTTCATTATTTCTAATTGAATTAACTTCAAACTTGATTTAGATGTATTTAACAACATACCATTTTCGCAGAAATAGCTTTCTCCCATTTTACATTTACTTTCAAACAAATTTCTCGCGGTATTTAATGTAATAGTATCGTCTGTCTGTAGGTCCTGTAAAAGTATTTCGTACATACAGTTGCTTTTTAAGTAATCAACCATATCCCATAAAATTGTTTTAAAAAGCGATGCTTCGGTTCACAAAGAACAATGAAATTTGTAGGTTTTGCGTAAGTTTGAGTAAGGTCATACACATCAACGACTCAAAAGTACAGAGGCTTTGCATAAAAAATTAATCATGCAAATACCTAAATATCTTTATATCAACCAAACATTAATAAGACATTCAAAAATCCACATCGGTCTTAAAAGTGTCAGTTGTTGTTCTAGGTGATTTGTAGAGAGTATCGCGAACACACATTTGGTAGATTTGTTTGCTAATGTCCGAACTAGCTTATGGCGTGCTCAAGTAAAAGTATTTTCAGCATGGTGTGCTCAAGATCAGCATGGTGTGCTCAAGTAGTATTGTTTCTATCAATTGCAGCGTAGTACTTAACTATACTGTATGCTATTGACCGCTTACAGTGTACCACATAAAATTTTATATTTTTCGGCAATTCAGAAAATTCTATCCCAAAAAGGAAGTAGAAGCACGATTACTTGATACATTTGGTTCTCTCAATCGCTGATATAACGGCTATACAGTCAGTTGCGCCATCTATTGAGCATTTCGTTTAAACAAATTGTATCTTACAGTACAGTAACTGTAGTTTTTATCTATAATTTTTCGTCTATGTATGCGCGATCAGTTGTTAGCAAAACACCCATAGCAGTTAAGAAAAAAAATTTCAACAGTAAAATCATGACTTTACAAGATTTCAGTCACTTCACATTGGCTTATACACAGCGGCATCATAATGGTTTGCCTTTACATTGATTTTACTCACTCACAAACCGACGATCAGATTAAAACGCAAAACAGTGGAAAACAGAAACGATCTTTATTACGATTCGGTGAACCGCGATTTGAAACGATAATAATCTAAGTTATGTCAAACTCGGTAAGTTCAAACTTTTCGTCTTATGAACTTAGATCTGATACGTATGCAAGAACAGATTACTTTAAACGCATTTCAAGTCTGGATTTATAATGCTAAAGATAAGATTTGAAAATGACTAAAACGGCGTGCCCACAGTAAGTAGTGTATCTCAAGTAACTTCTATTGTATTCGTGAATTACTAAAATTAGTCTCCCTAAAAAAACTTAAATATTAAAAGTCATTAGACAATCTCCGTAAAAATAAGGCATCATTTATGTACCACTCCGTGCTACAATTAGACTAAACCAAAAAGTTTTTAAATCAAGAAGATTCTTTTTTATTGCATTGACATGCTATTTTTTATTCTATACGCGACGGTTGCACTTTTCGCAAGAAGTGTACTCTGTTGGTGTCCAGCAGGAATTAATTTCATGAAACCTACTACACGTAATTGCAACTTTAATAATCCCACCTTTGAAAAACTAGCGCAATGGCTACAAATATGGTGTGGTAAATACATCTGCAACTACAGTGAAAGTGTTGTAATCAGCACTCATTGCAGCAGCAATCGGTAGAAACTACTGTTTACGTGGCTGTGGCAAGACAGTAATGTATTTCATTATAGCGGCTAATTCTGTAAAATGAAATGAGACACTGCTCACCAAAGACATATAAGTTATGTTTAGATGTGTATATACATCTTCCTTTAAAGGGAGAGGTAGGCGGAGGCAGTATGGCAAGATGAAACTGCCCAAAAGTAGTTTTCTTAGTGGTCTCCTATCTATTCACTAAAGCCCGTAGTCGCTAAACGCACGCTGTGATCTTAAACACTACACCATAGATTACTATTATAAAGTGCTACACAATTGCATGTTTCAGTATAAGCCATAACAACAAAGCCATAAATTTGAGGTTTGAGATTTTGACTATATACATATACATATCACAGAAAGTGAATGTAGGTAAAAATGGCACAGAAAAAATTGGCACAAATGGAAAAATAGCAAAAAATCAGACACATATGTTCTTTTGATGCCTATAATTTCTATAACAAAACTAGAGTACGCCCTGGAGGAAACGGATCTCCGCTAAGGGCGAAAAATCCGAAACATGTCCGCCTGGTTCATTTGATAGAAAAAACATAAAAAAGACAAACAAGCAAACACAGGAAAATTTATACCTGTGTAATAAACTAGCAAAAAACTCAAAAAATATTTTGTTCATTAAATAGAATGGTAATCAATAATACACGAACATTCCATATGGTGTTTGCATACATTTCTTTAACCATTTGCAATGGTAGTACACTGACAAATATACGTATTTTTGTACTAAGTCCCCTTATGGGGCTATATACATGTACACGTAGATGCAAAAGTTGTAGACAAGTTACACAGTTTTCAAGTGAGAATTTGTCGTTCAGGTTTTATGAAAAAAGAACGGGCGACAAAACGCCCACTTTGTCAGTTTTCACCCCTTCCAGGAAATGCGTCTTTCTTGACCCGTGTTCTCCTCAAAGTTTCATGGAAATCTGTTAGATAGTTTTGCGTAATATGCTTACGGGTATATAATAAACAAAAAACAAACAAACAGCGTTGAAACACGACTTCCTCGGCAGAGAAGTAAAAATAACTAAAATAATTATCCCCCACAGTAACCCTAACCCTAAACTAATATTTTATAAGTGTGCCATTTCTTTCTATTTTTCCGTTTGTGCCTTTTTTCCTGTGCTATTTTTACCATGCCATTTTTACCTGTGCCTTTTTCACTGCGCAGCGATCCGATCTTGACCCATAAAAAGGCTATTGTGTGGAAGCATGTAAATTTGCATCTGATTAATCAAATTCTAAATTATGAATTATTTTGGTTAAGACCCTTTATGTATACAGTCTGGCTGTCACAATAGATTATCTACACGACAAATGATTTTCAGTAAAGCCTGTGATTGTCTCTTTTATGGTATAGTTGTGCAATGTGAAGTTTAGCCATCGTATTGATTTGGCTTGTACAGCAACAAGCAAAATGTATGAGTTTAATCTTGTAAAGAATCCCAGACCTTGAGTTTATGGCCTTGTTGCGTATAGCCAAAGCATTTGGCTTGCTACTCAGAAGCACCAACACTTTCCGTTTTATTTTAAAGGAACTGCGTCGACTGTTGGCGCGTAGTTGGTTCTTGCAAGGTGCATCACATACATCATGTTGTCAAATACTATCAACTGTTGACTTCTTACTATCAACTTTTTCGGAATACGTCAACTTTTATCTATTTGAGTCAACCTCTTATTTGCCACAAAAATAGAAGCAAGTAATAAAGTTCCAAAAACGTCAGGATACACATATATTTTTTAACTTGATATCTCGTGACAATCACTACGTAAATGCCAGTGTTCTCTTCTTAGCGATTGAATTGAATTGAATTGAATTTTATTTGCACTTTTAACAAAGTAATAATGCACAAATAAATAGTAAAAAGTTGAAAGTGCTGGAGCAACCAGGGCTAACAAGGCACAAAAAATCAGATGTACAAAATCACAATTATTTTAAAACCTTTATATGGTAGTAATTTTGTGATATAAATACATTGAGTGCTGAGTTGAGCAAGCTAGATTGAGTTAGTTTTATTCTACTAAAATATGTGTATAATCTAAACTTGAATTACCCATGCAAGATACCTAACTCGTGATTATTTTTATTTCAGGCACCACAAAAGACATAAACTAATTTCTCTTTGCTGTTTTTACTTGTTAACGAAAAAAACGAAACGCTGGCTGCTCATGCAATTAAAGTATTAAATGCTGCCTTGACAAGTAAAGTGAATGTCGCTGTTGCCAAGAAGCTCGGAATGTGGCACTGGATAGGTAAGAACACGTTCTTCTACGCCACATTTAAATTTCCTTGCTGTTTTGTTTTTTAAAGGAAGAACCAATCCTCGAACAACATTTATTGCATTTTAATATACAATTAAAAATATTGAAATCACCACTCAAGATATGCGCATAGAACGCTTTGCCTAAAAGTGGAAAGCCATTTAAATATTTTTTATCTCCCGCCAAACGAACCTCGCTGCCGGCATATTTGAAAAAAAATGACGTGAGCTGGTGACTGCTGTGCAGCGTGGTCTGATGGAGGTACGCTTTGAGAAATTTCTACAGTTCACGCGAAAATTCAGTTGTGCTAGCGTTGTATTTAACTGTGTTTATTTAAAAATTAGTCATTTGATCAATTATGACCAAGATTAAATGGTTACATAGTTTTAGCCCACAGGATTATACCATAAAATGTGTAAGTAGTATACACTAATTGCGTAAATGTAATTAATTTACAGACTTGTTGTCTTTCAGATACACATGTAAACTTGCGAGCATACAGTAGGTACCGGGTGGGTTACTTTAGTTTATAACGGTAGTTTATACTGTTCGCTCTATAAGTCGAAAAAAGATTGCTGAAGCACTTCGCAGTATAACTGTTTATATTGCACGGTAACCAGATGACGCCATTTTTCACCAAAATGAGCGCGCCCAAGCGTGAAGTGATCGCGATTTTAAATTGAAATTATTAATTGCACGAGGCGCTTATCACAATTTCATTGCTGAAACTTTCTAACATTTTTCTCAAATATTAGAACAAGCTCAACATCCCGAGAGACTTGGCTTTTGCTTTAAGGGTATGATTTCCCACACTTTCCGCACAATTATAATCCTCTTTCGCTACGTCTCTTTCAATATGTGCATATCTGTGTCAGGCAAAGTGTGAAATTCTACAGAATGTCTATACATTTTATGGAGTGCCAAAACAAGCCAGTTATTGTCTAAAATACAAATATCTTCTAGGCCTACACTTTTCCTCACTTTTCCTGGGCATTTCATAGAATCATTAGAATGTTGAGTAAATTTTAGGCAATGCCAAAGAAAAACAAATGGTCATTGTGTAGATGGAATTTTGCTAGGCATTTTACATAATACCACTTTCGTTTCAGATAATGTGCAAAATAAGTCAATGTTTTATATGCTTGCGAATTTTTATATTAAATTGGGTAACTAGCATCAAGTAAAGTTTCAAATTACATTATTGTTTCATTCACAGCTGCTGCCTACTGTAGAAGTGTTGTGTTTTGAATTCGGTACGAAGTGCGTTATCCTTAAAGCTTGGTCATGTTGTTTGTGTTGTTGTTGTCAAGTTTTATTTGAAAGCTATCACAGGCCACAGTTTTCATTGTAGGCAGCTGAAATATTCCATGAAGATACTATGGATTATTGCGCAGTAAAGGAGCCTGATTTTGCACCTTCCCAATACGACCCTCAAATATGGCCTTTAAATGAACCACACCATTAGATGGGTTTGCGCTTTACATTGTTACCTTGTTGGGATTTCTTTCATTTTAATGCACGAAAGGACTGTCCCAACGATGCACATTCTGGATTTTCACGAAAACGCGAATCCATGGCAACAGTAAACATTCTACTTCCATTCTTGTTGCCACTCAGTTACGTTTTTATTTTCTGTATGCGTTTTTCGGGGTACCAATAAAACAGTTAACTCGCCTGTTTACTTGAACTCCTTGCTTAGTTTAAAACAGAGACAGCCGTTTTTATACTTTCTATACTATGCTCAAGTATCGTACAAAAAATCTAGAAGTTGGATTTGAAATGAATTATTTTCATTTTATGCTTTGCCAAAGCCACTTTTCGCATTCTGTATAGATCATAGCTATCATATAAACGTCTAGGTAAAGTGTGAAAAGGTCACAGCAGAAAACATTTATTTCACACTTTTTCCAGATTTACAGGTATTATATAAAATGCCTAGGGTTTTTTATAATATGTCTAAATTTTACACATTGCCTGGTGTATTATATATGTATAATATCACACACACTACTATATGTTTTATACACACACACACACACACACACACACACACACACACACACACACACACACACACACACACACACACACACACACACACACACACACACACACACACACAAATATATATATATATATATATATATAATGCAGAATTTAAGTATCCCTGTGATATATTGGCATACGTTACCTTCAGAACAAAAATTACTTAAAAATATAATGAATGGAAGTGCCTATGCAGTTAAAAGACTCGAAATCCAAATACATTTTTACATACATACATACATACATACATACATGTGAGACTGTTAAATTATTTAGTCGCGCGAATTTTGTACAATTTACAGTTCGTATATTTGGAGTACGGGATCATGAGTGACCGAGCGAGGGTATGATTGTAAGCGGTGTCTTATCATTGTGAAAAGCCACAGTAGTAAAAAAATCAGCAGTGGGCAGCAGAAATGTGTTGATTGCATTGAGACGTGGTCTCATGCGCTGTTCTCTTTTAGAATTTCATATTTTGGTCACCACTTTCTAAATTTGTCAGCTGATATCTTAAAAGATGGTAGCTAAGACAGTAAGAATGATTTATGCTCATTAATTTGTTTTCTTTTCTCTCTTTTGCGTGCTTAATGGTGCCTCTTCATAAGACATTGCTTTCTTCTTATGCTGTTTAGCTATTGTGTTTGGTTAAAAATTGCATGTGTGCGCGCTCTCATTAAAAACAGTACATTACAAAACATTTGCGCAAATAAAAGTTTGAGCAAAGACCACAAGTTTTGTTTGCGCATTTCAGCACAGACTAACTAAAATACGGGCATGGATGCGTACACACTCAGTCAATTACGTTGACCCATTTTCAGATTAATAACATGTTTTGTACAAGCTGCTCAGAAGTACATCAAGATTCATAAATAATCAAAAGACAAACAAATTTGCTTTGTATTAAAATGTTAGTGCGGATATAAGCTATGAGCAATGAGCATATAATTATTAATACAGGTCGTGCTGTTTATCTAAGCCTGAACTTCGTACCGAGTATTAGTTAGCTACGACAATTTGTGTCAGCGAGTAAATGAATGAGAAATACAAGAGTTGTCACACGAATGTCACGAAAGTGACTATCAAGTTCCTACTGTTTGTGTATCAATGACTAACTTGTGGATGAGGTGTTATAGCTGTAATAATTATATAGTAGTGTTCCGCCACTAGTGCAACGTGTTACTGTAAGACGATTTAATAAGCAAACTGATGCCGCACGAAATGCGAAATCGCAATAGCAGCCTGGGAAAAAAGATAGGCAGCATGTTTCATACAAAACACCAAGAAAATGGGACGTCACACCTCCTCCATGTTGAGAAGCAGCATGAGAAACACAAAGATCTCAAAGGTTTGCTAAACATTGTATTACAGACTAATATAATGTTATCGTACTAACCACATTATCCCACTGAACAAAACATCCCGATCAGAAGGGTTTGCTTGGAAGCGGCCTCGAATTTGTTTTGATCTGGACCGAGATAGATTTGTCAGGTGTTAGTATAACTTTTAACGAGAAGAAGACGTATCTCGCAATCGCAACACTAATTTGCCTAGCGCCTACTATAAATATGGTTGTTTTTCCTGTTTCTGGCCAATGTGATGTTTGCATGTTTTTCATTGATATGTGTCCGATAAAATTTTGCTGAAAAAGTGGTGTGCCTGTTTAGTGTTCAAAATATCTAATTCTTGATACTGTATCATGCCTTTAAAAATCGACTATCCGACCTTGCATAGTGCAGCTACAACTGGTCTGGTATCTCGGCTGTCACCTTAACGATTAATCGTATTGCAAAGTTAATGCAAAATTCTATTGTCAGTCTGAATTGGTTTGATGTGAGGCCGACAATGTAGTCTCTTGCTCATCGATGGCATTACCGGCATGCCGCTTGACTTGCCCACATGTAAATACAGCGAGAGTCACATATGCGCAGTGTCGTTCCTTACGAGACGTCACTTGCGCTTTCTTCCCCGATTTTTCGTTATTCGCAAGATGTCTGTGCGACGCTAAATTTGCAGTGTTTCAATGCTAACCAAAGTTTCCTCGTTTATCTGCGGAATTCTTTACCAGAAAATTCTTTTCCTATTTTAACACCTAATTAAAAGCGAACTAAAACAGATACCTCCCACTACTAGGAAATTAATTATATGAATTCTGTTTCTCAGGATCCGTATTTACACGCCCCCCCCTTTACCTCGAGTATCCACTTGTCTTGTTTGGGTTACAACTACATCTGTTGTTCAGCATGTGTCTTTTCTTAGTGGATTTTTCTCGGTAACTAACTAGCTTCGGCAATTCAGAGACAGATCACAGCGCACAACTGTTTAAAAAAGAATTTTGTAACTAAAAAGAAGTTGGTAACAAAGAAGAAAAGCTAACTCACTCAGAAATTTAACAAATCGTCACAGTGTTCAAAGTAATAAGGTATGGCTTGCAATTTAATTTTTTTGTCTAGCTGAGCATTATATCTCTATCATATTCTGCCTTATAGAACAATCCTAAAAATGAGATCATAATCGAAGAAAAATCAATGTAGGAAAAGTAAAAAACAAAAAAGATAACTTGACAACAGTGAAGCCCTTTGAGTTTATGATTTAACAAGTAGCAGCTCTTGATAGCAGATTTTTTGAACTACCGTAAACGAGGACGTTTATTCTAATTATGGACAGTGCTTGTAACCCTTCCTGCTTCTTCTTTTTATTCACTTACTTGTTCGTTTATTGAAGCTTCGATGATTTCTTCTACAGTACTTTGGTGTAATAAATTGTTCTATAGATTTTTACTCATTATTTATACCCTCTTAGACAAAAGGTAGGCCACACACTATGGAAAGTGTGGGTCACTGTTAAACGCAATGAAATGTAGAGTGGTAAAGCATTAGAAAGCGTTGTACTTACATAAAGCTAACAAATTCGTTTCGAAATTTTTTATCACGTGCTGCCCTATTGCACACGTAACTTATATTAGCAGCAATGCTATATAAAGCCTGAAAATTCCTGCGATGACCATTAGACTCAGCCACTTTCACAGTAGGTCATTTGAAACAACTTTAATAAAATTTGCGTGCAGGTTGAAAAAATAACGAGAGCATTCGCAGTGCACACTTCACTAACTAGGCAAAAGTATAAATAACTGTATATTGTCAATAAGATACAAATACGTTTTTTGGTGAGTCAGTGGTGCCTACTTGGAAGGCAAGTCAGTGTCACATTTTACCAGTTGGTGCAAACAGTTTAAATTATCAAGAATTTTCTTTTCTAGTTAGATAGGTCTTTCTAGCAAGTTGGCATTATCCTAAGTAATATAACTTTATGTGGAAAGTTTTTTGAACGTACACTAAAATTGCTTTTTCTTCCATTTTAAGATTACTTAGACTATCATGATAGACTATAAACAGCGTAGACTTGGTCACGAGAATGGCCGTCAGTGTTGATCGGTGACGCGGTGCGTTTATGGATCTAGGTTTCATTCCCACAATTCTCTGGCCTGACGTCATATCTCTTACTTCGCCATATTGATTATTTTAGTGGTAGCTTAATGTACTGATATATTACTGACTTTTAAACTGCATGGCATGATTGAAATCTGGTTGCTTTTTGTCTTCCAAAAACGTTAGAAAAAATAGAATCATAGCGTCCTCTGATTACATTCAAGTTATTGTAGGCAGAGTATTTACTGCCAAAATGACTGGTAAGTAATAAGGCGTTTGACCCTATTTAGCGGCCGACGTTACTGGTAGGTCGTTAGTTTTCGCTGAAATTACCCGGCTCATTTGTTTTGGGCATTATTTACCGCGGTAAAATTTCGGACGGTATCCTATAGTAATACTAAACTCACCTCACTCATAATAGTAGATAACCAATGTAATTCTAACAAAGCGAAATATTTTTTACAGAGCGTTTTTGCCTACTGAGAGCCAGTGCTGTTGTGCCCCAACTGCAGGCATATTCTGCCTACAGGCCTCCAAAGCAAACGTGCATGACCACTGACTAGGTGGCTTATTATTACTTTGCTGTTACTCTAATGACCACATGCTTGGCCAAAAAAAGCAAGAGCCTGTACATTTTTTCAAGTTTTAGCTCTTGAATATACCCAATATTTGCATAAGTTTTGGGTATATTTTGTCTGTGTAATCAGAACTACATCTGCACACAAGTAAAGCTAGCATGTTATTGCTGAGCTGTTTTGGTTATACCATATCTTACTGGTAAACGGTTTATCCAACTGTTGATTTTATGTTTAACTTTGTTTATGATTTCGCTTGTTCAAAACAAAATTTTCATTTCATTGGTGTATATACAGGCCTACTAGCTGCATTGAATCTTGTCCAGCTAAATGTTTTATCTAATTGTCACTTTAATTAGTACAATAAGATATATGAATGTACAACAGAGTGAACTGTAACAATTTTAACAAATTTTGTTGATTTATTAGAGTCCTGGGGTGACAAAATTTTCATAGTTCTTTAACTTTTTTCCAACATCTTGACTATCATTGAAATAATCAGCTGCAGAAACATTGCCATAGATTGACAGGGTGAAGCTTATGCGTAGGCTTTTTGCTTATGGTTTTCTCTCTCCTTAGACCTCTGTTTATCATTTTCTGTCGTGCTTTCTCGCTTCATTTGTTATTTTTGTTTTCTTTCTAAAGTTGAAAGCAGTTGAAAAAAGAATAAAAAATAATTGAACAGTACTAGGAGTACACGGAAAGCACATTTTCATCAACCAAACCAAGGCCGATTTTTTTTTTGTATGGTGCCATTCAACCGAAGCTTAACTTGATTGTGCCACCACACCAAATTGCAAATAAAATATCAAGTCAAATTGGAATACCGGACTGAAGCCGAACCAAATTTACAGAAATTGAACCAAATTTTCTTGTAATTCTGTAATGTTTAGTCGTTTTAAGTTTACTAAATTTGTGCTTTTATTTAATGGTGTAATAAAATATGAAGTATTTTAAAGAAGCCCTAATTCTTGCAAAAAGTTTCATACAATCAATACGAACAGTATTTAAACAAAACTGTAATAGTATAATTGTGTATTAGCTCAAGTTCTCATTTATTCATTTCGTCGTGCAGCACCGCCACACTATTGCGCATTGAGACGACTTGTGTACCGACGGTGCATCACATTCTTTCTTCGTGTTATTATATAGAAACACAAAGCAAAATGTCAGCTGTTGTTCCATGTTCACTGTTCACTATCAGTTTTTTTCAGATAAATTTTTATAAGCATTTCAGGAAAATATTTGGTTCTTTAATATAATTTTCACCGAATGTGACGATTATTACAAAAGTAACTTCGGCAAAGTGACCTTTTAGTTATTACAACCGAAGTTTACCGGACCGAATTTTTGTACTGATATTTGGGGGGGGGTAGTCGTCGATTCAAGTGTTTGGTGCAACCCTAAGCAGTATAGGATTTGTAATAAGGATGATTAAAATAAATTTCTTCAAATAGTCTTGGAAAAAAAGGTAATTTATGTGAATTTTTATATACATTTAGTCGGGCTTGAAAAGAAATGTTACCTTGTGACTTTAATTTCCTCAAGTACCACCACAAATATATGTTTCCAGATCTAAGCATAAATTAGTAACTTAAGTTAAGTTACACCTCATAAGCATGAAATTTGGAAAACTTTGCCTAAAATTTAGTGCCCATTCTAAGTTTTAAGAAAAAATAATTTAGTGATGACAGTAAATTTAATGTAAAGTTACAGAGGTGTTTTGTCAACATATTGTCCAAAGTATAGTATAGGAACAATAATACATACATAGGCTTAATGGAAATGAAGCCATTGCTTACTGCAATTAACATTTCCTTGCGCAGCTCGCATTCGTTTTTCAAAATACGTCAAAGCATGACTACATGACTCGAAAAATGTTTTAATGTTTTGCAAACGACTGTAGTGCATTTTGCTTTTGTCTTATTAGTTTTAAGTTTGAGTATTGTGTGAGCATTAGCTCTATTAGTTTGGAGAATTTTTAAATTAAAAAGTCCTACATGTTGTAGTTTACTTCTGCAGAAATGGCTTGCTTTCATAGAAACATCAAGATGATAAAGAAGTTGTGCAAATAGTTTTGTTTACTGCACATGTGAATTGCAATATCCACCTGTACAAGTAAATTTAATGTCGGTATTTCATGCCCTGAAATGTACAGTCTGTGCAGTACTAAAGAAGAAGCATAGTTACAGTTAAGTCTCTTAGCATCAGTTGGTTTACTCAGTGTGAAGGTAAGTCAGAAACATGATAAACTCAGAACATTTTATTTAGTTTGGGGTTATTAAATAATGGGAACAAATTATTCATGTCATTTTAAATTGGGTAGAGAACAAATTAATAAAACATACACAGCTTGTTATGTTGAAGAATTTCTTAGAAACATATAGATGCCAAATACTAGTTACCATAATTATCGGAAATGTTTGGTCTGTTTTTTATTTTGTATACCGGCAGTATTTTCATAATTCTTCTCAGCATAAGGTTTTCATGATTTGTACTACAATTTACTATAGGCATTGAAAAGTTTACCATGTGTCAATATGTGCATTTACTTTCTGGTAATAAAAACTTCACAGGTAAGGGATAAAGCTTACTTTTAATTACTAATATTATTTTGTAGTAAATTCTTTGCATTACTTGCAGGTAACGGTGGTGACGTACAGTGGTGCTTTTCCCAAGTTAAAGGTACAATGGATGACGATATCACTGAAGGTATGTTTTCACTTTTACATGTTTTACCCCATTTTGAAGTACCACAGTAAAAAATATACATTTTAACACCTATAATAATGCCAAAGGGTTTTTGACAATTAAATAATAGATTAAAAACTTAATTAACAGAAGGTGAGTGATAACTTCACAAATGAAAACAATTTTCAACAGCACAAAACAGTCCACGAGCGTGTTGCATGTGTTTGCGAAAGCGGAAGGTTAAGTACAGTGCTACTGTACAACATTTTATGTGATGTACAAAGATTCAGCAAATTTTACGTTTATTATTCAAATTTCAAGTTTACTGCTGTTTTTGCACATGAGCTGTCAAACATGTATGCTTTATCACAACTGAACAACATCTGAAGTGAGTTACAGCACCTGATTTTTGTGCAACACATTTCTAAGATGCAAACTCCAGTGTCTAGCTAACTAGAAAATGGCAAAGTGTATGTAACGGCAAAGAAGTAACTGCGTGACTGCAAAATTATATTTCCGTGATTGCATCATCTAAGTTATTCTTGAAAAAAACAAACAGTACATTTCCTTTGAATATTTCATAGGTTAGATTGTATTGAGCTATAGTTTAAGATTGGGTCCGGTTTTCCTTTAGTCTCTTCATTAAAAGTCGTCACCGAATAGCTAAGTCTCTTATCATTGTGATAACTTGGGATAGTGATCATAATTCTGGGTGGTTGCAGTTTGGGTTTAAGCTGTTCTAGGATTATGCAAACTACCAACTGACGTGACATTTTAAAAAGCATATAATTCTCCTTCTTGGCAGACTTCATTACTTTCATTTAGTTTTTTCATTTTCTTATATTATAGTTGTTATTTACTTTAAAATTTGTGAATTATCAAGAATTGCAGTTGCTAACTGTTTTTTGATGTCCGTAAACAAAAGTTTCTATATTTAGTGCGGAAGTTCTAAGTCTATTAGTCTTTATAACTTCCTACTCTAAAAATCTCAATATATTGAAATTACTTTTTATACTGTTTTTTACAACAGTATCTCTTACTATACATATATTTTTAGCCGATATAATTTCAACGGTGGAATTCAATGATGATGGTGAATTATTGGCAACAGGTGACAAAGGTGGACGAGTTGTTATATTTCAGCGGGAACAAACAGTGAGTACTGCATTATGATATCTTAAAAAATTTATACAGCTGTTTACACTCTAGTCCAGAAATGCTATATAGGGTATTTTATTCAAGGATAACTGTATAACTAATACGTGGTTTTGTGGGCAAATACAATGGTGACTTTTTCAGCAAAAGTATATTTTCATTCTTGCATGTTTTTGCATATGACATGTTTTGAAACGATAGGAAGCTTTTTGAACATACCATTATTAATTTCAAGTGAAAAAGCTCTGCAGCTAAATATTGACTTGTGCCTAGTGCTACTTGATATGGTCCGATACAAATAATACTCTGTCCGTCTGTCTACATTAAAACTCATTCCAAAACAGATTAAAAGTAGGCTTAGCTGCTCCAACAGTGGAAGATATTGGATTTAGGGCATATTTTTATTGCTATTAAGCAGTGCATAGTTTCCATTTCTTTCGTGAGTTGTATTCTAACCGGGTTGTACATGCTTATAATCAGTGATGTTACCGGAACAGAGTTTTCATTTCGGTTTCGGCAAAATTATTTAAGTTTCATAGCCAAATTTTCAGATAATTTTCGGTAGCAGTTTTTCGAAGTTTTGCTAGTATTTATCCAATTTACCTTTTCTTTTCTCCTAGATGTCAAAACCACTGAAAAATCTTGGCTAAAATAGTTCAAATAAAGCAAAAGTTTCGTTTACATAACAGTTTGTGACGTGCTTTTAACAACAATGCGGCATATCATCAGTGCTGACGCCTGTGAAGTTTTAGGGTCCATGCCCAACCAACCGAAATATCAAACTTTGTTTGAATTTATTTGACCAAAATCACATTTAATTTTATAATTTATGAAATATAGGCAACAAAATATCTCCAAAATAAAATTTGTTTATTTTTAATGAAGCATTATGGTCTTTAACACGTTAATTTTTCTTAGGTAAGCCAACCCATCAAAGTTGAGGTACTGTACTATAAAACCGCCTTATGTCTTTTGCATTAGAATTTTTTATCAGTAATTTTGCTTCACAGTAAGTAAAAACAAACAAACAAAACTAAACAAAATATTTTACATAATTATTTTAGAATATTCTTTTTTCAGTTTTAATAATAGTTGGTTTTTCAAAAATGTTTCGGTTTGGCTTTGTTTCGGTATCAGTTTCCTATGTTTGATAAATTTCGGTTTCGGTTTGTAAATACAGTTTCGGTAACGTACCTGCTTATAAAGCCTCTATGAATGTTGTTATCTATAATGCATAGCGCTATGCAGCATGGCCCTAATTCAACTCAAGTGTGTATGTTAATTTTTATTATTGCAATTTAAAAAAAAATGTCCCCTGTTCATTTGCTACATTTCAATTATTAACTGATACGTATTTCTGTATCAACATTTATTTTCAGTGTTTGTTTAAGAAATAGGCAAAAGTGAAGTAACAATCGATGTTTATTTACTGACTCCTTTTTTCATTCTAGCACTTCTAACTTTTGCCTTCAGGAATATATATTCAGTGTTCCATAACTGATAAGCTATGAAAACTTATTTATACAATATTTCTTTTGTAGAATAAATTTCACACCAGTCATAGGCGCAGTGACTACAATGTATACAGCACGTTCCAGAGTCACGAACCAGAATTTGACTACTTGAAGAGTTTGGAAATAGATGAAAAAATTAACAAAATCAAGTGGTTGAAACGAAAGAATCCAGCTCACTTCCTCTTATCTACAAATGGTACTTCTGTACAGTTTTCTGTCTTATCTCTTGGTGTCCATTATGAAATTTTTTCGTTTTTATGGTACTAATTTGCTTCATAATGTATTGTATCAAAAAAGTTTTGTAGATGTAAGCATGTACCAAGAATCTGGTACGTAATGAAAATGTTGTACTGCTTCGAATTAAGTAGTAATCCAATAATATCCAATATAAGAAGTAAACGACATTTGTGCTTATAAATGAATTTCGCTTTAATGACATAATGAAAAATGCTTCGTTTTAATAATGATTTTTGGATGAATGAATTAAAACGAAGCATTTTTCATTAAATATGAGCATGGACGGAAAAAGTTTAATGTTAATAAGCAAATTGATGCTAGTTAGTGTATAATTTAGCAAGGCCTTACTTGTATGCATTTTTTACAATCAGTGTTATAATGCTGTGGCCTTTCGTAATTTACGGCAAGATGTGATTGAATTATACATATTAAGATTTTTACATTCAGATAAAACGATTAAATTGTGGAAGGTGTCAGAGCGAGATAAAATGATTGAAGGCTACAACATGAAACGAGACAGAGCTGATATTGAGAATGACCTGAAAAACGGTTTTGCTAGTTTGCATTTGCCTCTAGTCAAGCCAATGGATTTGATGGTCGAAGCGAGTCCACGACGAGTATTTGCAAATGCTCATACATATCATATTAACTCTATTTCCGTGAATAGTGACCAGGAGACGTACATGTCTGCTGATGACCTGAGAATAAATCTATGGCATTTAGAAGTTACAGATCAAAGCTTCAGTATCCTTTAGTAACAAACTTTACTTGAGTTATTAAACCTGCGATTTTTGTATATATGTATGGGTTTCAAGTAGGGCTGTAATGATACACCTAAGTCACAATACATTACGTATCACGATGCACGATAGATTAAGCTGTTGATATACGTATAATATGTATTAGATTTATCAAACAATTTTAAGATTGCTAAGTTGTTAAAATAACTCAGCAAACTGTTTGATTTTTGTTTATGCTCTTGTATTGGTTGCATTGTGAACCACCAGAAATGCAAAACATTTCAATACTTTTGCTTTAAAATATGCTATTTTTCTACTCCGCATTTGCTGTGAGCCATTTCAGAAACTTATAAGCAAAACGTGATTGTACTACTATAGATTATAAACACATTGTGCTTTCAACCACTTCACTGTGCCAGCTACTGGCAGGTCTACCTGTGCAAGTTTGCTAATGCCGCACTTACTGCACCGATTATTACATATCTACTGTACATTCTACAGCTATAGCTTGAATTATTTCACACAGTTTTTTCAGCGGGCATTCAAGCACGTGCTAAGTATCAATGATTCAAATTATCGCGATATTGAACACTTTGACGATTTGATGATACATGTATTGTCACAAAAGGTGTCACATTGATCCATCGTTGCAGGCTTTGTTTCAAGCCATTTAATGGGATATTTGACAAGCAGCCAAGAGTATGATCATTAATTAGCTGACTTGCTATAGTGGTCCTGTCACTGATTTAATTTATAGATTCATGTTTTGCCTATTTCTTGCTTTCTAAATACAGTTGTACATGAACATTTAGCATAATCTAATATTTAGTCAAACATTTGGATGAATTCACTGTCACTGTTATTGTTTCACATAGGTATATTAATTTAAGTAACATCTAACTATTAGTAGCATCTAGGCAGACTTTATTGAGTGTAGTCCTTCCTTAACTATTTTCTTTCAGATATAGTAGACATTAAACCTCAGAATATGGAAGAATTGACAGAAGTGATAACTTCAGCTGAATTTCATCCTATTGATTGCAATGTACTTGTATATAGCTCTAGCAAAGGAACGATTAGGTTATGTGACATGCGCTCATCTGCACTCTGTGATAAGCATGCAAAGTGTAAGTCTCGATTTACATTTATCAGTTGCAGAAATGTCATTCTTTAAATAGTACAATTGGTTACTTTTTCATAGTATAAAATTTGATGGAATGTTAATGCTCATTGACTTTCAAAGTATTAGACTCAATTTCTGGGATTAACTTATTTCACATTTTTTCCCCGTGAAAATATTCGTAGTGTCGTGTTTTTTTATTAAATTTATTGGTTTTTGTATGGAATGCCTTTAAAATAACATTGAGTAGGCTTAGGAAGCAGGGTAGAGGTTGAGTTATGAAAAGTCTTTTACTATTGTTTAACAAAATTTTCAAATGTTCTTCAGTGAATGAATCGCTGTCATTGATCGTAATTACTTTCTGCTACTTTTCATGCATTTTTGTCGCATCTCTTGTAGTATTCGAGGAACCAGAAGATCCCACTAATCGCAGCTTCTTCTCGGAAATCATCAGTAGTATATCGGATGTTAAGTTTAGCAACAGTGGTCGTTACATGATCACTAGAGATTATCTCTCAGTGAAGGTTTGGGATATCAAAATGGAATCAAAACCAATAGAGTCATACCAGGTATGGAATTTAACTATACATACATATGTGTGTGTGTGTGCGTGTATATATATATATATATACATTTATATTTACAATAGAATAACAGTCGTGTATATAACAGAACAGTGTTACTCTAGAATTGAAAAATTCATTCTTTTTATCACCCTCTGTTACGGGTTTTTGGAGGACTGTTTTGCCCACTGTAACTTCTGATTAGCTAAACAACAAGATATAATTTTGCAGTATAAAGGTAGAACTCCATGTACATATAATGTGTGATGCATACTGCATATGCAACAGTTTGTATTTAAACATGTGGAAGTGTTTCCATGTATATGCAATGCGTGATTCGTATTCACTGAAACTTGACCACTGTAGTCTGAATATGCATCAACGAGCAGTACAAAATGGGAGACCGCCTTTGCCTAGGTGATTTAACAAGTTTCGAGTTTCTTGTGAATATTTTTTCTAATTGGCTTCCTAGTCAGAAGAGTTTTGCTCAATTCACGACCTATAACCAGTAATATTTTTTCCATTTGAGTTTTTGAGAGATGGAAGAAGCAGATAATATTTTTCTGCATCTAGTTGCAGTTCCTCGTCTGAGTAGTGATATGTGCCATATTGTTCTGTCCCCTATAAACTGTTATTCATCCAAAAATTGTTTTCTTTTGAACTTTTCCATCTAATAGTACGTTATCTTAATCACTGTCGCGCTGAAATTTCACTTCCAATTTCCACAAAGAGTGACCAAAAGTGGCTGCTGCAAGCCTTTTATTCACGGGTCTTCTGAACATGGTATAATATTTTGAACAATTTTTAGTTGTTCACTTGCTAATTAATTCGGTGAGTGCCTGGCACTGCTGGTTAGATATAACAGTAATTCAGGCACGCCATTGGCTATAATGCACCATTTTCTACAGTACAGAAAGAGCCTAGCTAAAGTTGCTGCAGTTAAAACGTGAGTTGAAATCTTTCCTGCTCTTTGTGTACTCAGTGTTTAATTGATGTATGAATATAATCTTCGACTGAAACGTCATAGACTGGATCTCCATGGCACACAGGGTTTACATCATGGTGGCAATCCTTGTGCACATCGTCATTATCAACAATAAATTAAATTGCAGAATGCATAGTTTAGTTTATCAAAAATAATTAGAGTTAATAATCACCTTCTGGCAGGTACGTGTTGAAATGGTATTAAAAATTTGTCAACTAATTCAGTTCAAATAACAATTTCATCTGTGACAGGTAAGGTTGATTGGCCAATTAAACATGTTTATCGCATTTATTTGTGATATGTATAGAAATCTAGTTTTACAAAATTAAGTTGTTACTGTGGAAATTCACAGCGCACATTTAATGAAGGTGAGACTTGGTCTTCGAATCAGAATCAGAAAGAGAAAATGCTTGCTATTTTACTCCTGAAAATGATTAAATGACTCAGATGTTAGACTGAATTATTGTAGGTTGAAATAGAAGTTGAAATTGCTACCAGTCGTTAGCAGCAAGGCGTTTAATTCATAGTTTGTTTTTTCTTTTATACACAGGTGCATGAATACTTGCGTAGTAAGTTGTGTTCCCTATATGAAAATGACTGCATATTTGATAAGTTTGAATGCTGCTGGAATGGCACTGATAGGTTAGTGAATTAAATTTTTTTATTAAGTTAAAATTGCTTTAGAATTAAAGATTAATGTTATATTTATGTATTAGTAGCACATTAAGCAATAATTATGTTTTGAATTACTTGCTCAAATTTTCATCATTTTAAATTGTATAAAAGTTGCTCATTTTTTGCTCATGTATTTCAATTTTCAAGCTTCGTGTAAATTCAGCCATCCAAAAATAAATCTCGTTTTTGGGAGAATTTCTAAAGAAGAATTTCCTTGTGCTAAATGTGACTAGTGAACTGATAATGAAATTGAATGAAATCACTTTATTTGAATTGTCATCTTGTCTGTTGATAATTACACCCTGATCTCTAGATGAAGAGAGATTATGACAGTGATTTCAAAGCATGGTCACTTATTATTGCAAACAAAATGCTGAAAACAGCATTGTTTATTTGCCCATGAAATAGCCTTGTTGTTCTTTTTGTTTCCATGGTAATTGCATAGATCAACTAATCTGCAATGGTGGTTAGCTTGATATTAATAATTGTGGAAAACTTGTTTTGTGGTTTGAAATTTGTATAGTCTGAACTTTTCCAATTATTAAATTTAATCTTGGGTTAAAATGTTGATATTTTTATTTTTTTAATTTGAGTTTTTTAATTGGTATGTTTTTATTATACACAGTCGAACTAGCAAGACTTTTGACACCTGTGTTAAACAGTAGTGGCAAACTTTTACGTTATTTTTTAAAGTATGTTGTTTTTGTACTACGTGATTTGTCACTTTATTTTTCGTATATTCGCAGCCAAGTTATGACAGGTTCATATAACAACTTTTTCCGTATTTTTGATCGAAACACTAAACGTGACATTACACTAGAAGCTTCACGTGAAAATACTAAACCCAAAGCCGTGCTCAAACCACGAAAGGTAAATATTATCAATGTTTTACATTCACTTGCAAGAAAAAAATAAGGATAAAAAATGGATCTTAATTTCTAGCAGTGGCGTAGCAGCGGGTTTGGCCGCCCTGTGCAGGAGCCAAATTGGCTGCCCCTTTCTTAAACATAACTTTGACTGCTACAGACATATATATATATATATATATATATATATATATATATATATATATATGAAATTGACATTGGGTTAAGTTAATTATTCTTAATGAAAATATGAAAAACACTGAACAACTAGGTGTTTAACCTTCTGACTTTTCGAATTGCTAAGTCCTTTATGAACTCTTCATCTTCAAGTGATTCATTAGAAAGAATCGCTAAGTTAACGAGTCTATGATTGCTCATAGTTCAGCGAAAATAATTCTTTATTAATTTCAACTTAGAAAAACTCTGCTCACAGCTAACCTTGCTGGCAGCTTTTGCCAAAAATACTCTCAGTAATATTCTCAAATTTGGCACCGAATTTTAAAAACTATATTTGATGATGAACCTTAGGAACTCTAGAGGCCCTTCTTTTCAATTTTTCTCTTTAGAGAACTCAAGAAAATTCTTCAATCTCTTCCCCTTGATCTTTACTTCTGCCATATTCAGGTTTTCCTTCTCTTCAAAATCAATTCAAATTCTTCTTCAGTTAGGTTGGTTGGGATGAGGAAATCATACTTTTGGCTGGGAAGATGGAGTTGGTCAAACCATTCTTTTATTTCTTGAGTGACAGTATCTTGAAGCCTATGAATCTCTTTTCATTTCCACTTCAAAGGTCAGTCCACTATCCTTTAATTCTTCCTCTGCCGTTCTCTTCTTTCTAACTCAATGTTCTGTCTCAATGCCGAGATCGTCACAATTAGTCCTTCTTTGTTATGAGCCAAGAATGCCTTAAGGGCATTTCATTTTGGTGAATATTTAAGTTTGACGTCTGCATATACTCTTGTGTGTCGTTGACTTCCTTGGGAACTGTCCCATGAAATTCAGAAAACATAGAAAAGAATGTGATTGTATTGAACTCAGAATCATATCGGCCTCTGACCTTGTTGCTAAGCTCTCCTCTATTCCCATAAGCCGCTTGAGTACATCAATGATTGCATTAACAAAGTATTTTTTCACAGCACCTTCTCTTGCACTCAATCTTGTTTCAGTCACTCTCTTAACACCTAGACAGGTTGAGTGGCTTTTATCAACACATCCCGTTGGTGAGTGGAAAAGGAAAAGAACCTAGGCCATCATTCCACAGCTTCAAAAAATGTAACTGAATTTGTAGTAACAGCAGCCTCATGGGCACCTGCTAAATTAAGAGTGGTTTGAACATGGAACGAATTTGGCTTTTGGATTAAAGTCCTTCATGTGCTTCTGAACATGATTGTGCTTACTAGAGATCACATTGCACTACAGCTGGAGACAGGGTGACCACAAAACGGGCCATCTTCAAAATTCAGCCGTTTAGGAAAAGAATCAGAACAAAAAAAATTCAAAATCACAAGAAAGTAATAATTTTTAAAATTATATTAGTGGCTGCTCTGTGTGGTCCTCAAAACCCATGCTACACCACTGATTTCTAGGTAATTAGTTATAAGTGTAATAAATGAATAATTGTTGAAGCCAAACTTGTCTGAAAGACAAATGTGGAAAAATTGGGGCTGAGCCGCCTTGTCTTGAACTGCGGCTTTCGGATTACAAGCCCAACCAAATGAACGCAAGACCTGCATCTTCTTGTGATCACTGCTTCTCTTAATTAATCTTAAAAGCTCACAAGCAACACAAAATTTCCAAGTGCTAGCTAGTTTCGTGTTAGAGTTATTACTAACTCGTTATTTTTTGTATGTAATTTGTAGCTCAGATCATTTATTGTATAATTAATAAAAAATTTTAAATCTTAATTTAAAACTATTTTTTAAGCTAAACTTTATGTAAAAAGTCGGGACTTTGATGTACAGATCCACTGCCATTACCACTAGACCACTTAGCCTTTTATAATTAAGGCTGATCTTAGTTCAAATAGAAATAATACCTGCCACATTCATGTAGATGTTCTGTATCTACAATACCTTGTGCCAAAATTGTTCAAAATTTTTTCTAGTGAGTAGAATTGCTGCTAATAGGTATATAATTTTACGTAATATGTATTTCAAATTTAAATGATGTCAAGTCTCTTGTGTTTTATGAGAAGAAAAGCAAATAACTACAAATTGTTTTTAAGTAAAGCTTATTTCCTTAAATAAATCCTTATATTACAGCAAAACCGATCCTTACTTTCTTCAATCAGTTCTGTTCATTTTCTTTTATATTCACTTGCAAATTTTATGTGGTTTTGTCATCCAGGAATGCTTTATAGTGAAACAGTAAATGCAGTGAACCACACATAACATTGTGGTAATTGCCAAATTCAAATATAGTATGCGTATTTCTAAGAATTATCATTCAATAAAAATTGTCTGTTTATTATGACAGGTGTGTACTGGAGGCAAGCGTAAGAAAGATGAGATCAGTGTCGACTGTCTAGATTTTAACAAGAAAATATTGCACACTGCATGGCACCCATCAGAAAACATTATAGCTGTTGCAGCAACTAATAATCTATACCTGTTTCAAGATAAAGTATAGCCCCGGCATTAATCTAGTTAGTAATTTTTGTAAATGAAGGTGCAGCAGTACGACTCAGTGTCAAATTGTGAATACAAGAATCAACATTTAAATTGTGCGGTAGTGCTATCAACATCATATCACCGCATTATCTTGCACAGAATGCGAACAGATGTTGTTGCTGCAACGATTGCAAGCAGAGTGACACTCAGATCAGCATTGTTTCTAAGACTGGGTTGCTTTTCATCGTCTTGTTAAAAGTGTCAGTGTAATGATGTTATCACATCCACAGACGGGAGTTGGGCGCCAGAGACAGATACTTTAAACTATTCTTTTAGTGTATGTGTCAGGACTAAGTGTAATTCGTCATTGTCGTCAAGCTGTTCACATGATCTTCCTTTGTTTACCTTATGAAGATACACAAAATGTGTATGTGTTTAATGCACATTTGTTTTTTCCAGTGAAAATTTGCATAAAATGAAGCTGTATTTCTAATATTTTAAGTTTACGGTAGTTATTACCTTGTGTATCTCCTACATACACTAAGTGTAATTCGTCATTGTCGTCAAGCTGTTCACATGATCTTCCTTTGTTTACCTTATGAAGATACACAAAATGTGTATGTGTTTAATGCACATTTGTTTTTTCCAGTGAAAATTTGCATAAAATGAAGCTGTGTTTCTAATATTTTAAGTTTACGGTAGTTATTACCTTGTGTATCTCCTCTATTTCAGCTTCTGCAGGTCTTCTTTCATACTTTGGATAATTTTGCTATCATTCAATCAAAGTAAATTTATGTGACACAATTCGCTAAAGCTATATTAGTTCTTATATTTGAAATGGTTAAAATACAGTGCTTTTTTATGTCTTGCAGTTGTCAAACTTGGAGGAAATCTATGTACACACGATACAGTTAAAGTTCATACTGACATAGTAAAATTTCTTTATGTAATACAGGGTCTGTCTTCCACAGCATAAAACAATCCCTAGAATTCCTTGGAATCCATTTCGCATTGTCAGTGACAATTTTATTCCCTTTCACTGCTTAAAAAACAAAATAGCCATTAATAGGAGTAGCTAAAACTTTACCAGTCTAAAGCTTGTTATACTTATTTTTCTCACAGATACTTGTCTTGTCGCATGTTTGATGTACATGTATTATCAACTAAACTAACTATTTATTATATAAACAATATAGCTTTGTCAATTGATTCCCGGTGAGTTCTTGAATTCTGGCTTGTCACTGCTGAGTACTTGGTGTTAATGACTTTTTAAATTTACTGACATTTTCCCTTTAAAATTCTACTTTTAATGTAATTATGTAATAATAGTGCAGGTTTTTATTTACACCTGCAAATAAGCTTACTAGGTGTGGGCTTAATAACTAGTGGTGTGATACATCGTCTTGCATTCCGATGTTCGTTCATTTAGCAACATTCATTTTTCAACTATGACTTTGACTATATTAATGAAATGTGCATTGTTTGTTGACCCTTCACATTGTACATAAATTAGCCCAATTGTTTTTCTTGAGGCAACCTAACTTTTCCAAGTTGTATATCCCAGGAAGTGCTTTCTTGTTGACTCCCATTGTACTATCTGATGTCAGTATGTGAGCGAGTGTGCAATGAATGTATGTTGTTATTTGTAACTAATACTGTGCCATTTAATGTGGCAGAATATGAAATTATAACATTGAAAATTGAAGAAAAGTACGATGTTTGCTTTTTTTAAACCGAATGTATTGAGTTTTGTTAATTTTCAAGCGTTGTGTTACAGGTTACTTAACTGGTTAGGTTACAGCAGACAATCATCATGTGTGTCCCGTGAGAAAACTGCTGTGTTTGCTGTCCTCTGCTACTTGATTTTTTTAGAAAATTGAAGACTGTACAAACTCTTTAACCACAACTATTAATTTAAGCAGTGTATTAACCTAAGGTGTGCAGCCATTGCTACTGATATTTTGTGCCAATCTTAGTTTAAAGGAATGTTGAAAATGTGGTCACGTAAGGCTTGAGAAATCTTTTCCCACATTGACATAATTTCTCTCTGTATAAATTTTTGCTGAATTGGATGATAGCTCAAAATTCATCAATCAGATAAGTGTGCAAAAACAATACTAACTTCACCGGTATTCGAACCCAAGACCTTCTGCTCACTGGGTATATATATACTGACTATTACAATACCGACACACTTTGACTATTCAGACACAGAAATTTATTCTAGAAACCTGTTTACACCTGGTGTCACCAGGTGACTTATAATTGAAGATTTGTTCCAATGCTAGAATTGCCTAAGGTCAGCATTTTAGACATTAAATCCAGTCCCAGGATATTGCAGTCAACCATGGAAACCCAGTATAGATTATATGTGCTTTGAGCATGGTGGTCATTTTGCCTTTTGTTTATTTGACTGTTTAAGTCACTTTACATTTTTTTGTGAACTAGCACCTGATGTTTAGATTCAGAAAGCCAAATTTATAAAAATAATTTGTTTTTGTTTTATAATAAATCTTTAGGTAAAACAGGTAATATAATTGTGTGATTAATATAATTTCATTTTGTGTGGCGGCCATTTTTGAAATAAAAGTAACAAAAATGGATTCCGTAGGTCTTGGAATTGATGTAGTAAACGCCTCTTCATGTTAATTTCCTGCAAATTCCTTTCCACTAATTTTTCAAGCCAGCAACAGCTTTTTTCATATTCAGCATAGTCAAATTGATAAGACTGGTTAGTTGCCCACTTTAAGGAAAAAACCTTATATAAGCACATTTTCAGGATTTTGGTCTATTGTACAAGGCGAATACAATTGCTGTAACTGAGGCTGTAGAGTAATTCATTACGTCCTATCGTGAAAGGCACGTAGTCTAATTAAAAAGTTTCATATGCACAATGTTCTTGATATTTCTTTTGCAGTTTGCACCCACCTCTTGTAACTTTGTATGTCGCTATTCAATTTGTTTTTCTGCTGTTGGTACGATTACATTTTATATCGAGCATATAATTCTGGTAACATACGTGCAGGCTGGAAGATTGTCATCTTAAGATACGTGCATAGTTGAATATGCGCCGTAATGCGACAAGTTTGGAGTCCTCACTTTAAGAAAAACAACGAGTTAATTGAAGAGATACAAAAACGAGCAATAAAATTATGCACAATCTGATACTGTAGAAAACTGCAGAAAAATCCTCTTCACCTCTTATAGCCAGAAATCTAAAAATCAACGAAGTTTTTGAATTTTGAATAAATGAGTTGACACTATTCCTGTTGAGAGCCTAACATAAATCGAGCCCTGTCCATTAATGGCCCTTAGAGATGAGAATAACGGCTGTACCGTGTATTAACAAAAGTGTTGTTTACCCAAAATTAGATGTTTTTCTGATGGCTTTGTCGCTTTATTTATTGTTTCGGTTTCTTCTATACAGTGAACAATCATTTCCGGACACTAATAACAAAAATTGTCACATCGAATCTGCAATGGCTGTATAAAAAACTGCAGTCCTGTTGTGTTTAATAGCGTTTTGAGTTTGCTGGGTTTTGCATTATATCACCAACAAATTGTTGAAGATAAATGGTAATGGAGAACCATGGGAATGAGATCACCATCAAGATAAATCAATGAAGTACTGGTTTAACCCACTAACTGTGTTTAGTTGATCGTTTTATCAAATCTAGTACTCACGAGTACAAAAAGACTAACACATTGATCTAAAATAACTTTTGCCTTTTGAACCTAGCTTGTACACTTATAATATTAATAGCTACAAACCGGTATAGTTTGCCGCCAGCTTATCATAATTATTTTCACAAAAGTAGACTACCTATAAGGGACAAAGTCTAATGTGTAAACATCAAGCTAAATACTATATTATTCACAATATAACATCCTGTTAGGCCGTGTGTCACAGGAAGTACAACGTTTTCCTGTCAATCTTATGTCGACTTATTTTTCCTGCACATAGTGCATAGATTACACAAAACTACCCGTTGAGTTGATGAACCTGCAAATTGTCACAATTATTGTTTTGATGCACATAATTTCGTAATTTTGAGTATAACCAGTCTCGTGGTATAAAGCGGTGAACCGTAGACAAAGATGCAATATTAAATTTTGTGTAATATTTGTGTATTAAGATAAAAATGATCTGACTAATGGTTTGATAAGTGCACACTAAAAACTATGGAAACGTATTGTGAACCCACGCTTATTGTCGACCATCTTATGATTAAGAAGCTTTCTGTTTTTGAGGTACGTCATGTTACAATGATTGCTTTCTATGTAAAAAAAATCTAAATTACCAAGGTTGATTGTTTCTTAAACAAATGATTCAAACGATTGTAGACAGGTCTAGCATAGTGAATTAATTGACATGCAAGTTTACAGATATTGTAATTAATTATTAAACTGCAGAAAGTTCTAGGTTCTGAGGAATCGGCAATTTATCATAGTACGTACGTTGCAATGAATATTGTAATAAGAATTGAGGTAAAGAATAACTTCATTTTAGTGCACTTTTATAATTTAAACAAATATGAAGCTTTTATCGCTGGTCGTATAATTTATACCACTATGTGGAAAGCGTGCGTACCATTGATGAAACTGCTGAATGCTTAATTAATACTAATTGCAATAATCCGTAATCTGTAGTACTATCTGTACCAGTAGGAACTTTTCTTAAAGTATTCCCCTACGCGTTGCAATACAAATTGCGTGGCGTTGAAGCGGCTAGGGTGTCGGTGTACAGTTCAAACCGTGCGCTTTTATTGGCGATGGGTCCATGTCGTGTTGCTAGAATCGTAGATCAATCGATCCACGCGAACTGTTTTCTTATGTAGTAATTGCCCTTATTAAGTATGATAAGCACTTTGTGCAGATATTCCGTTGCGCAAATATTGCACAGACACCTGAAGGGCGAGTATACACCAATAAAACTTCTAGTTGTGTCTAGCATTGTAATGTCCCGAGAATCCCGGATGCGAAATTTTCAAGTTAACGTTAAATACATTGAGCAGTTGGAGGCTAAATTCTGCTAAAGTTTTAGCGCACCTTGAATCTTGAAATTCAGCTAAACGAACACCCGATTTTAATTTCGCAGTACAGTATAATGTAAGATTCGACGTTAAGTAAGCAGCTAACCACAGGATGCCTGCTTCCACATGCTACTATTATCCCCTTTTATCCTTAATTCCAGATAGGCAGAGTCGGATTATCCAATAGGCTAGTATAGGCTGCTGCCTTGGTCCCCTCAAACAATGGGGTTTTTAAAACATTTGACAAAAAATCTGTTTTTCACTACGGTTGTGTTGAAATTTGTGTTAATTTGGATAGCAATAAGTAGTAAAATAGTGGTGTTTCTTAAAGAATATTTTTATTGACAAATAAAAGACAGCTATTCTAGTTTACTTAAAGAAGTTGCAATGAGTTTACATCAAGCTATGTAAATGTCGCTAAAATATATCACAAGTAAAGATATTCAAGACGGGAACGGGCGAGTTAGAGGGTGGTACCGCCTTAGGAAGGCCCCATAATTTCATTAGCCTAGTGGCCCAAAAAAGGTCATAATAAGGCCTTGCAGATAAAAGGTGTCATTTTAAAATTTCATGTGTCTTATAAAAGTTCGAGTATCGGGTCCACAACTTCTCAGATGAAAAGAAAGATGACACATATAACCTACCCCTCTGTTGCGAATAGGCCTGCATAATAAATTACTATAATTAAAAACTATAGTAAACAAAATGTGAATTCTGGGAAAGTTGTCACGTATAGAGGTAGGTTTTAGACAATTTTGCAATCAAGAAATCAGACTCTTTTCCTTTTAAAAATGACGCTCTCTATCTTAAAAAGACGACCGGGTGTCGGACGTCTCTTTGACTTTTCCTATTGTTTAGAAAGGTTGGATAGTTCGCTACACTGGTTTATCTCATGGTACAGAACCCGGAATGGTAAAACTGGAGTACAGCAACACACTGGAGTTGTTCTATGCTGGCACCAGGAAGCAGTTTATTGTTAATGAGAAAACGTCAATTGAAAAGGTTTGTTATGGTACTACTTTCATAGCATACATTGTTAAATTTTAGCCTTGTAGTATGAAACACAATGTATTTTACACATGAGAGAGCTAGATTTACCTAGATATTAACCACGCGTGGCGGATTATAGGTATTTTACAATTTTCGGTGTTTACTTTGGTATTGTTATAGACTCTTGCCAACTAACCGTGGTATGTTTATGCGTACAAAAAATAAAACTGGATTGTTAAATATTCCTGCTTATGACGGGGATAGTAATTAAATTTTACAAAGCCTTCGCGTGTGTGGTAATATGTTTGATAAAGAAAATGTTACCATCACCATCCTTTAATAACTTGTGTGTGGACGCGCCCAATGCCCACAATGCTTACAATATTTCAACATAGTTTCGAAGCTGTGCGCTTTATCAGAATCTTTAGCAAAAACTTTGGTTAAGAAATATGTATATGCTTCATTGTTAATGGTCCATTACCCAAAAGCCGTCTTTTGGCTGTACCTTGCACTTTCCGTGTAAGTTTTTTTCTCTACAGTTTTCTCATGTTTTGATTGCTCTTTTAAGAATTTTTGTCCTTTGTCGGCCTTGAGCATCTTGAGATTTTTGACAGAAACAGTTACAATGGAAAAAGCATGTGCTGTGACATACCAAAACTTTTATGATTAAGCAAATGAAACTGACACTGACGTAGAATTAAACTGGTAACTACATTTGGACATGAAGATTTCAAAAATTGGGCTACAATACGTACGTAAGGTATTATATGGGTACACAGTACTTATTCATTTTTGTAATAATTTAATGTATATTGCTGTATCAAGTTGAAGTGTACTGTTTCGTAAAATTATAGCTGGTTTAGTTTAAAAAACAACTAGAAATTTAGACATTCTTTCACTGGTTTGGAAGAACCACAATAATTACAACTATACAATTTTAGCTAATCTGCTTATCTTAGCTACGTGCCTATGACATACCTTATGGATCTCTGTTTGACAACAAGTATAAAGTCGCATCACAGCATTATGGGTAGGTTATTTAATAAAACTTGTTTTCATTATGATGATGCCTGTGTGACTGAAAAAGAAGAAAAGAAAAAGGGATAAACACTGGCCATTATGTTTGTTGTGAAGAAGATTCTTAGAAGAAGAACATTTCAGCTATGAGGCACGATGACAGATAATAAGTCTATACTTCAGGGCACATAAAAGATAGAAGCCAAAGTCAGAATAATCAGAGATATTATAGACAAGCAAGAGTTATGCAAAAAACTGGGAGTTTGTATAAATCTTCTAGCGCCACAACAACATCCTCGGCATTGTTAATACTGTAAACATGAAGCTTGTACTGTTATCATTGAGTGTAGTCAATTCAGCAACATAGATATTGCAGTACAACCGTATTTTGAAAACAAGTGGCCGCAAAGGTCTACGAAACAATCTCAATAAATGCACATGGCATTGATGAAGAAGTCCGCACAAATGGGATTGAGCAAAATACGTAATATTAATTTAACTTATTTAAGAGTTACATGAATTCAACAGTAACACAAACATCAGTGAAGTTCTGTCCTATGAATTGTCTCCAATTCCAACATTAATGGTAAGCTGGAAATAACTGGCGATTGGCTAGGCAGTCTTAGCAGAAGAAATAAATTTCACAACTGAATTAAAATAAAGAACAGGCTGAAAAGAATGCACGAAGAAAAAGTTCAATGGGTCGTAGAACTAGCCAGTAATGAACATTATTCTTTCAGAAGACACAGACTGATTATACTGTTTCGCATTATCACTTTTTGCATCCTAATTTGCCCAAGCCATTAGTCCTGGAATTGCTAAATTACAGTGGTGAAACAGTGAAGAATCATCAAAGCGGCATTCCGGGGATGATAGGAGGCTATGCACTTACTCAGTATAGGAAAGAGAACCACATTGAATGTACTTTGGCATTCCCGAACTAGGCAATATTAAAGCAACCGACTGGAACTCAATCCATCAGTGCATGCTTATAGATAAGCCTACTCAAAATGTACATAGTACCACGTCTGAAACTAGGATATTTCTGCGGCGCAGTAAAATGGGTAGAACAGGTGTTACTAGGACCACTAAGATGGAATTTTATCAGAGGTTCTGATGCAAAGCTGTGCACTTCGCCATCAACAAAGAAGGCATTTAGCGAAAATGAAAGGAGCGCACATTCAAGCATACTTGATGGAAAAAGCAGTTGAGGTGACTCCGCATTTTTTCTTGATTGCACAGATTATAATTATGGTTTTGAAAGATGGCATACTATGGAAAACTATTATAGCCAGTAACTGTGGTAAAATCATAACTAGATGCAATTCTAAAGATGATCACAACTCTTATTCAGGAGCAGAGGCATGCAAATCTTTTAAGTCATTACAATACTATGCAATTGTTGTGCATAATAATAAGCAGTGCGCAATAATTAGTTTGCGTCATATTCCATGCATGCATATGAAGGCTCTCAGTAATAACGAACAAATAGAATTTATAAATTTGACAAAGTTAAAACGAGGAATTGGATTGTATGAAAGCAGTAACTTAGTTGTGGGAGTAATGATATAATCTGGATAAAGAAACTATAACCTAGTAATTTGAATAAGTGACGAAATCTTAAGAAAGGACTAACATATGAACCATTGAAAAAGAAAACGACCCAAAATGTCCTAATTAGATTATTTTGGTGTGATTCTCCAGCACAGTTTTGTATGCAGTACATCAAAACTCATTCGTTTTATTTGTTTTAATGTCCTTTAAGTTAAAAATATTAAATTTAGTTTAGTTAGTGTTTTCAAATGCATGATCATGGCAGTTCTGGTTTGTTATAGTACGTACTTCTCTCTAATGTAACACTTTTGGTCCAATATCTCAAATTGCTCCTGGGTGGCACAGGGTCACCCTAAATATTTTTAAAGAGGAACATCGGAACATGAGAATACCACAGAGAAAAAACTTATACGAAAAACGCAAGGTTCACGCCACTGGCTGCCGACTACAATGCTGTTGATAAATAAAAGCTGTGGCATTTGAAGACAAATGATGCTTTGAAAATATCCAGAGAGTTCGTGTTTTTAAACAACTAAACCCGATAGAAGTCTAAAAAACTAACTGTCGCACACATACTACTTTTAAATCGTGTTAGTTTCGCAACTTGAGTTTTCAAGTTATTGTGGTTGAATTCTCTTCTATCATCTAACATGACTGTGTAATAATCCTGTGCCTGTGCTACAATTGTTTCCTGTAACTCAGAAATCATGACAAAATTATCATTGTACGCGTCGGTTTTTCCTTCTTTAATCGCATCTCCCTGCTGAAACAGTTACTAAACTGCGAATTACCACCGCTTATTATTCATTTAGCAACTACAAAATCCTGGCACCTGCATGGGTTAATGCGTTTACTCATCCGTGAAGATACGCACATTTCTTGAACAACTAGACAGACAAACTCAGTGCTCCATTTGCTCTCTTCGTTCATTGACTCTGCTGAAATTAACTTGAAGCATGTAAAAGTTTAACGCTGTTCATGTTGTTGCAGCTACAAAACAAATACGGGCACAAGAATTTGCTGCGTTTGAGACAACAAGGAAATGATGTAGTGATATTACTGGCCTCAGCAGAGAATAGTCAGACTGATCTCGAATCATGGTACGAGTTAATAATGAACGAGGTACGATATGAAATGCTTTTATAAGTTATTATTAAGGTATAACGAGGTTAACTAAATGTCTTAGCAGCATTACACCGTTTAATGGACAAGTATAAAAAATCAATAATAGTTTCAAATTGTAAAAATTTTTAAAATGAAGATCGGAAATTAAACCTGTTTTTACAAAATAGCTTCAAAACATTAATGAGTAAAATGCAAATCGATACTATTAACCAATCCCACAAACTATTACAATTAAACACGCGCCTTTAATATAAAATCTGCGGGAATCCCTTACAGAGAGGTAATTAAGCCTACCTACTGTAATGAGATGCTTCAGGTGCACAGTTTGACAACTACTTGCAGCACGTTTCTAATATCATATACAACGCGCACGTCTTTCATTGCTGTAGTGTGGAAAAGACAAGAAGAAAAAACTCACCGGGAACTAAAATACGCGTTAGTACTTCATGCAGTTTTAGGGAGTTTTCACCAGTGAATTTAAACGTGGGGCACAGCTATGCCCCGTACTGCTTGGCTACTTCCTTGATAATGTAATACAAAAAGCGAATTTTTTTAAATATGGCTAAAATATCATCACTCGTTAATTCAAATTATGACTTAATTAAACCACCCAGAAGCAGTCTTACTTCTTTAAAGAAAACAAAACTGTTTATTGCAGACAGGCTGCTGTTTCGATATATTATAACCTAAAATCAGATCCTTGTTTGGTCGTATCTTTTTTCTGCAGCAGTTTTGAATGAGCTCTGGGATAGCTGCACCAAAGCTTTATGCACTCCACAACGTAAAAATGATAAGAAGTAATCACTGCAAAATGCGTTTAATGTTGCGCAAGCTAACGGCAAGTAAAACTCTGTAATTATCCAGATATTTTAATAGTGTGTATCAAACGTTTTAGGTACATGGCGATCATAGCTGTTACAGGAGAAGCCGTCTGGTAAAGCAAGGAAGCAGCGAAAACAGTTGTTTTGTACGAGATAAAATTACAGGTAGAATCAATATATTATTCTTTGCAGTAGAACTATATTACTCCTGTGGAAAATACTGAATTTTTGCCACAAAGCGCTTAAACATCACAAATGAACGAATTCTGCAAACACAATATATTAGAACTCGTACATTTTCAAGACAAACCCACACTCCCATAAATTCCTCAAATTTCGCAATGCTTAAACTGTAACATATAGTTATATGGCAAAACAATGTATATTGCAAAATAGCTAAATTTTCCTTTTTTTTATTTTTCAATGAGTAGAAAATTAATTAATTTTTCTGAATTAATATGATTAGGACAATAGGTAAATTAAAACGTCAAATCAAAAAACAACAATAAAAATACGTGCTTTAAAAATGCCTAATAGAATGAAGTGGCGTTTACGTAACATCCGGATGCGTATGCGGATGCCTTTTCAACTGCGGAATAGACGGTGGAAAAAAGCAATAGGAATAGCTGCAGAAAAAGAATAACGCATATGCAGGCTGCATAAACGGGTGCATTGAAAACAATATAAACTGATTTTATCTATTCCCCTCCGCAAAACTTCTCACGGTTTACTGCTGATGTTGTTGTTGTTGTTGTTGTTGACGTTGTTGTGTTGTGATTGTGTTGTTGCTCTTACTGCTGCCTGACTGGAAGTGCATTTCAGGATAACTAACCAATGACTACTACAAAATTGCTTCTGACCTAATTACAGATGTGTTCAAGGTGACAGTGAGCGCAACAGACGCCTCTCAAGCCTGTCATTTACTTGGGCAATATGAGCTGAGGTTATCACCGGAGGAGATAGGTATATCAAAAATAGGACGCTGTGAGCCAACTCTGATATGGCCGTTCAGGTGCTATATTTTTTATTGTAAAGTTTTTGTACGAGTTTTGTCACGTAACAATACAATTCATGTAGAAGCAATTATTTAATCATCCGCTAATTGGAAAAAGAACAAAGAAAAGGTTAACTACTAAAATATGTGGTCTTTAAATAAATTACTAATTACATTAATTAAATGTTATTTGAACTCACGCTTAAGGTAATCTGATTTTAATTTTACTTTTTATTAATACATCTCATTTAATTTTAATTTCACCTTCAATCACATGCCTTAACCGTCTTATATCTTATTTATTAATGTCAATTATGAAAGACTTATGCTTGTCAGGTTCATACGAAAATACGGTGCTACTGATCATACATTTTCGTTGGAGGCTGGCCGAAAGTGCAGCTCTGGTCCAGGTCTCTTCCGATTTTCAACAAGACCCGGGGATGCCGATGTCATCATGAAAGTAACGCACTTTATTCTTTTATTTTCTAATATTATTTGACTCAGAATGTAGCCTTCCGTTTCTTACAGGCATATCATTTAACATTCCCATATGGACTTAGCTCATTGCAATGACCTACAATGTGCGTGGACGGGGTGTATTAAGAGTTTAATAATTCGATTACGCATTTCAGATGATTCAATTAAAAATTGGAGCTATGAAAATGCTGGAAAATTGTGGCGCTAGTTTTCATAACAATTGGTACCCGAACGAAGCAGCAAGAATGGATATTGCAGACGACATTCCTGCTGGGGTGCAACGCTTCGCTGATGATAGGTAACACCTCGCTGTAATGTTAATTTTATTGATTTTATTTCACTTCAAATCGAACTACATTCACAGACACGCACATGCACACACGTGCGTGCGCAAGCACGTACGCATATAATTTTGCTTACAACAACCGTCGTAAATATGTGAAGACAAGAGTGCAAAAGAAGTATCTAGTGTGACTTATCGATATTAATTCTTCACTAACAAAAGTCCCACGAATAATTTTGCACGTAAACCCGCAATGACAAACCACACCACATCCTCCACACCACCCACAGCGCTGCATCATCATCAACATCAACAACATCATCTACAACACAACCACCTGCACCACACCACACCCACCACACTACCCATACCAGATCATCCGCACCATGCCACACCTATCACACAGTACCACATTCACCACACCAAACCCACCACATCACATGGTGATCATGATGATAATGACGATGATGATGGTGATGACGGCGATTACAACACAAACAGCAAAGCATCATAGCAAAATCTTGCAAACATTTTGCACAAAATTGAAACTGAATGTATAACAAAAGCTCTTAGACCCATTCACCAATGATCGATAATGCACGCTCCTTTTGATCATATTAATAGATTTCATTCTTGTTCATCAACAGTATAATGTCGTGTTCGTCGGTAAAAAGTCGTGCGCCCTGACCACTTTGCAAATTCAATGTTGTAAATTTTACATGCGTTTTCTTAGCCTTGCAGACACTAATCCAGTTTTGGACATTTTTGTGACTTTTGCATGTACATGTATTACAACGCAGTGGATACGATCATTATTAAAGTTACCTCGGTATTATCCTACTCACGTAAACATCAGTTAATATTAAGATAACTGCATAAGCTGAGACTATTTTCATTATTTACAATAATGTTTAACTCTTTCTTAAGGTATAAGTGGGCAAAACTAGAAGAAGCACAATCTGGGTTTGAAGTTCAAAAAGGCAGAAACACAGAAATTTTTATAATATCTAAGAGGTGTAGTTAATCGTGATTTAACAAAATACTTCATTACATTAAACTATTACGCATATTTTTTGTTTTCCTTTTTATTATCGTTATTGCTATTGTTTGTTAACTACAGACCAAAATTTTTCTAGGTCCCAATAATAGTAATTCTAAATGCAAAAACTAATCAAAGTTTAACTTAATATTCAAAGATTGTCATATCTGTCTCTCATTTTCTTTCCCATGATTGAACAATACTGCATGCCCTTTTTGTCCACTAGATGCTAAAACTTTTGCGTCATAATTTAATTAACAATCGCCTTAAATACAAAATCTGATAATCTGGTAATATATTACATGATACATGCGCATTAATTAAGTAAGCATTATTAGCAATATTTCTGGGAGAGTAGCTGATTACTCATAGTTCTTTCGCCACCCTTTCACCAACAAATTGAGTGATTATTTTTGAATTTCTAACGTTATTGAATGTTGTATAAAATTATAAAATGTTTAGTTAGTTATCTTGTTATTAATTTATGAAAATGGTGATAAATAAAGTCACTTAGTAAATAAACTCACATACTAAAGTTATTGTTCTATGCAGGCAACCGCGGGACGCTTCAGCAGTTTATTCTGTTGTCAATAAGAAGCCCTCTGCACTCAAAACTTCGCCACTAGCGTCTCCATGCCCTCCTACAGTCAACACATCGCCACTAACGTCTCCATACCCTCCTACAGTCAACACATCGCCACTAACGTCTCCATACCCTCCTACAGTCAACACATCGCCACTAACGTCTCCATACCCTCCTACAGTCAACACATCACCATTAACGTCTCCACATGCTCATGCAAACAAAACGCATCGAATAACCTCTTTGCATGTTCCTGCAAATAGCATCTCTTCACTAAGTTCTCCGCATGCCCAAAATTCACGCCCATTTTCACGAGATTTGCCAATCAAAAGAGTCCAAGATCCTACCCACAGGTTTACCAGTTCTGGAGGACTTTCAAAGCAACTTCCTCCTCCTGTGTTTCCAAAGCCAGTAGGTTCATCAAGTCGACCATTAGTGACAGCCAAACCAGTAACTGCAGCATCATCACCGCCTATGTCACCTCGTACGCCACCTGTGAGTGAGTTTTGTCACAATCGAGTTTTGCCAGCACTTCCTCGACTTGCGCCAGCTGTACCTACTGCTGCTGAAGAAGATTTGGAAATGTATGCAGTCCCTGGACATGGTAGGGTGCCAACTTTTAATAACTAGATTACGCATGCAAAAAAATTATTGGTTTTTCCAAACGCGTTTGCTATAATAAGCCTTTTCACAGTTCTAGCGATTGATAATGATCGTGAAAAGGTCAAAGGTTCAGTGAACCATACAACGCATTTATTTCCTAGCTCATTTTTTCTTATTCCCAAGCAAGAGCCTGCTAGTAAATCACTCTATGCACAGACTAATGCATAATTAAGTAAAGTCCGTGTAAAACAACTGAAGTTACTGAACTAATGCGGCAGATGGCTTTGCGTTGCTCACACGTCACATGACGGTTGTAGTTAAGAGGCATTGCTGTGGTACACTTAACTTTTGAACTACAGCAGCTGCGCGTGCGCGCAACGAAACTGTAGAAAGGCTTATTTGGGCGACCCCTTCAAAGTATGACTTCGCATTAATCAGTGAATTTCTAAATTCCAATGGCACCCATACAATCACAGTTGCTTTTTATTGAGATAAATGAAATTAAGCCACTAATAGTTTTGTTTGATGCAACAAAAATTGCTTGAACGTAGAGCAATTTCAGTAATATTTGCGTACTGAAGTGCTAAAAGGTACCGAAATGAAATATTTAAATAAAATAGCCAACCAGGATTTGATCCCGGAACTTTGTTGTGTCAGGTCGCAAGTCTCTGGTCACTTCAAATATCACATAATTGTGACTCAATCAGGATGTAAGGCAGACCTTCGTTTGTGTTATCATTATTTTGCAGATCACTGTAAGCTAATATAAGTTGCTGTTTGACAAGCAGTAGAAGTAATTTTGCACAACTGCTAAAGCATACTGTAAAAATGACTACATTTCATTAAGGTATGCAGATGTTTTTTCTGTCAAAATAGCTGTTCTTAAGGAGGAGGGAGTAGGTGTTATAACATATTAGTCATGTAGAGTTCAATTTAATGGTATAATTACAAATGTCGGTTTTTTCGTTTCAGGTACAGTTCAGACGAACGCTAATCCATTAGTGTATAGTTATGCAGGCAAAGAAAGAAATTCTGAGAACGCAGTCGCTTCGCACGATCATGGCCATCGTCATCATGGCTACGAAAACAGACCACGTACCGCTGAAGCAGAGACACCAGAAATGTACAGAACATCTGCGGCATTTGATGTGTACGATGAACTAAATATCAAAGACAGGGAACGTGGCCGCTTACCTTCAGATAACATTTATGATTCACTATCTCCATGACTTTATATAACAGCAACCTCTAATTATCCAGTAATGTAATTAAACGCTTTATTGAAATAGGTGCATTGTAAAGCCTTTATAGGCCAAGATGGTCATCATACAGCTCAGATTGGTAATTCAATCGTGACTTATAGGAGGTGCAATTATAGTTGCAAGAAATGCAGAAATTTTTCGCTTGTCCATTAATAGACTATGCTCCCATGGTCAGAATAAACTTTTTTGTTATGTACCCTTCTTGAGTTGCTGTGAATTCGCTATAAATTAAAAACATTTCTGGAAGCCCAAATTTCATTTAGGTTATAACGTCGAAATTATGTGTGAGAAAATTTATTTTAATGCATGGTATAATGACGTAAGGCATGCAATACGTGGTTTTGTTTCTTTAATTGAGCTTTAAATTTGGTTTATGTGCATGCTTAAAACTAATTTTTGTCAGAACGTTTCAAGCTGCTACATATCCACTTGATATTTTAAACGAGACTGTATAATTCTATTATCTCTTAATGCGGTTAGACAGATTAATTAGTTATGGAGCCTAGAAAGAAATAATTTTTATTATTGTTTTATAAATGATGTTTTTATTGAGTTGTTTAAGTTTCTGCTAATTTTGGTAAATTTGATGGCCTGATGATCGGTCTAGTCTTGGACGTTTATTGTTATAATTTTTTAAAATAAATATTTAATGTTTTACAGATAAGTGTATCTTGGAAGCACTCGGTTTGTCAAAATTGCTGTTTTCCATTCTTCTGCTGCAGCCAGTAAAGCAGCAAACAACTTAGTGAGCGATCTTAAAACTGCAGACCTTAGTTTAATTTGAGCTATTGCAAACAAGTACATGATTTCTATAACTTTTGACAACTATATTTGACAACTACATCGTTCTTACTGTGCGTGTGTGTGTGTGTGTGTATGTGCGTGTGCTTGTGCGTGTGCTTGTGCGTGTGTGTGTGTGCGGGGGTGGGATGTTAAAGGAATATTATATCGTCATGCTTGTGAAGATTCGTGTTGACTCAATGACTTTATGCAGGGGTATCAGGTATGCGTTTTAAAACAAATGTACTGGATATTTAATCTAGATAATGCCATTAGTATTTTAATCTTGAAGATTATTCACATTTTATTCTATTCCATATTCATGGGGCTTTTACAAAAATGTTCTAATATTGCTGTTGCTAATCGGATGTTTAGATTTACGCGATAGATCGGCTTTGTACCCACCGATGTATTGATAATACAATAAAATTTTGTCAGCAGCCATGTAATTATGATGCAGATGGCAAATTTGTAAAGAATAATTTCATTACATTAATCGTCATAGAGCATATAGTCTATAGGTTATAATGGCTCTAAGTGCCGATTCTAATATTTTCCCATAAATTAGATAAACCAACATAATCCCGAGGTAGTCATCAGTCGACCAGGATAAACCAGGAGCTACTGCAAAAGTAGCGATTTCGTATGTGATAAGTCCCTGCCTCTAGAAAGCCGACCAGGGCACTGCATGATATGATTTTTTGAGAATACTCCTTTGCAACAGGATAGGACTAGCCACTCAATACTAAAACTACTTTTTACTCACGCCGTCTTCTCTCCGCCTTATAATAAAAATTATAGTTAAGTAGAGATATTGGATAGATGTTATTGTTTAGTGATTCATACAGAGAAGTTGAGACGAAAAGTGTTATTATTTGGAATTACAATTTGGGTTGAAGTTACAAGAAGATGGTGGGTTCAAGGAGAGCCTCACTCAAGTGAAGCCACCTGACTTTAATAATAGGTCGATACAGATGCAAGACTAGTCAGAGTAGCCTCGATGAACAAATTTAGAGGATCGGGGCGTCCCGCTGGAGAGTGGAGAGAGGGCGAAGTGTACAGATTTGTGTCATTCTGTGTGACAGTCATTGCCCCATGGCTATATTAATCATTATTAGCCTAAAGTAACATTAGCCACTTGACAAGCGCAAACGCAGCTTCCAAAACAGAAAGAGGAAAGATTATTTATAGATGACATAGTATACATGTACACCGAATGCCGACTGCACTCAGCGAGGGTTTGAAATAAAATAGATACACTCTCAAAAAGATTAACTGAACCTTAAGCGACGATACTTGTATGCAGAAGCTTATTACTTACTTGTGTAAATAATTATATTGTCCGTTTTTGTCAAATTGTGAGCTGTTGGTTTAAGATGTTATGCTAACCTGAACTTACTTCAAATTAATCCCGCTAATGTTCGTTTGTACACATCGTTTACGTTCACCGCTATAATACCCTTCACGTGCCAATACAATTAAACTAGGAACCAGCGTTACTACCTTAACTGCTGCCTTCGTATGAAAACGACGGATTTCAAGCATTTTGCTAGTCCTGGCAGAGTCTTGTTTTCATTTTTTCCTAGAGGAGGAAGGAAGACGAAGTAAATAACTTGATCTGACGAGAAATTCAGTGAAAAGGCCTGAAAAACGATCACAAATCTAAGAAACGTGCGGTATGATGATACACTAGATGAAGGTAATTCAATGATAACAACAGAGGAAAAATATGTGAGCTATCTGTTTCCTATATTTTTTCATTGTTTGACTTAAGTACCTTCAATTCCTGTGTTGTAGCATATGTAAAAAGAGGAAATTAACAAAATGTAGAACGGGGCAGATTTTCAAAACGATTATTTAAATTTGAGATTAAAATAAGATTTCAGTTAGAAAAACATTTTCGTTACGATTATTTTACTTGCGGAGAAAATAGTTTCAAAATTTGCGTGATATTAAATTTCATTTTCATTTTTTTTAGTTTTTCAAGGATGGCTGATTTATTAAATATGTTTCCTTGACGACGACGAACGATTGAGGTCATTACAGGAGTACACTAAGACTTTACAGGTTGACAAAGCATTTTAACAGAGCCAAGATGATTTAGCTTCTTTAATACAGCCTAAGCGATAGAGTAAACAGTTCACGTTGGCGTTTTTTGTTTTTACGGCGCGCAGTAGTCCTCCGAAGACGCCAAAATTGAATTATCACTAATAAACGTACCACGAATTCAGAACCCGATATATGTCTTGATCCGCAAAAATTCGTAAGTGGCACAAAAAGGAAATTTGTGAACTTGAGCCTGAGCACGACGCGCTGGACATCGCTAAACTACATACAAGTAAGATTACTTACCCTTGATTTGTTGCTTGACGAAATTGGTGGCACTAACTCCAATGTAGACGCCTGACAATTTCAGTCGTAAAAGGATGACATTTCCTAATACGAGTTGTACTTTCGTAAAATCGTAGGTTGTAGTCATGCTCATCATGCCGATTCATAAGACGACCGCTGGTCATTTGTCCGGCGGTCCTTCGACCCCCCCCCCCCCCCGTCTATTTATACCGGAATTTCCTGGTAATAGTTGCGTCTATTATATACAGGAATTACTGGCAATAGCTGCCTCTATAATATGCAGGAATTCCTGACAATAGTTGCGTCTATAATGTACAGGAATTTCCTGACAATAGTTGCTCCTATAATATACAGGAATTCCTGATAATAGTTGCGCCTATAATATACAGGAATTCTTGACAATAGTTGCGTCTATAATATACAGGAATATGTAATTTTGATTTCGTGATCTGAAATACGGTGAACTTTTTACAGTTGCGTTTTGTAAGTATGACGTGCCTTCCTCCGTTTCCATACATTTTCCTCTTTTATAATCACGTAAATACTGACAAATAAAGTACTAAATCTGGAGCCAGTTTATTATTTGCCGGCTTCATCGCCACTTCCAATGTATTATAATGTCCGCCTAATCAATTCAATTCAGTTTTATTTGCACAAATACATACAATGTACATTGGCAAAGCAATACACGTTAGATACTACATAACCCGTTAAATACTACATAAACCCAACATAATCAGAATTTTTACATCAGCTTTCAAACCATAAATAAATAAACTAATCAAGTGCGCACTTGAAAGTTTGAACACGATAACTGTTCCTGCATATAAGCTGATTTCGAAATTTTTTAATTCTAAAACAAAAACTTCTTATTGTTTCGTCGCGATATTGCTGAATATGATTTAAATTCTTGAAAGCTACGGCTGCCTTAGTTTGCGTTTCATAAAATTGTTTTGAGTTGTTCAAAAGATGCATTCGGAGTATCTATAGAATCATTGAGCAAGCGATTAGCTTGTTCCTTTAACAATTTTAATAACAAAAATTTCGGAGCTTCCTCATAATTGGTTTGTGCAATTGAACTGCTAAAGCGCATAGTCCATTCTATGTCCGTCACAAAGTCCCGAAAAGAAATGTCATCAGTCCCAAAAAATTTTGATAACGCTTGAGCTTCTACTCTTAGAATTTGTACAAACTGACTCGTCAGATATTCTCATCTAATATATTCTAAGCTTCAATGCATACGTCGTTCTAAATGCTTGCAAATGTTCATGCTCAGAATAGTCGTTTACATCCAAAACCTGCTTTTGTTCTGTTAAAACGTCTTTCTCAACATGTAAAGCTTTACTGTATTCCTGTAATTGCTTAAATCATTCGTCGTCACTCGTCACCAGGGGATAAATCAGCATTGTTGGAAAATTGAAAAAAAATTAAAAATCAGATTCAATATTGACGCAAATTTTGAAACTTTTCTCCACAATTAAAGTAATCATAACATAAATGTTTTCCGAACTGTAATCTCAGTTTAATCTCCAATTTAACTAATTGTTTTGAATATCTACTTCGCTCCAAATTTTGTAAATTTTCTCGTTTTATGTATGCCACAACACAGGAAATGAAAGTACTTAAGTCAAACAATGAAAAAGTATCGGAAACAGATTTTTCCTCTGTTGTTATCATTGAATTACCTTCATCTAGTGCATCATCGTACCACATGTTTCTTATATTTGTGATCGTTTTTTTCAGGCTTTTTCACTGAATTTCTCGTCAAATCAAATTAGTAACTTCATCTTCCTTCCTCCTCTAGGAAGAAATAAAAACAAGATTCTGCCAGGGCAAGTAACATGCTCAAAATCTGTGGTCTTTATAAGAAGGCACCAGCTAAGGTGCTAATGCTGGTTCCTAACTTAACTGTATGGGATGTGAAAGTTATAATACCGATGTACATAAACGATATGTACATACGAGCATTAGCGGGATTAATATGAAGTAAGTTCATTTAGGTTAACATAACATCTTATATCATCAGTTCATAATTTGTACAATAACGCAGCATATATTTATTTATATAAGGAAGTAATAAGCCTCTGCATACAAGTATCATCACTTCAGGTTCAGTTCATTTTATTGAGAGTATAACAATGTCATTTCAATTCTCGCTGCGTGTAGTTGACATCCGCATACAAGTATATTATGTCTTCTATAACTAAGCTTTTTTCTTTCTGTTTCGGAAGCTGTGTTTTCACTTGTCAAGTGGTTAATATTACTATGGTCTAATACTGATTAGTATAACCTTGGGTCAATGACTCTCACACAGAGTGACAAATCTGTGCACTTCGCTCTCACCAGCCATACTCCCCGATTCTCCAAATTTGTTCATCTGTATTGAGGCTCGTCTGACGTAGTCTTGCATCAGTATCAACCTATTATAAAACTCACGTGACTTCGCATGAGTGTGGCTCTCCTTGGACTTAAGAGAGCCACCTTTTAACTTCAACCCAAGCTCTAATTCTATAATAAACTTTTTCGTCTTAACTTTTCTGAATGAATCACTAAACAATAGCTCCTATCCAATGTAGCAAGAAAACACAAGAAAAAACCTTACACAGGAAAACCCTCCATAAACATAAAGCTTAAAAAATTCGTCTTGAAATTTTATATCACTTACATACTGCCTTTTGACATACAAGACTTCAATTGGCAGTCACGCTGTATAAAACATGTAAATTGAAACTCTAGAGATCACCATTAGACGCAGCATTTGACGACAAGTCATTTGAAACAAGTTTTGATAACATTGTATAAACTTTGAAAAAATGATAAGAGCATTTGTAGCACACACGCAGAAAAATTATGAAAAGTTCACTAACTGAGGAAAATTTTAAATTATTGTATCTTGTCAATAAGATTAAAAATACGTTTTTGGTTAGTGAGTGATGCACCGTGGAGGGTGAGTCAATGATGTTTTACCAATTGGTGAAACATTTTAAATAATTAAAAATTTTCTTTTCTAGTTACATAAGTCTCTCCAGCTGGTAAGCGAAAAGCTAAGTAATATAGATTTGCATGGAAAGTTTTTTGAGACATAGTTAAACATTTCCTTTTCTTCCCCTGATTGTGTGTATATGACGTCATGTAATGGTGCCATCGAAACAGTATTGTGGGAGATTTAAAGTGAAGACAAACAAAATTCCTTTCGATGCCAGTACGATATACGCATAAAAGTTTTATAAAGTAATATTATTTTTTAAGGTGATTTTTCTGAAACCTACTTCAGGTATCCATTTTCTTGTACTTTAACTATCAAACTCGTGGATTTCGTCTCTAGTGTATTCTATTGTAACCATGTGGAAAAAAGGAGTTAGCAACTGTACCAAATAATTATCAATCAGTGAGCTCAATCCATGAGCACGATAATAATTAATCCATACATGGTTAATATATAATAATAAATTACATCGTGCACAGGAAATTCAGCAAATGTTTAGAGTACCTGGCAAAACTGCTGCTTTTAATAGTAGAAATCAAATATAAAAAAGTCTATAAAATACGATATTTTTCGACGACCCGACAATATGGACTTGTATAAGTGGTGGGAAGGAAGTCCAAAAATCGGAAGCTACGGAATGTATGGTCATATTTATTTTGCCAGTGCGTTTTTTCACCAAACAATTCTCATACTGGTTACAGAGTACAGTATGTTAAAATCACGATTTTCGTAAACTTTTTTGGCGTGTAGGGAATTTCTTGTGCTGTGCATAGCATGTAATAAAACAAAAATATGGCCGGGTCAAGTCACATTTTGCAGAGTGGATTTCATCACGATGTTTTACGCAGATGGCAATCTGGAGAAGCTTCGTTTTCAAAACATAATCTTATGTACCCAGTTTTTGTTAGGTACGTGGTCGTTAACGAAAACTAAACAGCAGTAAGTCTTGAAGCTTCTCTTCTCGTCTCCCTATGATTAATGATGCCTGACAGATGCCAAGAAAATCGAACAGTCATTATGTTCTCGAGGATTGCACTCTTACTTAGTTTTACTTTTACTTGGGTTTGATCGATTCCCAGGGAATATTGTGAAAGAACTAGGTATGTCACTAAGGGGACTGTGGCTGCTATTGTGTCAGCTCTTTATCTTACAAATTTACGTTCTCTCTGGCATATCAATTTATCTAATCCAGTGATGTAAGCATACTACTTAAATGACAAGAAAAGGCCTAGCTAAAGCAAGTCTCCGAAAATTTTCGCTAAAGAATTATAAAGTTTAGAGGCAATCTTAAGCGTTTATCATACTCATGTTAAACGAATTTCCTGTTTGTTTTGATGGTAAATACTTCTGCGAGACTGTCACGGCGGCACCATACTAGATGACGTCACAGAACCACAACACAAAGACTTTTATAGTACAGAGCTCAGAACTCACTGCGACTGTGTTCGAGTGATGTCATGCCACGTGATCAGTCACGAGCTGGTTTTTCAGTTGGCAGACTAAATGAAACATGTCTGCGCCAATGTTTACTGCAGCGGTTGAAATATTTTACAAAAATTAGAGTAAATGTGAAAACGTGAGTACTTTATTCGCTTAAGATTATACTTAAGATTTCTGAGACTTACTTTGGTTGGCCATTTTCTTGTCCTTTAATAGCTAAGCTCTGCCCAAACTGGATTTGGAGTTACTCAGCACTAACCTTATTCTTAGTTTTTAGTGTGTGTAAATGTGAAAATCTAAATGTGAATAGGGTTTTATAATGTGTCGTCATAATATTTTTAATTTATGCTTTTAATTTGTATTGTGTATTTTAATTATGCTAACGCATTTTATCTCATAGTTAATTGTAATAGCCTACCAGCTAATGTTTCTTGTTTTTAACATCATCTTAAAATAAATAGAGGATGAAGTCGAGTCATTTGCTGCTGAATCAGCTAACTCACATGGTAAATAGGCTAGCTCAGTTAAAGCTGAGTTAAAGTTCGGCTTAATTGGCTAAAAGAAGAAATCAACTTAGCTGCAAGATTTTTAAGTGAACACTGCTACTTAATAGTGACTGATTATCACTTAATGTAAAGGCCAAAATTTTTGCCTTGTAATAAGTAATGTACCTATTATCTTTTACAATATATATTACAATACCTTGTAAGAAATTAATTGTAAATTAATTTGTTATACATGTGCTACAAATCTAAAATTACACATCCACATGCAGTATAGAACATTTAGTTCTAATTATTACGTAATGAAAAACTGGGTTTATCTGCACTATTTGGGAATATTGTATGAATCATTGATAACATACTCATAAGAAATGTAAGCTTATGTAAACATATGTGAAATAACGTAGTTGCAAATACAGGTTATCAAACAAGAGTCCATCAGCAAAAGAATAATAAAGTCCAACAGCTAAGGGAATGGACTAATTCGACTAAGATCCAACAAGTGATGTCATACTTTAGTATAATGCAACAAAAGTTTATTCTCTCTTAGTGGACTTAACCCCTTTCCCTTGCTGTTTACTACAAAGCTAATTTTCCTAAATGATCTCAATTTCTGTCATTTGGCTGATAGGAAGAAGAACAAAAATGCATGTGGCCAATTTTAGCAGTGTTAATTAACAAGCTAAAAATGAAAGAAAGTACGGTTAATAAAGAATGCTTCTAATTCATGAGCCTATCATTTCATTCGTAGGCCATTAGTCAATGAAGGGATAATGACAGTGCTTCAGAGAGATTGTTGTCTTGAGTTCCTGGGATAATAAAATGAGATATTAAATAAAAAAACTATCACAAAAGAAATAATGCAGTCATTAAAAAAACTTAAATTTCGTTTATAACTACTTGCGATAACTAGTTGCCTGTCATTTCTTGACACCCTGTATTTTTGCACTTCTTTATTGATGTGCCGGTTCAAACAACCAGCTAGCTTTGCTCCTAAGACTGAAGGACTGACAGACTAGCCACTATGATTCTTACCTGCTAGCTCTACTCACAGGACTGAATGACTGGCTAGACTAGCCACTGGGCTTCTTATGGGCTAGCTCGTCTGTAAACCCAAATGAACTGGGCTTCAGCTAACACGGTCTGTCATTGTATTCTGTTACAGTTCAGGAAGTTTACTTGTACAAAAGCTGCGAGTTATGGGACTAATTCTTCAATGCACTCAAATTTGTTATAACGGGTCCGACTTGTTATTTTTCTCTTTATGTTGCAGGTGCAAAATTATTTAGTCATGGTTTGAACTTTACAATATAGTTTACATAGCCCTGTTGAGTGCACTCATGCTGTCCTAAGAAAGTACATCACTATTCATATTTTTATGATCTGTTAGAGAGCGCACAGTTATTGCCATAATAAATTTGTTAAATTATTATGCAGTTAAAGCAAGTTTGGCCTCAGCTCTGTGTCCATGAGTAGACAGTAGTGTCTAGTCTGTTGCAACAATAGATTTTCATGGAATCAAGCAGACTAACTGAGTGAAGCAAACTTCGTCTGCTTAGTCTCAAGCTATATTTCGTACCTAAAAAAATGTGTTTGTAGCAAACATGTTTGAATCCTCTGCAGTATGCTCAATTTATATCATCAATATTTATCAACTATTTAAATATGATTAATTCATTTATTTTTTTGCATAGAATTGTTAATAATATCCATTTACTATCTGATGCCACTACTCTATCCAAAATTGCAAAGTGTCAGCATTGTGAAATGAATAAATTAGAGGTGTTTTGGACAATGTTTATGGTTAACTGTTCTGGATTTCTTCCTGGCATAAGTGCTTAATATAATGCTATAGTAAGAGGAGCTTCATTTGGCAAACTAATAACATAACCAGTGAAGTTCTACATGACTGATGCCTCTGAATTTATTTAGCCTAATTAATTATGTGCATAAATGGAGTTTGAATGTGGCATATTAACCTTATGCAAACAACCAAATTCTCGGAATCTCCTTTCCATGGATTTAATTTTTTGTTCTGGTTCATGTTGATGTTCAACAGCAAATGTGTCACTATAGAACACATGCTACTAATGGACTTCAGCTAGGTATATTATCAAGTGCACCCTCAGTCTAGTCTGTGGTAATTAGAAGACAATTAATCATGACGATGTTTGTATCTGAGCCTCACATCAAACTCTCTCACATTGATCAGCATTAGAAACTCCTAGTTACATCACATTAACTAGCTATTTGAAGTACTACTTTTTAGCATATCAGGTCAGTCCTCTATGGCTGTGTGATATATGTACAGTTAATCATTTGAGTGAACAAAGTGCCAAAACTGTGCAGCTTATAAAGGCTATTTGTAACTGACTTTCAATCATTAAAACTGTTTTCTGTAACTCATGAGCCTGCCAGTGTTTTCTTTGATTCTTTCATTAGTTAGGCCATAATTTTTTATTACGCTTTGCATTTTTATGTCTTGATACAAATCCACAGTCTTTGTTGTACCTATATTCTAGCTTATTAGTTAGCTTTTTTGCACAAAATTCTTTTTTGCTTTAATTTATATTTTTTAATTTATTTTGTTACATTTCAGTGATGATCCCTTGGGATTAGATCCCATTCCTAGCCTTCCTGGACAGGCTCGATATGGCGTAGAAAAGCTGGAAAGTGCTTTACGACCATTAGTAGAACAAGGTTTGAGTGCTGTACTGTTATTTGGAGTTCCTTTATCATTACCTAAGGTAATGATAAACAAATCTTAAGATTTGTCTTAAGAATTTTATCATCACAAAGATTCTAAGTTTCAATATGTTAGCTATTGTGTTGTGCAAGTGCTGCAACTAAAGCAATTAAACTTGAAGTCAAGGCAACAAAGGTTTAAAAGCAATTCTGAGTTTCATTGCCATGACTCATGGTCTTACCATGATGTTGATCGTATTAGTTTAATTATTTCTGATGTACACTATTATTAAAAAAATAGTGATTACAACTGTGGGTCAGGGAATCCTAAATCCAGACAAGGTTTATTCAGGAAGACTTCACGTGTCTAAATCATGTCTGCTGCTCATTGTCTCTATTTAAAATGTCATTGATAACGAGCTTCGTTCTTGTCATGCCACAATCCCTAACATTTATTAGCAGAACCCTGCTGTTTGCTAGCTGAATTCCAGCTTGCAGGTTGACAAATTTTAGTTGAATGGAGCAAAAACTGGAGTACTGAGTATTTCCCAGTGCTGGAGAAGTTGTACTGTATTACCTTTTTTTGTTAATTTACATAATCTAATTTGTTTCATTTTTATTTGTAAAATACTGTGAAAAGTGACCTTAAATTCCTAATCTATAGTTAATTCCTAATCTATATAGTTAATTCCTAATCTAAACATGATTGAAAACTATAGGTAACTTAAATTGTATATTTAGAAAATTTACAGTTTTGAGATAGTATTGTGATGTCTAGTTTTAACTTTCTTGGAAATGTTCTGACTTGAAACATTGGTACAGCACTTTCTTTTTGCCAAGTAAGTTAAAATACAATCAAACCTTTTTATGCTGCCTACTTTGGGAATGCAAAAAAGTTAGCATTGTAGCGAGTTTAGCGAGGAGCAATTCGACATGTATATGCAAATATAGACAGTTGTTTTGCTAAAAGTTTGGGCATTAAGCGAGGGGCATTAAGGGGGCCATTATAATGAGGTTTGACTGTAGTGATGCTTTGAATATGTTATTGACACTACTTATAAATGTGACGTATGTATAATTACATCGTTCCTATTCTCGTCATGCTGTAACTAGTATTTGGCCAAAAAAGATCTTTTCCCAAACAGCTTTTCTTCTTTAGCCAATCTTACCGAATGGTAAAGCTGTTTCATACTTTTTGTCAGCCAAACTTAAACCATACGGCCAAGTTAGCATGTGTGTTTGAATAACTACAACTACCATGAGCTTAAAAAGTAACATGTTCATTTTAGGATGAAAGAGGTAGCTGTGCTGACTCACCTAACACACCTACAATACTTGCTATTATCAAATTACGAGAGACATTTCCAGATCTGTTGATTGCCTGTGATGTTTGTCTGTGTGCATATACAAATCATGGACATTGTGGTAAGTTTTTAAACAAGTGATTGACACTACATAAAGTAAAACAACGTAATAGTAATGAATTTGAAGTTTTTGAACAACCTAACTGATACCATGTAATTTGAAACCGTATAACACATAACACGTAATATGACATGGTATAACACGTAACAAATTTGAAGTTTTTAAACAATTATTTGTAATTGCTTAATGTGAAATCAAAAATTGTAATTTATTAATATAAACAGCATAAATGTTATTTCAGGTATTCTTAATCCCGATGGATCTGTCAACAATTCATTAAGCATACAGAGACTAGCGGAAGTTTCTCTGCAGTATGCAAAAGCAGGTATTGATAATACATTGATACTATACACGTTGAAGAAAAGATTTGATTTGACTTATGGTTTTATTTCAAACTTTACAATGCCCATGTAAACATCACAAACTTATGCAAAAATATAATAAATTGTGGTACACGACAATAATAGAACACAAATAACAATTAACGATATTGCAAACTTCACCATTTGACGTCTAATTTCAGAAGTAAAGTTTACATCACTGTTTACAATGCTCTTACATATAAAATTTTCACTCTATTTCAGCCTGACCTATAAACTGTATGCACATTTTTTGTGGTTCACACAAATATAAAAAAAAGGTTAATCCTAGTAGAAATACATCTGATGCTAATATCATTTGAGAAGTTAAAAAGCTTTTGTGCTGCTGTATTATGCACAGCTCTGCATTGCCTGAGATTATAAGAACAAAAATGTGTCCAAGTAGATATACAGTGAAAAACAGTGCAGTAAGTATTAGACAATTATCTCTTGATGTTAACAACATGATAACTAAATTTTCGTGAGTATATCTAAATCATCTCTTTTGTCTACGATAACATACACGAAGATTTGCAGTACTAGAGCCCTAAGAAACCCAAGATGACTAGAGAGCCGGCATGACACGAGAAAGATACAGAAGAGAGGGGAAAAAAAGCGAGGGAAAATGAAAGCTATAAAGAAAAATTGACAGATCTTATCACAAGTCCTACGCTATCTCATACACACACAGAGGTTTTTAGCAACTAAGCCTTTGAAAATGACTTCACTCTCGTCCTGAGTTTTGTGGTAAACACATTTGTTTTTGTTTTGCAGGTTGCCATGTTGTTGCTCCATCTGATATGATGGATGGGAGGATCAGTGCCATTAAAGAAGCACTCAGGTCACATGATTTGGGTCATAAAGTGACTGTCATGAGTTATGGGGCGAAATTTAACTCAAATTTTTATGGACCTTTCCGGTATCTACGTGTTTCATTTGGTATTATACTGAAGACAAACTTTCGTAATTAAGTAACATTAATATTAGTATTAAATAGTAGTCTTGTATTGCAGTAGAATACTTTACAAACTTCACACAATATCTACCATCTAATGTTTTCATGACACTCGAACTATAGCTGGTCTCCACGACCTAATACTATATGAACGCAACGTTAGACTACGATTTAAACTCCAACACTACGTATTTTAAGTAAGCTTTGAAACTTTCTCCTTATAAGAATTTCTGAAAAAGTTCTCTGTTAGCTACAGCTGAGAAGATAAAGCTAGAGCTTGTTGTAGCATGTATATTATTGTTGTAGCAACTAGTTAAGTAAAGAATATTAAAACTGTATTTTATTAGTATATTCTTAATATATTTCTATATTTCTATGATATTATATTTGCTTTTTGCCTTGCCTGCTTAATAATCTAAGCAAAAGTGTTGTTTATTTTTTCCCACAGTGATGCCGCTAAATCAGCTCCTATGTTTGGTGATCGTAGCTCCTACCAGTTACCACAAGGGTCTCGAGGACTAGCTCTTAAAGCTGTGGTACGCTGACTTCTGTCTTTTGTTAACTAATAAAAATCCTGTTACGCAGGACATGGCATTTTGGTCCACCATGATGTACTATCTGCAAGCGAAAAGAAAAACGAACGAAAAAACAAAAAAATTGTCGAATACTAGTTTTCATTTGCAGGACCTGTTGTAATTCATGACATCAAGATTCAAAAATGATGTTGCTAATCATGTAAAAGAAACTGGCAATCTTTTTGTTTTAATGATCCTAGAATAATCATGCTCTTCAGGCAAAAGTTCTATGAGTCATACTATTGAATCAGCTTTTATTTGAAAGATTTTCTGATAACTCTTAATTCAAGTAACAGGTTTTCTTCTTGTAGTACATGTATTCTATTTTATTACTAAATTATTTCTTCATAGAGTTTTAGTGGTCTACATATTTAGTATAAATTCTAATTTTGAAACTTATTTTCTTCTCACCCCTTGACACACAAATTTTTCTGGTAACACAACATAAGTTATTGTTTTCCTGCTTCTTGTGCTTAATACACTAGAAACTGCTTATATTAGGAGCCTAACTTCTGCAATTCGTAATTGCCTACCACACAACTGGCATATTTGCTATTCATTTATTAAACTTTCTATGCGTAGTCACTTAGTTAATCATTGTTTCATAGTTATAAAATTCAAAAAATTAATAGTTAGTGCTTTTTTTAATTTTTGTTCTTTTTTCACATGAATAATGAATATAACACACAGTGGATTAGGAATCATTACTTTTTCATTTTTTATTTTGGGACTTTTAGTGATTGAATTGCTCCAGTTATAGTTATTAAGACTTGATCCATGTTCTTTCATGAATGTGCTGCACCAGTTTAGTAATTTAGGACTGCATAATATGATTACAACTTTCTTGTTATCATTCGTGATCTTGTGACTTTCTGACATAAATTTTAACACTTTATAGGGCGAGTGGAAAAGATGGATGGTGATGGTCCTTAGTGAGCAATATAGGAATGTAGTCAGTAATTGGATGGGTCAGAAAAATCCCTGGGCTACCATAGTTTATTTGACGTATTTCCCCAATCGTTCATATCGTTCAGTGGCAGAATTCATTATATAATTGTCATGCAGTTTTTGCTTATAACATTACAGAAGCGTGATATTAATGAAGGTGCAGACATGGTCATTGTTAAGCCAGGCATGGCGTACTTGGACATAGTGCGGCAGTGTAAAGATATGCATCCACATTACCTTTTGGCAGTATATCAGGTTTGTTACTGAACACTTCATTCTCAGATGGTTATTTGAAGGCTCTACTAAAGCGCAATGTTTATGTGCAGTTTGGCTTCATTTCAGCAAATGTACTTCTTTCCATTTAGCTGGTGCAGTTTTGATCAGTGAGAGTGTGGCTCGTTACGGAATCAAGTGATTAGATTTTGGCTTACTCTTAATCTAGGGTAAAAGGGAAATTCTCATTTTTTTGTGATGCTAAGAAGACTGCAGTTAACACAATTGAAGTACTAATGAGTAACGACTTGTCCTTGTTTTCAGTATAATTAACATTGAAGCAATATTTTACATTTTGAAACCTTTCTGCCCGTGTAATTAGTTAATTTCTGGCTAAGAGCAAAACTCTACTGCACCATTCTGCTGGTAATGCTTAGTAGTTTGCATTGTTGTAGTTTCCTGTTGTCTGCAGGAAGATTTTATTTTCTTGCATTTTGTAAACAGCACTGCAATTCTGCACTAGTTACATAATAATAAATCTATGGATTCTATTCTAGTTCATGAAATAGCTAACAAGTGTTTAGGACTATTACTTCTAGGTTTTCAAATATTCTGATCTGCTTGATAGAGTGTGTACTTTTCAGAAAGAAGTTTTGGTTAAATTTGAGCAACCTACAATTTTTCTCATTTTTCTTGTATAACTTAGAAAACAAGTATCCCACTAAACTTATATAGTAACTAGCAATTGAAATTTGTGCTTGTTGTAAGTGCATATGAAAGCTGTGATGCAAATTTTATGGCTTCAACAACATATTTTTTATTTTACGTACCCGTGGAAATTTGCAAAACTGGCTGTACAGGACGACTAAAACACTGTAGTAATGAACACTGAACAATGCTGCAGTTTTTTCACAACAAGAAATGCAAAAAACTTTAAAAGGTCAAATAAGGAGGTTCACAGTTGTAAGCGGCTGTGTTTGTGGTAATGGGGTAATTTGATGAGCTGGAAATTAGTATTCGTAGTTTGTCTGTTTATATCTATAAACTTTGGTCCTTAGAGCAAGCAAATGCACGTACATGGGACATTTTTTATGTCTGTAATTTGTTCAAAAAATATGAATGAATCCCTAACAGATTTCAGCACACAGTTTTGTAAAAATACAGTGGACTAGACTCAAAGCAAGCTCTTATGAATTAGTCCCAAACTACTCACTTTGTATATGAAATACCCTGAGAAATTAGCATACTAAAAGAAGTGGCTATAGTATGTCAAGGATTTTCTCTTGAGCTCTTTACTACTAATGCATGCACTATTTTTGCTTTATATTAAAGCAGAAATTTTCAAAAATCCTAAAATGGAAATGAAAGTTTACTACTGTATTTCAATTGAACTAAATTGTACCTAAGCCTGATTTTGCAAGATTGTCAACAGGTATCAGGAGAATATGCTATGCTGCATTATGGGAGTAAAGCAGGAGCGTTTGACTTGAAAACTATCGTAATGGAATCATTGACTTGCTTCCGCAGAGCAGGTAGACATATTTTTGTTAAATGTTGTGAAATAGTTTTTGGACTATAGGACTATTGAAGTACTTCAGGGGTGTTGTAGATATTAAATTATCGTATTTTTCGCATACAAGAAAAATGCTTTTTCCAGTGAAAACCACACTAAAACAAACGTTGAATTTAGAGATGTAATGTAGGTCACAACTTTTATTATTACACTTGTAATAGGCTAATCACAATGTACTATGATGCACAAAATGATTTTCTGAAAGGAAATGCACTTGGTAAACTCTGTCAATTCCGCCACCAGTTATATAAACACAAACAGAAGCAGCAAGCTTAAGAAACAATGCTAGCAATGCACACCAGCCTTATCAGTGCTTTTACATTTTAAAACAAACATTGAACTATTTTTGTATGAGCATCAAAAACCAAGCTTATAGAAATTATCACTTATGTATGTTATTAAAAATTCTTTCATTACAATAATCAAAAAAGCCTCAATTGAAACTGTAACTTAAAACTTCTTTCTTAACTTTGCCTTGCAAAATGACATATGTATCTTATATGGTGGAAAATATAGCTTGTTTTTTCTTGTAGCCGTTATTATTTTACTTAATCAATAATCACAAACGTAATTACTAATCATTTGTAACCATTGTGATCTTTTCAATCCTTTCCTACTCTTTGCAGCTCTCACTTTTTAATTTACCCACTAAAGGGCAGCAATTAAGCATCAGAAAAAAAGAATAATTGTTCACTGAATGAATACAGTAATGTGACTGGTTTTATTATGTTTCAGGAGCTGACATCATTATAACATATTTCGTTCCTCAGCTTCTGCTTGAATGGGGTTTGTAAAGGATTACATTGCATACAACCAGCCTGGTGATCCGGAATAAAATAACTAATTTTATGTTTTGTGATATAACCGTAACTTTGTTCTGGCATTCTAATAGGTGCAGACTTTATAGACATATTGGTGGTCTGCTAGATACTACTGTTCAGATAGGATCTTTTGTTAAAACACTATGTTTGCTTTACCTGCTTCCTTACATTTCACACAGACACATCTGACACGTTACCCTGCTTTTTATGTCATACAAAGGTATGTATATGAGTTTTTATGGGTACATAAAACTCATATACTATATATGTGAGTTTTTTATATCGTCTTGATCGCCATGGAGGATGACCCGTGGGCATTCGTTTTTCAAAAAAACATTATTTCCTTCCGTGATGTCAGATCTTGCAATGATTAAGTGTCGTTTCAATGGGAAAGAAGCGTGACGTTAGTAATGGCATAATATATGCTACCTTCTAATTAGACGCAGATGCTTTTAATAGTTTAATAGGAAATTTCACAGGGCAAACTGAAATGACAAGGGAGAGAGAGAACGAGGGGGAAAGAGTAAGAAAGAGAGATGATGAAAAGAATAGAAAAAAGTTGCCACTAGACTGAAGTGAGTTTCCGAACAGCGATGCAGAAGGCGAGCGAAGCTTGCTGGGTTTTCCTAGTTTATTTAATTATGACAGGTAAAACTAAAGAAAGCAAAGCCATTATGAGCATAATACAGGAAACAAAAGATAAGATGTTGACAAACATTGAACACAAAAAGATTTGCTAATGAGGCATTTGCACAAAGAGCAAAGTTATGGCTGTGAAAATGATGAAACTGGTGAAGTGGATGTATGTGAAAAAGAGTAGTTAGGATTTCATGAGGGAAAATCTAGCCAAGAGTATACACATGAAGGGCGTTTAGCAGAATTTTTGATTGCTCCTGAAAAGCCAGGTCAATAGGGTCAAATTCAATTTCAATCAAATTGGTAATTGACACCTAATTAGTACACTGTAATACTATTATATACTAAATTATATTATATGTATAACAAAAACTCAGCTTCGGCAGTGGGTCGATGAGATGGGATCGTGGGGGACGAGGCATTCTATCTAGAGGCCCTAGTCTCTTGATACTGCAACAAATTTCTTCACAACTTTTGCTTGAGCATTGTAAACTGGTTTTAGTGTTGACGACTATGGTTGTGGTCATTATAAGGTAATTATGATTATAGATCTGACTGAAAGTTCATTACTAAAGTCTTGCGATATTTGCATAACTTTCTTCATGAGAACAGAAGTTACTGTGGCTAAAGAGACTTTTCCACTGTTTTACAGTTGTTCTTGCTTTTTTACTGTTTAGCAGTCATGCTTAGATGTTGTTACAATACTAAGAAACACAGCAGCTAATTGTTATCATTTTGTTTATTTGCAAAGAAACAAGAACGTTTATTTACTAGTTTTAAGTTGCTGCATACATTCTTTGATATTCTGCACTGAATATCTATGCTGGCAGATATACTCCAGTAAATTAGGACAGTGATTATTATCCACATTCAGTAAAGCATGGAAAGTTACATGAAACAAAAGCCACTTTATTTAACCCACTCATAGAATTTCATACACAATTTTTCAAAGTGTAAAGAAGTGACAGGACTGCAAACAACTCAAACCATTCTGTTGAGGATGTAACCAACAACAATGCATTCACTTATTCAATGCTGAGGATCAGGAAAAATGTCTTTATCACTTAGCACAATCATTAACACATCTTAGCATGATAGCACTAGAGCTTACTAATACAGAAGTGCGAAACCTTCATGTAGATCAAAGTAACTTCAGCAACAGTGTCAAGAATATTTTTATGTTTGGCAACTAACGTAACTATAGAAACTCGGCGCCAAAATTAAAAGATGACATTTTTCATAAATTTATTTTACGACAGACCTTACAAGCAATTTTTACAGGCTATTATTAAAAATAATGAAAAGGCCTTGTAAATAAGCTATTATAAACTAGAAAACTACATTTCCAATAATTACATCATCAGCATACTGTCAAATTGTATACATGCAGTACTTTGCATATTTTAAAAAAGATTTAAGTACAACATTGTGGATTTAGTGCAAGATTACAACAAGTGTCTACTGAGAAAAGCCAAATGGTTTTCTATAAATTATGGAGAAATTACTATTATTAGTACAACATTATGGATCTAGTGCAACATTACAACAAATGTCTACTAAGCAAAGCTGAACGGTTTTCTATAAATTATGGAGACATTACTATTATTTCTGAAAGCCAACCCGCAATATGTGTGTTAATTAGAGTAAACAAAAACCTATTAATAAACTCCAGTTATCACAATAAACATCCTTAGGACATAACGCATACCTGCCTATATCAATTGACATATCAGGCAGAGTGGTTTTATTCATGTACACTAAACAAAAATACTGTAATTAATTTTAATTCAATTTTGATTTTTACACGTAAATTTTAACAGGTAGTTTACAGTTTTTTGTCAATTTTTTACTTATCAACTTTGCTAAAAACATTAACTTGAAATTTTAGCTTTCAAGATGTTCAAGATCTATCCAAATAAGTAAACACATTCATGTAAAATTTATAACACATTTTCATAATCTAATTGATACAATAGATAAAAGCTAATAATAGAAATCATAGGTGAAGCTAAACACTTTTTACAATTTAATTTACAATTGACTGAAATTTAGTTTCCTGGTTTTTATTTGCCATAGACGCTTTCATCGCTGTAGGCAATATACAGGAAAAAGTCTTCTTCATGGTGTTCCTATAAACACAATATTTAAACAATTAACAAAAAAACTGAAAGCATCTACCAGGCAAAATCAGAATTTGCTTTAATATATCACTTAAACTGAATTTGCTAAAGTTATCGTTAAAACGGCCGAGTTTTAACACACAAATTACGTATTAGTGACTAGTTATCAGTAGAACATGCTATATATGGTAAATTGTTCAGTAGCTTTGAATTATCACGAATGCTTCAAACTTTAAAGACAAAGATAAGAACCAGAAAGCTTCATATCATAGTGTTCGACTGCTCGCGTGTCACATCACATTTGTCATATGACACTGTCAAGTAACTCCAATAGAAATTACTAAACATTAGCTGTACTTTATAATATTGAAAAGGACTACAGACTGTGTAGAAGTATAGAAATTAGACTGCCTAATTTTTGTTTTGCTCCGACAGAGATGTATTAAAGTAGGACTCCATGTACGTGTGAAGCGTATTGACTGTTTCCTCGTGTCCATGCTATGCATATTAACAAAGCTCATGGGACTTTCCCATTTTTTGGTTGCTGTTTGTGAAAATTGGAAGTAATTTCTGGAAGCCTTTGTCAAGATTTCAGGATGACTGTGTGTTTTCAAGTTTTAGTTCTGGACAACTAACCACACATAAATATTCTTAAAGCTACTTAGATATATATGGCACGTTGTTAAACCAGAACAGTCGTTAACTGATTTGGTTGCTGTTTGTGAAAATTGGAAGTAATTTCTGGAAGCCTTTGTCAAGATTTCAGGATGACTGTGTGTTTTCAAGTTTTAGTTCTGGACAACTAACCACACATAAATATTCTTAAAGCTACTTAGATATATATGGCACGTTGTTAAACCAGAACAGTCGTTAACTGACAACATTACTGCTATAACTAACAAGTCAACATCGGTCATCATTAATATTTTTACCTGATACAATTGGCCCATTGTTGCACTGGTTGGAGGAATCACATTGTTAACGAAGAAAAATAAAGCATCTTCAGCTCGTAGTTGAATTCGCTTTCTTATCAGAAAATAAAACTGTCCCACAGTCAAGTCCGATGGAACCAAGTATTTTTTCTTATCTAGGTCACCAATTCTAGCTTTCGGGGCCTTTTCGACAATTACCTGTATAAATCAAAAGTACATGTAACTAATATCCGTGGGTACACCAACATTGAAAACAGCAGCAGCAACAATATACAAAAAGACAAAACAAGTAAGCCTTTCCATACCATAAGTGCATATAAGTATTAAGAATGATTATAATGTACTGGCAAATTTATTATTAAGGTATTTTCACACCTGTAGTTAATTATGGTATTTAATGTTTCCTGATTTTCATGTTCAGAAAATGTTGGATGTGGATTGTACCTTATCCAAAGAAATAAGGACCTACATCTACATGGTAACATCTGTAACGGTCCTCTCTCAAATGCCTTTTGAAACTGTCAATTAATAAAGCACTGATGGTTGATGATGAAAGATGATTCCATGGCTGAACTACGCGGTGCCCAAAGAAGTGTGGTCTGATGTTGGTTCTAGCTGGTTGCACAAACAGCCAGTGACACCCATACTGAGGGGGCGTGAACACTAGATATTTTTAATATAAATAGACATGCCACCATCCACCCATTTGCCATCCATTGACCTTAAATTATTTTATAACATTTTGCTTCTTATTCTCCTATTTTTACTTGCCAACTAAAATGTCAACAACGGTGATAGAACATCAGTGAAAGACAAAAAGGAGCAAAAAACCAGACCAATGCCGCCATTGAGCATGTTTTTACAAAAATTTCGTGATGTTAAACAATGTGCTGTTCACACAGCCTATTAACAGACTGCGGGCACTTGCTGATTGGCTGTTCTTTGATCACTGCTACATGATCAATTTGTAATTTATAGACCCTGGCATTGCATGTGTTGTGCTGTGCATGTCTCGCCATTACGTTTTTTCTTGAAATAACAGAAATTTAATGTTAACTTTGTGACGTTGCTGTCTAAGTTGTTGTTTTAGATGAAATAAATATATTTATGGTAAGGCTGGTAAAGGATGAGATGTTCTCAAAAATCTAAAAAATAAAACCGAACTTGTCATTAGTTTGAACTTTTTTACACCATCTCAAGGGCTCACATTTAATCTCCAGGCTTCCAAGGGGTCAAAAAAAATTTCTCACTCACTACAATGAGGCTGCCACTGTACATACAGGGCACCCTAGGCCGTAGCCAGGGTCAAATTATCACCTAGACAAATAATTGGACAGTATATCTAAAGCTTAGGTATATAGTTAAATGTAGGTGAAAACCTACCCTTAATTACACTAGAATAGGTAAAAGAAACCAAAACGATGACAAGCAGTTTTTAATTGAAAAAATTACAGTACTCAACATAGTACAAAGCACATTACACAAAAATTACACCACCATTTTCTCAAAACACACTGAAAGAAATTTCTATAATACTTTCATCAATTGACCTTCATCGTAAAACTGCATTCATTTATAAATCTAGCACATAGCCAAATATAGAAATTGTAACCATTTGATAGTCTTTGGTTATTGATCAGATGACACAGGCTACTGATATGCCATAGATGACCAGCCAAATAAAACAGGAAAGCAACAAAGGTAACAGTCCAAAAGGTACACAGCAAATAAAAGGGTCAGTTTGCTTACAGCCTAATCTAGACACTAAGAGTCCTGTTACAAATACGCTGGAATTATTGATCTCACGGCACCGAACAAACAATTGTAAATTCAATAGTTAGATGATTTTTAAAAAAACTGAGTCAGGAAAATTGACTTCACTTGCCTCAATGGAGCTACAGCCTGGCACACCCTTTGCCCCGGGCGATATAGACCCCCGCGATGCCACTGAAAATAACTTAGATTCATGGCCATGAAGACCATGCATGGAAAAAAGTCTATCTCTGTCAGAACAGTGTTTCCACTAATTACTTTGAAGCAGCTCACAAGGATTACACGCCTTTGCTCGAGAGTAGAAATTGAAGTGGGGGACCCAAGTCAAAAGCAAGACGAGTACGTTCTTTCAAGAGCATTCTTGAGAGCAGCATAGTTGTGGCGAGTTCACGCGCAAAATTTATTTGCGGGTTTATTATTAAGATTATCAATTATTGAGTTATTATCATACAACAGATCATAAAATGCTTTTGTACTTCAAGTCATTGACATTGCAAGTCTATAAAATTGCAATTTGCAAAACGCTTACTATGTATATGTGCTGTAAAATCAAGTGGCTTGTAACACTTACAGGCACTCTGTCAGGATATTTCTTTCGAATTTTTTCTCCTTCAGCTCTCCTCTTTTCAAACGGATGCTCCTCTTTGTATTGCCACTTCATCTTACTTTATATTTAACACCGCCTGGAGAATTAAAATCGATTTTATGAACTAAAATTCGAAACTTTCCAAAGTTTTTCCCCTGAATCCTGTGACCTGCAAGTTCGATCCCCACGACATCCGACTTGAAATATCCCTCCGCAAAAATAGTTGGACTACGATAAAATAAATACCATTGCTTTTTATCGCAAAAGCGCAGCAACTTAAAGAACAAAGGACACAGCAAAACTAGTTGAGTTGTCGCGGCCCCATAATTTAGGAAATAAGACTACGACAAAATTAAAATCATCAAAAATATTCAGCGCATTAATTTTAAGGTTTCATCATTCTTACAGGCAGCTCGTGATTGTGACGCACAGCTGCTGCCACTTATCGGCAGCCACAAGTAGATTAATCTGACACGGTCCACTGATACAAGTCAGAGTTCATGTTTCTTAGTACCCAATAAAATGTTATACTAACGTATTATTTATTCTAATTAAAAATTGCTTCCTATCTATACGGACGAGTTGCGCACGAATTTCCTTTGCGGGGAAGCCTGTTCTGTTTAAACAGACGAGATGTGCACGAATTTCCTTGTTGGAAGCCGAACAGTTTTCTGCATGATTTTCGGCATGGTAAACGTAACGGATATTACAGCCTCCGAGTTTTCTGAATTTCATGGGTTTGTGGCTTCTTGCATTTCGCATAATCGTTTGGACAAACCGCGATCTTTTACAAAAGCTGTATGGATTTTTATGTGGGCAACCAATCAGAAGCAGACTTTGTTTAAATTTGCAAGAAAATAACATAAAGGCCGTTTTCTATTTAAGCGACGTGCCAACGAAAAAAACACGAGAATTCCCAATGAAAATCATGCAGATGTATAAACAGTTTGTTTGGTCACTCTCTATCAGAAAGTGCATTCAAATCGAATTGCAGTTGTGACTTTTGAACTCATATCAAACTGAATTTCAACATTTCCGAACTGGAATCGAATTCAGTTTTAAAGAGTTTCACATAAATTTTCGAAACACTAACAAAAAACTGTCTCGCAAAGATTATGCGTATTACTTGATTTTGTTTTTCTTTAGTAAAAACACGAACCTATAATAATTAGTTTAAAAACTGTGCACAGAAATTGCAGCTGAACTGTGCTAATTGAATAATTCAAAAATTTTAATGATAAAAAACTCATATAGTTGAGGTGCTGAATTACTTGAATCTGTAACTTTACATTAGAAGTAATAACAAAAAAATTACGTTCGAATTTAATTTGACCCCTAAAGCAGGCTCTAGCTGTGACTGTTATGGCAGCTGATAGTTCACATAAAGCAGCTGCCATCAGACAAACAGCACATTTCTAAAATTATACAGATAAACACAAGCAGCTCTGTTCAGGGAAATCTTGCAAACTGACATCAGTGAGCAATAATGTTACTGGTTTGACAACATTTATAAAGTTTACACTGCAACACGGGATCCAAATTAGATGAACTTGCTGTTGGTTTTACGCACCCCTGGATGAAAATCTAATGAGCATTCTAAGAATGCATAAGCAATAGAGGTATTGGATAGGACCGAGTTATTGTTTTGCAATTTATTTGGAAAACTTGCAGATGAACAAATTTGAAAATTCAGTGAAACGGGCTGGAAAGAGTGAAGCATCAAGAAGTCCAAAGAGTTATTGCCCCTAGACCATACGAATCAATATTAGCCTAAAGTAACATTAGTCATTTGACAATCGAATGCAGCTCGAGAAACACAGAAAGAAAAAGGATTATTAATAGAAGAGATAACGTGCTTGTATGCAGAGGCTGACTCCACTAAGTAAAAGTTTAAGAGAAGCATAGATGCTCTGGCAAAAAGATGAATTGACAACACTTGTATGCAGAGGCTATTAGCCCCTTCTGCAAATAAGTATTTATTATTCTCGAATTTAGGAACTGACAATAGGCAATGTTATGCAAACTCCAATAAACTTTCTTCATATTTATTCCACTAATGCTCATCCACCCCGTCCTTTATGTATGTCATGCCAATACAACCAAACAAACAACAAACTTTTTAAAACACCTTAGCTGTATATTTAGCCAAAAATATGTAGGCGAAATGATGACATTAACGTTGACAGAAGAAATTTATTTGATTGCTCTAAATTTAAATTTATATTGTAAGGTCATCATTTTTTTTAACTTTTGCATGGTGCTGCCATCTTCAGGTATTCTTGTGAGAATTGTTAAATCTTCCTCTTTACAGTTTAAATTTCATTGGCTTCTACAGTCTTTATGAATGCATAATTTCTAAACATAACACCTAACTGATTTCACCTGTAATTTTGGTCACTTGTTTTCTGATTATGTAGACAGTTTAGAATAAAATCTCAAAACTAAATTTCAAGTTTTTTTTAGTTTCTTCAAACCAATCCTGTAATAGCAGTAAAAGCTACCGTATACTATCTGAATGAGTAATGACCACGTTGGCCAGATAGCCACCTGGTATAGATCTGGTTTCATCGGTTTCAATCATGGTCTTTAAGTCATGCCTAAAGTATTAAATATAGACAGATCATGTGGAGAGACCACAGACTTTACAAAAACAAACTGTGCAAATAAATTTTGATTATACAACAAAAGCCAGATTCACTAACACGTTTATAAGAATTTTCCGGGTAAGAAACGTAGTGAATCCCCTGATTATGGCTCCCCCCCCCCGATGACGATGAGTTGGTCGATGAAAGGCAGCGCGATGCGTCACGAAGTCTGAAACATGGGGAAAAACGATGCGTCTTTTATTTTTAGTTTTCCAAAACAGAAAACGTGGCAACCTACAGCTACTTAGCCAGATGCTATTTTAGGGAGTCTACGCTGAATCTGCCTTTATTCTCATTTTGACAGTGTTTTCACGAAATTCGTTGATTTGTATTTTGTTTGCAAGATATCAGTTTTACCTTTGTGAGTTTGTATTTTTATAAGATACTTATTTATAATTAGAATTCATTTATTTTTTTCACCTGTTACTGTGTTAGTGAAAGATAAATTAAGGTAAAATGCAAATATGACATTATAATTAATTGTTAGTTGTTATGTATGCCAAACATATTATGCGTAAAGGGGTGGCGAATGAACGTATGTTAACGAGTCAGCCACCCCAATATTTACATGGTACTATACTGCTGACTAGTATTATAACAGAGATCGAAAAAATTGCAAAAAAGTGATATTGGCTACTGCTCACACACAATAAACACACTGGGAGATTTCTTGATCTACAAAATTTAGTGAAACAGCCTAAAATATATAAGGAGTAGCCTAACGTACATATCTATTTGTTTGTAAGTGTCACATAGATATTAAGACATTTGAATTATATTACTTGCAAAATATACACACAGATCTTAACACAAAAGTACTTGACGAAACAGTTAGTCAATTTTAGTAAAATGAAGAAAAACTAAAAACGATATCAGAAGTACATGCCTCTTAGACTCATACTTGATGTATGAACTTTAGGATTTCCTTGGTACCCCAGAACCACAGCCATAATTAGCGGCTGTCAAAGTTTGTCTTTCAATTAACTTACACATATTTTTGTTTTTCTCAGTCCTTCTCACAACACACATTCATCATATGCAGAGAATTGAATTTAAGAAAAAGTTTACTAATTATTCATTCATAGTGCAAATAATGTATGCCTAGTTAGGCTGTCAGCTTCATTGTGTTTCTCAACTCCGCGTGATCTTTCTTCACTCTGTTTCTCTCTGTGACTTGTTATTGTTTACTAACAAAAGTATCTTATAAAATTGATTCACAAGACTAACAAATAAAGATTCACCTCTTAATATGTTTTGGGTTATAATGCTATGGCTCATTAATGTAAATCCTACATCTTATTCTAATGTAAATCTAATCCTTACATCTTTTCATTCTCCATTATTTCATCACATTTCTCACCACATCTTCACATTCATTACCTTTCATGCTTTCCTTCTTTTATTTTGCACCTTCTGCACCCGCATTATTCCGTATTGCCTGTTTCAAGATCTTTCAAGTTTACCTTTTGATCTAAGCCGATAATCATTTGTCTTGCCAATCACAATTTGTTAGGCTACATCTTATTTAAAATTATTTCTGATATCTCTATATTGTACATTTCGTATTGTACATATTGGCATAAATTAATTACGAAAAATAAGTTTTTAAAGTATTCCTATCGTAAAACCCTCTATAATGAAAACTATGCATGAGGTGAGGTTGTGGATTGTAAAGTCACAGTGCTGCCTTTGTATTTAATGAGCTCTGTGTATTAAGTACAATTATCATCGTGCCTGTTACATAATTAAGAGTGGAGATTATAGAGTGCCAGAATTGGCTAACTACCTAACGCTTATAATTGAGCAAAGTTCATTCTTAAGTAGGGCTTCACCACAATTGTTTCACCACAGTTGTTTCACAAATTGTTTCACCACAAAATCTACACGTATTTTTTATATTTTTCAGTCATTTTCTAAAACTATTTTTAGGTAGAAGGAAATTCAAAGAATGATGGTGATGAACATGTTGTAAAAATGTAAATGACTTGACAATTTTGCAGCATCTTTGATTGTTGTTTATTGATCATTAAGGACTAGAAAATTGTTTATAGTTCATGGGGTGCATATGGGGTAGTTCTTATTAATTTTTTGTAGTAATATGATAAATTAATAAAAATTTTAAGTGTTAAATCAAGTTTATAATACATAAAAGTGCTGATTTCTAGTTTAACATTTAAATTATTCAACGTATTTTTGCTAATCTTCAAAAGAATACGTTGTGTTTGACCAAAATCTACAACTGCCCGACATGTGCACATTATTAAAAATGGAGCAGTTATTGCCATCTGTTCATTCTGTCTGATTGTTTTCGATATAAAGAGTTTTGTGAATGATGGAACACATTCTTTGCTTGTTCTTGACTTTGGAACCCATTTTCTATCCAAATATTTTTTAATTGTAGGTATAGCTGAACTAGACTACGATTATGATGGAGGAAACAAAAGAAGAGGAGTCCAATGGTGAGTTTGAGATTGTACGCAATCCGACAGACAAGAAACTAGTAAACACAGGAGATGATATGACTGAAACTACAGGAGAACAAGTAACTGGTATGAACAATACTAACTGACAAAACACTGTAGAATATACAGCTTGTAGCATAGTAATTCATTGCACTCACCAGACAGTGTGTTTCGGCAATAATATATTAGCAGGTCAATTTCTACATAACAAAAGTTTCAAGTACAACTGTTCATCATTTTGAACAGGTATAACAGTTCCTTTTTCAATTTTTTTCTTTTGCAGGCATTGTTCAGCATGTTTAATTTATGGTGTGCATTACAATTTGAGTAAATTAAAACAGCATTGACAAAGAACTTATTAATTCTTAAACTGTTAAATAAATAAGAAATTAAAAAGCAACCTAAAGTTTCCGTACAATACCTGTACTGTCTTCAGGTTTAAAAAAACTAAAATTTTGGGTTTATAATATAACACAAGAAAAGGAATCACCAAAGTTTTAAGTGCAGAAAAAGCACTTATTTAAAATGCCTCAGAAATAAAAATAGCAAAATGCACAGCGAATGAGAATACAATGTAGACCTCAGAACTTGCAAAAAATGTTGCAGTTTTGTAAGTTGTGTTATAATAATTATAAAGCTCGTGTATTTTAATAAAGACTGATTAGTGATTTTTTTTCTTTTTGTCCACCTGGATGCTGTACATATTGGTGTACTGGAATATCACGTTCTTTTTAATTTCTTATCGTGTTTTTTATTATGCCTTGTCTACTTTCAGAAACAACAGCACCTTCAGAAGCAGAACAAACAGCAACTACCAGTAGCCTATTTACTTCTAATGATCAGTCAAGTTTTCCGGTAGGCACCGGAGTGCCACCTGTTGTGCCCGACACTAGCATGCCGCCATATCCTAGCACATTGCAGCAGATTTCTGATCAAGTTTCGACTCAGATTACCAACCCTACTGTGATGTCATCAACTGCTGGGTACCCTCACCCTGCAATTTATCAACAAGATAAATTTCCACAACCTGTGAGCGCACGTAAATATTACGATCAAGGTCCAGGATATGTTGCTTCAGTACCTCAGGTATGATTTCGGTTATTTTTATCATACCGGGTAGTTTGTTAGTTTCATGAGTTTGGCTTTTACCAAATTTACATTTTAATTACTTAAATATGTATTGCACACATCAGTTGACTTATTTGTTTTGCTAGGTGATGTATGCAAGTTCACAGCAAATACCTGGATATGACCCTGGCTCAGTAGTGCAGCCACCTCAGCCAGTTTCTCCATATGCACAGACTCCTATGTAAGTTGCATTCATTTTTCTTATACACGTGTGTAAAACTCGGCAGATGTAGAGCTTTTAGCTCTAGCAGTTTTATACTGGTTTCAATTAGATCTGCTGTGGCTTTTTTGGATCTCTTTCCTTATTGCTAAATTTGGCCAAAGTTTTCTTGCCATGAATGCCATTACAATTTAAAGAAGTGAGCTGCATATTAGTTCACAATTCTTCATGCAAAATATCAGTTATTTTTAATTCTAAGTACGTGCTACGTCTTGAACTACATGTACCGTCACAAAAAACGATAATAATTAAAACTTTTGTTTCTAATTGTGCGACTATCCTTCTTATCCATTTTGCTTATTATAATAATTTCTAGCAGTATTTTGTTGCGAAAATACTTGATTTTGCCAGCTAAATTTTGAAAAATAGAGGCTAAATTTGAGGCTGGTTTGATGCCTTTAAACAAAGTCAAGAATCTAGATAGCTGAAGTTCTGAAGCTTCGAAATTTTATGTGACTGGCTCATGAGCTGCTACATTTCAATTTACAGTTGCTGTATTTCATCCTTTTAGTGCTACAAGCTGGCCAGAACTGAAGTTGGGGACGCTTGGCTTTTTATGAAAAAAATGTCCTCTTTTTTTCCTTACACATCCCTTAATTTCTCTATACTGAAATAATCTAATAAGAATGTTTGAATTTAGTTTGAAATGCTCATGATTTCGTAATTGGTTTAATGAGTTTTCTTTCTGAGGAAAAAGGGTCTAACTTACTGAGCTGTGCATAAATTTATTTGGTCAGATATAGCTGCACAAATTACAGCTGTGATCATTAGTTTCAAGCCAAAACTAATGATATATGTTCATGTGGCTGTAGGTAATGTATGTTAATGTTCTTTATATAACAAAATGGTCACTGTGATGCATTTATCTATCTTGTATTATATAACGATGAATTTTTCATTTGCTAATAAAAAGATGCTTCATTCTAACAGTAACTCTGTTAGTGATCTAACGTCTGGTTAATACTGTATCTGCTCTATAGAGTACAAGCACCGGGATCGTATGTGGACACTGCTTTGGTGCTGCCGGGAGATTATTTTCAACCTCAAGTTCGTGACACAACTGATGATGGAAGCATGTGGGGCTGGTTTAAAGGCACTGTGTCTCAGATTGCAAAAAATGACGTCATTCATAAAGTAGTCGAAAAAACAAGGGTAAACATTTCTTTGGATTTTTACTTTTATGAAAATTGAGTAGTGGTCAAATAAAGTACACCAGAGAAGACGAGGTAAATAATTACGCATTTCTTGAGAATGATAGCTAGATAATGAATTCTTGCAAAAATAATTTGTAAGTGAAATTGGCGGGACTCAGAATGTTCATTTAGTCCATGAGAATGAATAGATTTTGATATAATTTTTTTGTTTAATTTTGTTTTTTGCTTGCTTTCTTGGCTGTTTAGGCATGAGAAACAAATTCAAATGCTCCCTGTACTAAAACTAATTCAATGTAAATGTAAGGAAAGTTGTTGGTGATTTTGTAACTTTGCTGTGAGAAACAAGTATTTTTATGATTTTTTTGTTGATCGCAGTGGCCGTCCTTTTTGTAAGTGGGCATAAAAAAGAGAGGTTTAATAAAAATATGAGCAAATGTTGTTAAAGTTTCCAGATCATGGCAATTATACAATTTGTAATCAGGTAACTACAAATTTGCGTGTTGAAATTTTTTACCATATGATGTTTGTTTATTTTTTGAAAATACTGTTTTAGAGCTCAGTAGATAGCATGATTACTACACTAGATCCACAAATGAAGGAATACATGCGAGAAGGAGGTGAAATGGACATTGTGGTCACTTCTGACAAGGACATTAAAGTTAGTCCAGTGCGCAAGGCTTTCCAGGATTTGTTTGGCAAGGCAATGATCACAGGTGTAGCGGCACAGAGTAACATTGCACCACAACCCGTAGGATTCTCTGCTGGTTTGTTATGGTTTTGTGTTCTTCAACATTACCATGTTAAAATTCCAAGTCATTGTTTTTTATTAATTTGCCTCAACAACTTGCTAGGAAATTAGCTAAAGTTTCCTTGGTGTGGTAGCTTAGTCTTATATTAAATATTAGGCTTATTCTTTCTAAGCAATGCGATATTATGTAGACTATCCTAGATATAGTATTTTAGTTTTCAGCTCTCAATCACAGTTTATGGTGATTCCATTAGCGTCCACACTAACTTGCTCTGTTGAGTACGTCCATAGTTTTGCAGTATTCTCCTGTTCACTTGCTTTCTTGCTAACCTTTATCTTTTACTTAACCCCTGTTACAGTGGTTATTCTTTAAAGGCTGTTTCAAATGTCAGTGCATACACTTTTACTATTATTGTAGCCTTAAAAAGATATGCACATATTTAGTACAAAATGTAGCCTACATGACATTTTGTTCTCCTGTTCTGTTGTTTATTGATAGGTATGAAAGGTGCTGAGGAGAGGATTGATTATTTGTTACAAAATGGTCTCATACATGAAAAGCAGCCTGTAATCTCCGTAGAAAATTTTATAGCTGAATTGACACCTGACAGGTAAATTATTTACAGCGTTATGTTATGAAAAGATGGCTCAGGGGTATTGTGCATGCTTTCCTGGTGGGATGTTGTAGATTTGACTTTGCAGCTGACTATGCAGACTTTGCATAATAAACACCAACTAAAAATACAACCTGCTGCTTTCAGCCATGTGAAATTGTGCAGTAAAAATAGGATAATGGTGGGCCAATCATAGAATTAGTATTTTTTGGTTTCTCTTTGTTGGGGTGGGGCACATATAGCTTCGTGTAGCTACAGACATCTTATACGTGAAAGATATAGTGTGTGACGTGAGTGAGACAACCATTGATGATTCAGTGGCTCATCTTACAAGCATAGCCTTGATAATGAGTCAAGTCCCAGTCTTAGTAGGACCTGCCATTGAATGCCGGATTCCAGCTTGCAATATATAAAAAAATCTTGAAGTATCTTAGACTTAGACCATGGTCAAGTATGGAAATTAGACTGTGGACTAGGTTCTTTGCAGTATTTTCTGTATAAGGTTTATTTATTTATTTAGGTATATCAGTGAGGTAGTTTCACAAGACAACAGCACAGTACACAACATTTTAAATTATTTTATTTATGGATTTGTACTTCAAAAGTTTTTAAGTAATTCTTTAAGAAATGTGCTTTGATAATTCGCAATACCGTATAATTGTGATGATTTAATTATTTTTGTTTTATTTTTTTAATTTTAAATCATGTCTTGTAAATTCTATCTGTCTCTATGTGAGTATGTTTACAAACATTATGGCATCCTACTGCAGTTGAATTTTAAGTCCTCTATCTTGGAATATCTGTACATCTTTTATTTTACTATGATTAAATTATGAATTTATTACAGAGAATAACAATTTCACAATAATAAGTATTAATAAACTTACAATACCAATCGACAAACAATCTTACAGTAATTATGGCAGCATCAGATGTAATACGTTTACCATAAATGTATTCTTAAATCACAGTTATAGTTTAACAGATAAAATATCACAGACCGTGTTAGATTTGCAAATTATTGTTAGGTATGATTATTAAGCATAGAAACTTGTTGGGTAGGCATTATATAGCTCTATTTTTGAAACAGTTTAATATCGTTCGTATACTGATGAGTTATTTATTATAATTTTCTAAAAATTGTCTCTTTATTGCTTGTTCTGAATTTTCTTTTTGAACTTATCGCTGAAAACAATCAATTTTGTGTTGTCAATTTTTATGCATTTCATTTTTAGGAACTTTCATACTGTACGTTCTTTAAGAATAGACACAAAATTTAAAACAGTTCTGCCCAATATAATAACATCTACAGTATTATACGTTGAATTATTGTTCTCTGACTGTCCGTTTACCATTTTTTGATACTACTTTTAACAATTTTTTTATTTTTTAGCTCTACAAACTGCTTCATTCTGTTGCAGATGGTATGATATCGGTTGTGTTATCTTACAAGACCGTGGAAATAACATAAGCTTGCAGACATATTCACAGGCTGTGCCTGTACCTATAGAGTTTGTACAACTTGCACAGGATGAAACACCTTCTGATTATGGATTACGGTGGTCTGGACTTTCTATTACTATAGGTACTTTTGTTGCTGTTATCTGTAAGACATTTCTCTGTATCTTTTTCTAAAGTTGTATGTGGATATGTTTAGGCACTGACGGTGTCTGTCTTTTGCCTTCTATCTAAAATTCGGAGTGTATCTTGATCAGACAATTTTTGTACATCAAGAGACAAGCCAGTTTTTATCCACCAGTATGTAAAAATCTACTAGAATGCGAAACAAGGTTGTCTGTCTCTTATTTATTTGAATATAAATGTGTACAATTAAAAAAATTACAAGTGATTAAAATTTAGAAGTTTTGCTGACTGTACTAATCTTCATTATATGTTTGTCAGCAAATTGGTATAGCACTGATGGTTTTCCGTTTATGATACTTAAGTAATCTTAATTGGTTTTATGTATTTAGACCACTTAAGTTGCAGTTAAGTTGCAGTTTGCAGTTTTAAAAAAGAAATATGAAATAATAAAATATTTTGTTATTAAAAATGTTTGAAGTTGCTGTAGATGAATAATTGTAAAAAAATTTTGGGTAGCATTTTCTTATATGTATTATGTCAAATTTTCAGGTCATATTATGCAAAGAAATCTTCCTCACATTGACCATGTAAACTGGCACAAAACGTTTACTGGAGGAGTTTCCCGGGAAGATATGCTTTATTTAGCTGTTAAAACATTAGCCGGAATGTACAGACAACGACTCGGATTGTAACAGAGTGTAAAACTGCAAACGTCATTCGAAAAAGATATAGATATTATATACCCCATTTTACATTTATAAAATAACTAATTTTAATTTTAAATACATGACCAAACATGTAAACTCCCTCATGTCATCATGGAAAACCAAGATAGGGTTAGCAAGCAAGTAAAAAGGTGGTGGATATTGCTCTTAGAATAAGTTATATTTTAATTTATTACATATGACCAAGATTATCGTTGTATTGCAATGTTTTTGTTCTGACATTTGACAGGCAGTGGTTACAAAATGGGTAATTGAAGCTGCTTGATTAAATTACTGATTATGCATTTAACAATATGCCAGCTTAAAACTTTTCAGTTGATTGGCTTTGATAGTTAGGCCGACAATAAAAATATTTCTTTCTGTGTCCATCTAATCGCCCAAATAATTTTTTTGTCGCACATCCAATTGGATGTATTCTTTTTTGTACGTTCATATACTTACCTGCCGCAGTCATATAAAAGCACATTTTTTAATTTAAACCGTAAAACGCAATAATCGTTATATTATTTCGGCGAGGGTGCAGCCTTGATTTTCTATGGCTAACTCTCGGCCAGGGTTACCATTTTGTATGATGCTGATTATTGTATTGAAGGCTAAAAAGTATCGTACTTTCCACCAGATAGCGTATTAACGGCCAAATAGTGTTGCTGCTTATAACATCAGAACATACGATAATGTAAGGGTTCATACCATATAAAAAGAGACTGTACGATAATCGATAATTATACGATAATTTAGTAATGCGAAACAAAAAACTAAAAAATAAAGTGTGACAAAATGTTCATTGAAACAAATTTGAATATTACTGCTAACCAGTGGGAAATAAACAAACTTTAATTTCAACTGAATTTAAATATTTCATGATTCAGCTTTAAACGTTCAGAAAGTGTCAAAAATATTTTAAAAAATTCCTCCCTCCCTATTGACCTTTTTTGAGCTCACGAGGTAAAACAGAAACAAAATTTTTCGTGCCCAGCCTTATTATTAAATATTATGTTTGACTTGTGAAATAATGCAAATGTCACTATGATCACTTGCCAATGTATATAAGCACTTTGTAATGCAGTATATGTACTAATACAACTGGTGTGGTATGCACTTCAGGTAAACTTAGTAAAGTATACTGCAACTAGCAACATACCTAACATCTATGAGATAAGTTTCATCATAAATGCTGCTGTAATTTGAAGTAATTATTCTTTTTATTCCTTATAAAATAATATTATTTAATTAATTGTGAGCCGAGTTAACAAGGTAATCAAATGATGAAGTGTTTACTATTTGCAGAAGTGTAAGATTTATTTTTTAATGTAAAGTTGTGCAATTGAATATTTTTGACTCTTTTGCACAAATTTATTCTTTCCTGATTTTATAAAACGTTTCGTACTGATCAAAACAGATAAAACAGTGTATATTGTAAATAATAGTTGGTTGCACTTAACTGCTTGCTGCTGGTTGAAATTGATTCAAAATTGTTATTGTTGGTAATAAATCATCAATGCTGTGCATATATTGTTTGATCATTACTATTATTTCGACTGTACTGCATAGCTTAAACTTCTTGTCCCAGTAAAACAGTCATGCATTGCATAATGATTTTTTAACAGTCAATGGATGGAACAAAAGTACCGTGTAATGAAGCATTTGTTTCATTATCTTGTTTGCCACAAAAAGAGTATTTGTAAGTTTAACACTGTGAACTGGAACTGAACTGAACTAAAAGAAACCATCTACAGCAAAACTGCATTACAGTTAGTATTGTACCAGAAGCTAGCAGGCCTGAACAAATTGCATATAAAGTTACTGCTTAATTATAAATGAAGAGCAGTAATTAACTGTCACTTGTAGTAACACTCTGTAACTGAACTTTTATTAAACTTTTAAAAGGAATGTCCAAAGAAATTCTTAAATGATAATTAACAGTACATAATTGTAATACATAAAATTCAGAAAAGAGGAAAATTAGCATGTTTAAGAACTTTTAAATTTCTTTGTTCTATGATGAGTTATTCTTTTAACTGGATTAATTTAATTAAACACACAGACGTCTAATATGTACAGCTGCCTTCATAATATAAAGGATTTAAACAGCAGTTAGGATATTAACAAGTTTCTGGTTGGTTTTTGACTAAATCTCTAGTACATGTTTTCGTTAACAATTTTAAGCAATTCTTGTTAGAAACAGTTCACATGATTTTTGCGCTGAATTTGATAACATTATGCTGAGAATTCCTAATTTGTGTGAAAAAACAACAAAAAGTATTTAAATTTATGTTACAATAGCAATCATTAACATTACAATTACCATTACTTACCTAGCACATTACTAGTTATTAATTGTTTACGCATAAACGTTTAATTTTAGACTTATTGATCATCTAGCTGTGACATTTTCTAAACTTGATTGTAAACAAATTGATAAACAGAACTTGCATTTCAAAAAGCTGTCACTATCGTTCCGATTTAATTTCACTTAATTTTTTCCGCAATCCATAATAATTAAATAAAAATGTACACGCATGTTGTACCCCATGAGGGTATTCCTGTGGTGGGTCTGAGCCTCAACGAGCGTACGACAGTTATTAGAGAGCAATGGACAAAGGTGACTATACAATATTATAGACAATAAAAATCTTATCAAGGTAACACAAATTATTATTTATTTTGTATCATGTTCCGTCAACAAGGTGCAATAATGTGGCCTCATATTGCAGTAGCTAAGACAAGCTCTTATTTCACACCAGAAATTTGTAATGAGTGTCAAGGAAGTTGTTACACAATGTCAATGCTACTTCCCTTCCTTCCTGTCGACTGGAGATGCCTAGTTTGTACTTACTATCATCAGTAATTATAGATTCAGGAAATATAAATTAAAGAAGTCATGCGGCAAATATTACAAAGCTATATGCATCTTCCTTAATTACAAAGAGAACTGACTGCCTTCGTTAGAATTAGGATTTTTCACTTTATGTAAACAGGGACTGAACTGTACTCTTTTAAATCAAGGCTAGCTTATACTATTTTTCCTTCAAACTCCTTTACTGCTCCTAGATGCCTTAGAATAATTCAAAACCTTCAGATTACAGTCTTGCTGTTTTTACAAAAATAGTTCAAAGCGATGTTCGCCTTATCCAGCAACGGCAACAAGAACAGTGCATTCCCTTAGCTCCATTTAAGCAGGCAGCTAGATTGAAAATTAATGTTTGTTTTTAATTTTTTGGCCCTAGTCTCCTTCCAAATATGTGGGTAGAAGTTGCAAGATTCGTGTAGGCCTGTGTTTTTTTTTAATTTACCGTATTCCGTAGTCAGAAAGACAGTGTATCTTCTAAACGTGGCCTCTAATCTCAACCTAGCCATGTTTCCATCATGATGATTGTGCTTGTTTTTTTTTAATATGTCACTCGAAACAGCCGAGTGAGCCTCTTTTAACATAAAACTATAGACGAAAGTATAAACTGCTATCTGAGTTGATAGTTTAGGGCCACATTTGCGTAATTGTAGTGGTAGTTGCCGTTGCTGGACATCCTTTACTCTTTCAGTCGATGCCACTCGGCGATCTGTCTCCTAGGTGAGTTGCACACTTCGTTCCAGTGACGCAAAGCATTCCCTGACGACTTGGAGCCAATCTCCAGCCGTCCGATAACCTCACTCTTCGTTACGCGGTCCCAGTCGAGAACGACGACCTCTAGACTAACATTCTGTAAACTCTCGGTGGGAACCTCAAACAGAAATGATTCGTTAAAGACAGGATTCAGTGTGCGTTTCTTCACGTGCGTCTTTTTCTTGGCAATGCGTTGTCCATTGTACTGTAGGTAAATCTTCACATATGGGTCTATAAAGAAAAATACAATTTAGATAGCACCTGAAGGTGCCTATTTAACATTTTCTGGATAGTGTGGCATCATCCAGGAAAGAAATATCATGTAATACAAAATTCAATGAAGATAGTATAAACAAAAATTAAAGCTGTAGAATCAATAATACCTTAATTGCTTTGCAAAACTTTTATTCGCCTGCGAGAGTGACGGAAATAAACTTTTAAAAACCTTGAGTTTTGGATTTGTAATCAAAGAATTCTAAATTGTTAAAAGGTTCCTAGCACTGTGCGTGTTTTAAGTGTTTTTATTAAGCAAATGCACCTGTAATAAGTTAAGGATTTTTAGTGTGAACTTAAATGTATGCGGTAGAACAGAACAGAATGGAAATTTATTTTTTACGTGGATATACATCAAAATTGCATCATTTCCATGATTGTCCGTGCATGGTTAGTACATTGGAATAGACAGTTGTAAATAAGTAAAGTTGCACCGTAAAAATTTGACGTTGTAACAGCATACGTTGAATTTAAATAAAAAATATTAAATTAAAATTTCTAAGCATTAAGAACTAAGAGTTTTAAAATGCTAATAAGAGTCACAAAATAAGGCCATAAGAATCACAAAATCGAAAAAAAAATATTTTACTAAATGCAACCGGGCTGGATTGGTGAAACTACATTTTAGATTAAAAGTACTGAGATGTTTCACCAATCCAGTTCTATTGTATTTAGTAAATAATTTTTAACTTTCTGATTCTTATAGCTTTATTTTGTGACTCTTATTAGCATTTTAAAACCCTTAATTAGTTCTTAGATATTTTTAAGATAAAATATTTGGTGCGCAGCATCATTTCGGTGTGACAAATTTCCATGCTCAAGCTTAGTCAATGATAAACGCTGCTTACGCCTTGCAGTAGTACTTGCGAGTTGTAAGATTTCCTAGTAATACCTGTTCTCAGTATGCAGTGCGGAAGAAGCCACGCAGACATGCGTCGCGCCACTTAATGTTTTCACCTGCGCATTTCTTTGGGTCATCAATCGCGAGGTTTCTCAAAATTCACACTTTTTATCACCAGAAGTGTCAAAAAAGAAGAAACGGGGAGTCAATGTAGAATGACATTTGAAGTCACTTAAATATTAAGTCAGTTTAAAATGCGGATAACCTGTGAAGTGTTCAGAAATACTGCGCAGGCTGGGCGCGTATTAAAAGAGACACGACGGCGATGCGGTGCCTCCCTTTACGATCAATCGAATGCAGGTAGATTAGACGGAAGCTCTACCCGACTTAAGCTAACCGTACAAAGCAGACGGTGGGCCAAGCAGACCTCTCTAAATTTCAAACATATTTTATCTCGAACTTCGACTAAGATCAAACAAATTTTATCTCTACCAAGCTCTTGGGCTTGACTTTCAACTACAAAGCTACTTTCTGGTCTCAAAGGACCAAAATCCACAAACTTTGGCAAGAAAAATCGTGAACTACGAAGCTTCTAGACAAAAATCAATCCTTCAGAGATTTTCTGACGCCATTAAGAACCTTATCATCAGTTTGTGCAGTGTAATGCTTCAAACTGAAGTAGTTCCGGTTAACTATACCGCTTTTAAACTTATGTTCAATTGAGAGAGAGCTATAAAAACAGAGATTATGATGATAACAATGATGATGATGAGTCGTGTATGCTCATAGAAATGTATACATACATACATACATACATACATACATACATACATACATACATACATACATACATACATACATACATACATACATACATACATACATACATACATACATACATACATACATATATTTAAGCATTACATAAAAGTGCAAGAGGAGAGAGAGAGAGAGAGAGAGAGAGAGAGAGATGCTCACCACATAATCCGCTCATGTCAATTTTTGGAAGATTCCGGGCTTTAAGTATAACCACTGTTAGCCTGTTTGCTCCAGGTTGATGACAGAGAGAAACCAGTAACTCTCCGCGATTCTGTGAGCGAATCTGAAAACAAAAAGCACGGGATTCAAACACTATAAATATGACGTCTTAGTCTCATCTGTCAACTGATTATTCCAACCAGTCTTACCAACACCATACTAAACTGAATACACTTTTTACAGCTTCAATCATTGAGACAAAATTATTAGAATCATTACTGCTTCTATTGAGTTTTTTAAAGAGTTACTGAAAACTCTGTCTGTCTACTCAGTGGCATGAAACAAGTCATGTAGGTTACATCATTACAACATTCCTACGTTTAATGAATGTGAGCTTCTTCTCTTTGGTTGCCTGGCGATATGGATCACTGCCATCGGTCATAAGAACTATGTTCAAGTTTTACATAAAGTTTTAAATACACATGTATCAACTTTTTACACCAACGCTGTAACGCTGCATCTATAATACTCATCGTCTTGATTTGTGATCATGAATAACGGGTTACAGAAAACTAGCTTGCAGTTAACGAGTTTTTGTGATTTCTGTGTTTTTTTTGAAAATTTGGGTGACTCCCATCGTCGGGAAGCGGACTTGCCGGGAAGAAGAAAGGGGAAATGAAGTACAAAAAAGAACAAAATGTGATGGAGCATACGCGATGCGTAGACAAATGGGAAATTCTAATTTAACATCAGCGGAAAATGAACTCGTGAGCCATTCTGACAGAACAAACGCGTGCATAATTTCAAGGCTGTAAAATATCATGCTCTAGTTTAATGGCAAATGAATCCTTCTATTAACATTTATTCAGTACGAAGGTTAAAGCTTTTATTAAACATTTTATTATGTTCAATATAGCGTGGTTGGTTTTATGATTGCCAGCTAGTTTGCTGCGCGTAGTTATACGCTGGTATTAGAAAAGTAGTAATTGTTGAGAAAATTTTGGTATTTTAGGTAAAGCAAAACCGGACCCAATCTTAAACTGTAGGCTAAACCAATCTACTCTTTAAAATATTGAAAAGAAACATACTATTTTTTCAAAAATGACTTACATAAAACAATTATTATACTACACAAACGCAATTTCGTGTTCGCGCCACTAGTTCTTCCCTGTTACGTGCATTTCGCCATTCGCTAGTTAGACGGGCACTAACGCCTTCATTTCGGAAACGCACTACACAAAAACAGGTGCTGTACCGCTCAGTTCAGATGTGTTAGTTTCTGACGAACTACACACGTTCGACAGCTCATGCGTGAGCACAGCGGTAAATTTGAAATTGGAATTTTTATCTTAAAACTTGCCTAGTTTTAGTATAACACATTGAATATCTTACAGTAGCACTGCACTTCAATTTTCGCTTTCGCAAATGCGTGTAACACGCTTGTAGAATATTCTTGCTGTTGGAAATTATGTTAGTTTGTGATGTCATCACTAGTGGGGCTAGCCCGCCGTTCATTAAGTGTTTAATCTATTATTTAATTATCAGAAACGCTTTTGCAGTATTAATTGTGTTAAAATGCATACTTTTTATCGGACTTGAAAATGGGGTACTATTATGAAAAATCGTCCTGTCTTCCTTTAAAGGAGTAGCAATACAGCGTTTACACAATTATAACTAAATCGCTGAAATCCTTTCCACAGCTTCTCGAAGCAGTGAAACCCTTTGCACTAAACTATATGTATAATATGTTTGCTCATTTATATACTTTTCTGCTTTTACATACTCAAAGAGGGCAGTTTAGGAAAACTGGACTCTCCAGGTTTCGGGGAAAAAACCACTAATCATTTCGTTTATTTTTTATCTTTTAATAAATTAACGCATTTCTGTTGTTTCGTCTTTAAAATTTCTACATTACGATAAAATATTCTAATAATTTCAGTCAAAAACGGACCAAGGAAGAACATGCCACATGTTCCATTGTACATCTAGAACTGATGGTTTGGTCACGTGGTTTATTGACCACAAAACTCGAGTGCCTCTCGTGCATTTCATATATAAGTCTCATTGTGACAATGTCATTCACGAAAATTTAATAATGGATAGGCCTAATCGTTTTAGAAAAACAACGACTTGTGTGCCCAGCTCATATAGCGCTAAAATTTGTAAGTTAAGTTAGTTACTTTGCTTGGTGTAACTCATATGCACGAATGACAGAATTTGAAGCCGAAATAAAGTTTTCGGCTTTATATGAATATTAAGTGATATTCATCATCTCGTCTTTTGAATTTGCAACTCAGAACTGAAAATGGATTCCTAAAGCAGGAATTGTTGCGGCGTTAAAAGACCTGCAAATCCCAGATTTTTTTACTAATAATTTTGGCGGGTGTTTTGCAAAAACAAGCGAAAAATTCGTAATTCTCAATTTTTTATAATTAGCTGAAAAAAACTGTGTTATTTCTTGTATAGGATTAATAGCTATTACTTAGAAGCCTTATTATTTTTAGTGATCCACTAATGTACGCCGTTATGATGTCTTACCGTTAATTTTAAATTTTTCTCCTACTGACATAAACCTTTCAATTTTTTAGCATTCCTAATACAATCTCAAATTGCCAGGTTTTTTGAATTTCGAATTTCGCGTTGAACTTCTCTTTTAAAAATTAGCTTAATACATAATCTTTATGTAAAAAAACATTAACACATTTACAAGAAAGTATAAAATATAAAACCAGGATAAAACGTATATGCAGCCAAGTAGGGCGCCCTCGATTTCTGTTAACGTGATTTGACCGATTTCAAGGTCTCATGCCAATAATCACTAATGAATGATGCGCGTTTCTTTACCATAGTTTAGAAAAACTACGAGAAGCAGATTGCCCAGTAAATCTTGCAATCCCATTTATCCTGTTTACCACAGCATGCACTCCGTGGATTCAGTAAAGTGAATCGACTCATGAATCACTTTGCCATTAGCTTCGCGCAGTTTTGCAAGCGAAATTTAATCAATAACTTTCCTTCTGAAAAGAGCGCCCGACAGAATAAAAGCGCTAAGGTAAATTCATGGAACTGATGAAATTTATAATTTGCTGCACATCTCTCTCTCAATCATTATTTTTTATTAAAAGTCAGGATTACTAAATACGTCTATTATTTTCCTGATTCTTTCCTGTTTTTTCTTTTCTGCACGAATTCCAAATGTAATCCTACGTATTTTTAAATGGTTGTTGAAGGTTTATTTAGGACAGCTACAGGAAAATGTATTAATTGCCTTTGATCAGTAACCAAATGCTTGCCTTAAGTGTTACATTAATGATTTTCGGCGCCCTTACAGTATAGTTAGAATTAAATATTCCATTTCATGAACTAAAAGGTATCATTCAAAAAATCCCTTGAATAAACATTTTACTGTGTTAACCATAAAGTTGTGTCATAATGTTAATGTTTTTATACAACGGCTAATGGTTTGCTTGCAGTTAAATATTCAGAGACAAGTTTTAATGCTAGATGTTTCTTTACGGCCTTCTTTATTACACTGCGTTTGTTGAATTTCTCAAAATTTTATCAGAGCAGTAGGGTGAGTCACTCAGTCTATTGGCTGACTAAGACTGTAGTACATACAGCTAGACTTTCAGGCGATTCGACGCTGCTAACGAGGAAGCTGAGACTGCTCGATGCCAAGCAATTTTCTTGATTTCCGAAACGAAATTTCGAATTTTTGCTCGGCGAAGCAGTAAAATGATGTGTCAAACATTAAAACGTTTGCCGGCGAAACGACTGGCAAAGTCGTGCGGTAATTCAACATGCCAAAAATTTAATCATTATAAATTATAGTGCTTTGCTTAATAGGTTCACTGCAAAAAAAATAATTTGATGGAGACGTGGTATCATGTGCTGTACCCGAATGAGCCTCTATACTATAGCTCCGACTGTCATCCCATTATTTTCTCTCCTAGTGCTTTACTGACTGCTAAGGTCTCTCCTAATGATAATGATAAATCTTTTATTCAACATAGGTACATCTCCTAAGATGTATAAAATAAAAACAAAAAATAATTAAGCTAAAAGTCAACACAAATGATTAATCAAACGACAGGTTATTTTTGGTTCAAGAAGGGGTCAAGCAAGCTAGTGAAAATGTTAACTTTAAAGGTTGGGCCTGTTACCAAACTACTGGAAGAAAAAGAACCGAAGAATCTTTTAAATAAGAATAATTTATTTTGCAACTAGAACTTTAGTATCTTTGCTGGTGAGGTGCTTGTTACAGAGAAATATTATGCAACCAAAAAAGCCCGGATACTTGTGTTCTGCGTAAGATTCGTAACATTTTGTAGCTAGTTTCTTCCTGTCAGGTGTTATTAACTAAACATGGAAAGCTATCCGACTTCCTGCAGCTACATTTGAAAAAAACAAATAAAATGCAATCTTTTTTCACCGTGTAATTACTTATTTATGTCTCAGAAGCTAGAAGTTTAATGTTACATTATTATTAAACTGGAAGTTTTAATGTTTCAATTATTATTATTATTATTATTATTATTATTATTATTATTATTATTATTATTATTATTATTATTATTATTATTATTATTATTATTATTATTATTATTATTATTATTATTATTATTATTATTATTATTATTATTATTTAAAAAAACAAATATATACAAGCAGGTGTCTCTCCATTTGCAGAGATAAATAAAATTTGAATATATTAAGACGTATCACAGATATAGAGTTAATAGAGTTACATAAATAAAAGGTTGACTGATAATGTTACACAGACGCACACGGCAACACTAATACAGACTACATTTACAGACATACGAGTATGAGTTGAGTACTTGAACGAATGTGTATTAAATGTTTCTTTGCTAGATCGCTATTTGGGGCAGATAGCACTTATAGGACGAATTTTGCAGCGACACTCTTGAAGATAATGTCAAGATGCGGCATACCGCAAATAAATTCTAATATGTCACAAGAGGGATGAAAGTTGCAGCCCGTCACTGTTTTCAATGTTTCAATATGACCCATGACTAATTGAAAGCCTCTCCCCATCCCTTCTGCACTGCTCAAGTCTTCTCCTCTACTCTCCTATCCTATTTTGATATTTGTAATTTTCACAATTTTTATTCATTTTAATACGCTGCACTCACTGACATAACTGTTGTAACTCCCTGACGGTTCATCTTCAATATCAGCAATTTGTTTCGAGCTATATTATAGTGCTCAAGAGAATTCATGAACAATCCACGTCCAAAAAACTAATGATTATTTTGATTGCGTTGTTTATGAACGGAACAGATGCAGAGTGTTTTATAAAGGAAGGCAATTATTGAAGCCAGTCTCTTGTGGCATTTGTAAATATCACCGCTTTTGGCAGGTGTAGCTAGGCTTGATGCGATATCTAAAGCACTGATGACAGAGAACTACAGCTGCTGCATTCACAACTGAGTGATGATGATTATGAAGATGATGTGGAGCACTCAGGTGTTGCTATTATACTTCATAAAGTTAAGGGCGTAATAAGAGAGATATATCACAAATAAATCTCCAAAGAATATTAAACACATTAAAAATTAAAAGGAGGATTTTTAGTTGCCAAAAATTGGTGAAATATTAGCTTTTAGTTGCTCGAAGTTTCCAAAATAGCCGAAAAGTTTTTTTTATAGCGTTGTAATTTAACACTGATAGTGACCATGAGCAGAGTACAAAATAAAAATATGCGTCTTATTATAATTATAAATGTTGCAAAAAAATTATCTTTTATTTTTTCTCTGCATATTGTCACTATCAATCATTAAAAAATTAATCAATATCTCCTTCAAAATTATCATCTTATGGGTCACCAGGATATTCTTCATACTTAAACACAAGAAAAAGACCTCTCTACATTGACAGTCTTGCTAATAGTGCGTACTGGGAATTCTGCCACATTCAATAAGCCGAAATCTTCAGGTGCGTTAGCTACTTTCTTACCACAATTAATGAGTTTTAGCTGTTCAGAAATGCAGCACTTCGTATAGTATGTTCGCTTGGGGATAGCTGTTCTGCAACTCTTCAAAAAGACAAAGAACTGGGCTGCAAGGTGGTGTAGTTATTTATTATCGTTACAAGTGAGGATTTTGTTGGAACCTTTGCCATAACCTTTTAAGCATAGGACAGTAAAACTCCTATAAAAGAGCCAATTTGATCTGTGTTGCTAAAAAACAAAAAACTTTCCAAAACTTCAAAATAGTTTTAAAAACCTTGAAAAGGTTGCAGAACTAGTTTTAAGTTGAAAACTAAAAATCATCTCTCTACATGTTGTAGGATTTATTAAAGGCGTGGTTACTCTAAAAAAATTTTGTTAGCCACACACCACGCAGCTTTGATACTAGAGAAAATGTACGTTGCGGGTTCCACTTTATGTTACAAACAAAATTATTTTATCTCGTCAGATTTTTTGCTATACAAGTGCTACAGAAATTGTAATATTTGTTCCCTGGGGAAAGAGGAGGAAAAGGACAAAGTGATTTGCAAAACTGCTGCCCATAGTTAAACATTATGAATTTGAAATAAATAAATGACTTACTTACTAAATGAAAGTAATTCAGTTAATACTTGATAACTAGAAAATTTACCTTGGCATTCCTGGGGGTCACCTGTCTGAAAACTGTTATTTCTTTTTCTTTTAAGTCAATGTCTTGGAGGGGAAACTGGACTTCGCCAATGATATCATCTCTTGAATATCTGCAAAGTGAGAAAACTTAGTTTAAGTGTAGTTGTTTTGCGAACAAACAGAGATCCAACTTTCAAAAGCAGGGCTACATAATACATAATAGATATCTGTAGGACGACTGAGACCACCCTCTTTATTAGTGATAATTCTTTAAGATGCATTGAACAGACAGGAGCGTCTCAGTCACTTCCCTGGGGTACGCTGTGCCAACATTGACATTTTCCTCAACGAGCTTTGTCGCCGAGTTTTAGGATGAAACTGCAGGAAAGTCATTTTTCTGCTGGACACCTATCCATAAACTGACCAAACTCGGTGTTGCACCAGTTTTGGTCATTATTGTGACCACTCGGCTATTAATCTCTCCCAAATTGTCCTAGCGGAGCATGCTTTTGTTAAACCTCACTCTAAGTTAGCACACAAATATCTGGATGCATTCACGTAAGAAAGGGGCATCTAATTTTTAAATTTTCTAGTTGCATGAAAAACATTAGTATAAACTTGATTCAGTCGCTTGGTGTTTTAATGAATGTGCAAACAACAGGCCTAGACCAAGTACGGAAGCTGTAACCTACCTGTCAAAACTGAGTATAATAAACTGAAGTGTCACTCCCTGAAGCTGGTTAAAGTTAATCCCATAAAAGGTGAACTCTTCATTGTAAACCGGATTGAGTGTTTTCCTCAGAACTCTTGTCTTTACTTTGTGTTGTTTGTCTGGCAGAAGTTGAAGCTTAATATACGGGTCAGAGTGGCCAATCTTCGGATCTTTTGCTGGTACGTTTGTTGCTCCAATAATTGTTACCACAAACGCACTCTTTTCAAAGTTGTATTTGACTGTGAAGTTCAGTTCGCCCAACGTGCTTTCAGTGTCAACAGCTTTAGAATCTTCTTCTTTGTCATTAACTTCGTCTATTGAGGTCATCATGCCTTTGGTTTCTTTCTCATTCTCAATCTTATATTTAGCAGTTTTTGCTTCACTTACATCAGTAGGAGAGCCACCACTCTTTGGTGTCACTCCGAGTCGCTTTTCCTGTCCAAAATCCTTGCTGGACTGTGTGGGACTTGGACTCTTTTTTGAAACAAGATGGATGGTTTTCGCACCGCTTGGTGACGTCATGAGACTTCCGGTTGTAGTGGATTTTTCGTGCAGTGTTTTCCGAATGACGGAGGATAAGGGACTGCCCTGATGGCGTCTACGATAGTATATGTAAATCATTAGTACCATGACTGCCAAAAAGACAGTGCCACCAACACAGATTCCGATCAGAGCTGAGGAAGAAATGTTTTCCGAGGGGACTGTAATAAACAAACATCAGGTCTAATTAACTAAAAATATCACAAACAACAAATATGTTAAATTTGAAATGATTGGATAAATCTCTGTCAATAAAACTGTATTAAAACTGAAACAAGTGAAAAATTTGAAAAGTATAAACTATTGTTATGAGTGCGGACATCTGCTGGTGATGAGGCGTACCAATAGTTACATTTATTTGGATAGTATTGGACTTACACATTATTATAAATTTGTATGCACTAATCATACAGACTAAAAATGGCTATAAATTTTATGGTAAATTACAATGTGAACGCAATTGGAATTATTTTTGTCGCGCTTCACCAGGGTTTGCGAGAAACAAATGTCAACATTCGATTAAATTCTTTATGGCATAGCGGCCTATAACTTTACTGACGTCAAATATAAGTCATATAAAATGACATAAATTTCATATTCATGTCCAGTAGGTAAACCTTTTGTCTTGTCCCTTAGCTGGAGACGTTTTATTAGTACTTGTGTGATGCATTCATTCTCATGGAATTACAATTACCGCGAGGCCTTCTCAACCTACACAGCAGAAAAGATGAAGCCACTCAACGCGTCAATAATATTATACGACCCGATGCTGTCAACATAAGTACAGTACATATAACCACTGTCAAACCCCAGGCAGCAAATCAATATGACAGAAGTAAATGATTGTCATGCTGCAAAGCCACAGTGGTTGACCTTAAAGCGCCCCAAAATGGAAAATAGACGAGAAAACAGTAAATGAAAGAAAGAAAAGACATAAGCCCACGTTCACACACGTGCGGGATCGCATAAATAACAGAACTAGAGAAAGGGAGAGAGAAGATGCAGAAAGAAAGAGAAAGGGCGAAAAGTACTTTTGGAAACGAACATTTGGACATCAGGATATTTCGGGCCCAGTGCAAAGTAAACTGTACTGTCACACCGTCCTCTCCCCTCCTATGATACAAACTAATTGTTTTCAACCCTGATTATTTTATTTTAATAGGTTATTGCGAAATGCGCAAAAATTAAACTATGCAAGTGCACCTGTAACACACTGCCAACAGATCAACAGCTTTTTCTATTACAACTTATTACTTCATTAGGACCAAATATATTAAACAATATCATATTGGAGCCCTTGGCATTTTTAAATAGAAATAGGATCTGTTTCAATTTAATTAGAATGTTCAGCAAAAGTAATATGCAAAGTAAAGTTTGTAAAAATTAAAAAGAACAATTTAATAACTTACAACATTTAGCAAATGTAGTATAAGAATATACAAAATACACCGTTTTATAAGTAGTTTTGTAGTTAATCAAGTGTAGGAATCAAATGTTATTTATTGAGTGCAAGTGCAGACGATCGTGTTAGTAATATAAAAAATTAACGAAATTAATTTCTGTGATTAACCCGGCCGGACGTCCTACTTTTGACAACAAAACAAAGTTCCGGATATTTTTTGCACGATAAGTAAAAACAAGTCTCTTTAATGTATAAATACATAATTCAGTAGCATGACTTTTCTTGAAGCAAACTAATTATCAGACATGTTATACAAGTTTTCACACTTTCTATAACAGTTCAAGTTGTTTGCTAAAAGCTCTAGAATAGGCTTCTGATTATCTTGACTAGAAGTATCTAGACTCTTTGGCTTTATGAGAGATATTAAGGTAAAGTTACGTATTGCGTGAGGTATAACGATGATTACACGTATCAATAAAAGGTAAAAATAAAGAATTAACACATTATGAAAGTCAAGAGAGAAACTTGTTGTAATAGTTTTTCCACAGTTCACATGTCTTTTACACCTTTGGCTTCGCCACTTTTGAATGCAATGGGATATTATTGTTATTATCGTAAAAATGCTTTTGCAAATTCATAACTAGAATTAGCAAACAAGCTGGGCGCCAATTTATCATTTTTGATAGTATTGTCGTTATTTTACAATATCTTAAAGCAAGACGAAATCTAGCAAGGGATCGCTTCATTTCATCATACACGTTGCCGAAACGAAGAGAGCTTGCTGTTTCTATACAAACAAGATTAATCTGGACCAAGATATTTTTCTTTTACGTAATCATTCCAACCAGGAATGATATTATTTGCTGAGCTTCTGGTATGTAAAACCGCATATCTGCATTACGTACTAATGAAATTATATCATCGCACAAGTTATCCATTAATAGCCTGGGGGTAGTTGGAAAAGGACATTTGCCCATAACATCTCACAATTTCACTATTTACGGTGAGCAAATCACAAAGCTGTTCATTGCCCCAATTAGGTGCATCTGCCCGGACTTTGAGGATCCTTGATAATGGTGTAGAATCACTGACGTTACCAGAGATAAAGAAAAGGGCCTCATGTCAATAGTGAGACACAAAAGTAATGATTATAAATATTACAATTGTTCAAAATATTCATATTAACAATACTATTGCGCATATGAAACGTTGAAAAACAATAGTGCAGTACGTCATAAGAAAGACCGAGATAAGTACAGGTAGGTGTCATCAGCTAACATGTTTAAATCAGACAGCATAATATCTACTAGCACTGCACATTCTGGTAAGGGCACGACGGAATTCCTTATTTGAGTCAGAATTGAAATCACCCAGTGCGCAGGCGATATTGGTGTCAGCAGTTTCAATAGATGCATCTAATATGCCAAAACAGTCTCTAAACGCATCATAGTTTTCAGGTGAATCATATGGTAAATATACTTTTATAATTACAATTATACATTTATAAATAAGCATTAAGAAAATTACTAATAATTATCTTCTGTTGACATAAAAATCGTGTATCAGAATTTTTGGTCACCAATTTCATGAACGTTAAAATTAACGTTCATCCGCGTTAAAATAAAGTGACTTCTCCGCAGAAGCGCAAGACCGCCATCGAGTTTGTAGCTATTGCTTAATACGTGGTGAAAGATATTGTTGGGCTAGTAATAAAACCTATTCACTAGCAATTTGCATATACATAGGTGAGAGTTTTAATTAGATGTAAAGTTTACAGAAAGTATTTATTACGTGGAATAAAATATGTAAACTATTTATAACCTGACACGTTTACTCATATTTTTTCGTTTTTCAAATGTTCGACTTTGAACATATAATTTCCACATATAGTTTTATTTAAATAATTACAGATATTCCAACGTTGTCAATAAACATGCACGTAATACTCACTTGCTACGGCTATCTTTTCCATTTTTTCAAACTTTACCAATCACAACGCAACTACATATTGTTTTTCTTCTTATAACTTGTAAATTCCATCAATTGGTTACGTGCGACAATGTACATAGAAGCATGATGGCTTCTCGAATCGGTGTCAGCTGACGTGCGCGCGCACGTTATGTTGGCTTCAGACACTCAATTTCTGACGTTAAATTCGACATTCCACCTTTTCTAATTAAAACTTGCAAAATTATCGAGAAGTAGGCGTCATTTTGCGGAAAAGCTTTTTAGCGATACGACTTCTTGTAAAAAAGATGAAACTGGAAATACTAAATGCGAATTTAGTGGACCTTATACTATGTATGTCAGGAATTGTACTGATTAATATCTGTAGTACATTAGCAACAATGTAATTTTCTCTCATTTCGCCCCACGAATTACGAATTTCTTCAATTTTATTGGGATAAGCATTTGAAATGACTTCAAAAAAGCAAATTGATAACATCTATACTAGTCGTTTTTATGCCAAAAAATTCAGGTAAATAAAATGCTCTTTGTTTTTAGTTAAAAAGAGAAATAATTGTGAAGCCGAATCACCATTAAAGAGGAAATAATTTTTGTCCTAATAAAATGGAACGTAACTTTGATAAAATTATATCTAATTTGTACCTTGGTTCATTTGATCCTTACTCAAAATCCTTACTTTGATCCTTACTTACACAGTTACGTCAAACATCCATACTGATCCTGCCACCTTTCGGGAGGTCAAAAAATCATGAAAAAGACATTTCTTTGATTTTCAATTAACTGATAAGTCATAAACTTCGCAGGTTTTTTGACGATTTTATTCATTGCAAAATAATTTCTAGCGTCTTAAAAACAAGATTTGCCAACTTATGTCGAACACAGTGGCCGCTACCGCATGTAAAGGCGTACATGCTAGAATTTTTCAGGTGCGGATTGCTGAGTGCTGCCATCTACGCCTGTCATCTAAATTACAGTTTGTTTGCCCAGTAGCGTGCACCTTAGTATTGCTGAATGAATTCACATCCAAAGCCGCGAGCATGGCCGTGTTTCTCATTTTACTATGCCTGGTCCAGTGTGGTTTACTCGCGCCAAAAACAGTAGATTATTACGTTCACGTGTGTTACGTTTGTCCTGGGTTGGGTGACCGAGTGGTTTCGATTTCAGACTGCAACCACGCAGTCTTGAGTTCGATACTAGCAGTTGTCAACGCCAGGGCATGTACCCTACATGTTATTTATGTAATTCGTTATTTGTGTGTTGAGTCCGTCGCTAAAGTGTAAGTCGCTAAATAACCGTTAGCGCTAATGTTGTCTGTTAAAGCAAAACCAAACCCTACCTTAAACTGTATGTCAAAACAATCTACTCTTTAAAATATTGAAAGGAAACAGCATTTTTTTTCAAAAATTACTTACGTGAAAGAATTATTACCACACAAGCACAATTTCACGTTCGTGCCACTAGTTCTTCGCTGTTTCACGCATTTTGCCATTCGCTAGTTAGACGGGCACTAGGGCCTGCATTTCGGAAACGCATTGCACAAAAAACAAGTGCTGTACCTCTCAGTTCAGATTTATTAGTTTGTGACGAACTACACACATTCAACAGCTCAGGCGTGAGCACAGCAGTAAATTCGAAATTTGAATTTTTACTCTAAAACTTGCCCAGTTTTAGTACAACACACTGAATATCTTACAGTAGCACTGTACTTCAATTTTCGCTTTCGCAAACACGTGCAACACGCTCGTGGAATATCTTTGCTGTTGAAAATTATGTTAGTTTGTGATGTCATCAATAGTTGGGCATGTCTGCCGTTAATTAAATTTTAAAATTATTATTCAATTACCAGAAACGCTTTTGCAATATTAATTGTGTTAAAATATTTACTTTTTGACGGACTTGAAAATGGGGTAGTATATGAAAAATCATCCTGTCTTCCTTTTAACCTGTTTGGTTAAGACACTGTCAACACGTTTCAAAGATGGACATCTGTAATAACATCTTTAGATTTCTTGGGAACGATTGCACTACTGTGCTTGCTATAATATATAATCTCGCGGATTGTTTGAAGGAAAGAGCTTTTAATTTCGTACTGCAGTATAATTTTGGTTGACAGAAGCAGAACTGCAAAGATTACAATTTCAGAGTTCAGTGCAGAACAAATATTCGTTTCAATTAAATTTTGTTACAAAAGCGCAGCAAAATTCATACAAGAGTTAATACAAACTAAGACCTTCTCAGAAGTTTATGATAATACATGTGAGTAGTAAGTACATGTTAATAATGTCTTCTGCCATTGTTTTAAGACACCATGAGGGGTCACGATAACACGCGAACAAACTTTCATCAAGTTGCAAAAAATTGAACGCCGTGCCGTTTGTAGAAATTGTGGAACGCTCTATAGACAAGGTATGAAAAGTAGGCATAAGTTGTCGCCCTGTCGGGGCTTCTACGCCGGCTTTTTGGCATGAAGGTACTGGCAAATAACAGGGCGAATCAGCATCAACGAAAATGTTCATAGTCGTGGTAATGTTAGACGGGTTATTAATTGTGACATGCATGTTGCTACCAACCATATGTGAAGACAGTGTTACGTTAATAGCAAAAGTACTTTAATTATAATTCTTGTTAATGATCACTTTTTCAGTTATGGCTTGCAACTGTAGCCCTATGTTACACTATTGCATCACACATTACATTATTAAATTTTGAATAACTGTAAAAAGCCAGAACCGCCACCCACAGATTCTCCTAACTCAGCAATGGTTAATAGATTGGAATGACTTCCTTCCTTAATAAACATCAAAGTGACACACTATGGTACTTCCAAGTCTTACTGAAATTATGCTTAGGTGATTCCTGTGGTCAGATTACACTGTTATGCAGCTCAAATTTACATTCACTTGACCTACTCACCGCTGGTTACTATATAACTTAATTATTGCCTCGCTAAATAATGGTCTCTGATTTATCGAGTAATTCGTACTTTGAAACCCGTATTCTTCCCGCAGAGCAAGTAGTCAAACAACGTTGGAACGTGATCGAGTGTATATTCCAGGGAACCCAGGCTCGGCTCTTGAGAATGCTTAACTCATTCGAGAAGACAGATATACTGAACCAGTTTTTGTAAAAAATGTGGTTCACTGCAAATTAGAGCAGGCGTCTTTGAGCCTATGTTATGTGACGACTTACTGCTTTGAGATCTTAATTTCCATGTGTAAAAGCATCCTCTAAATATGAAAAGTTGTTTTAACAAGAGTGTCACATGTTTCATCTTGATCGCTATCTTGCATTTAACAACACACGCGTATTAGACGCAGTCATGGACGTTGGACAGCTGACGACACCATCTTTAATCTTGCTATGCATGTACATTCTAGTTACAAAACTAGCGGATTGCAGTCTATTTTAGTAATTTAATTTATTTCACCAGCAAAAGACATATCATAGTTGCGCGTTATAAAGAAAATTTATAATACAATATAATCACAAGACAGTAACAATTATGCTTGTGCTTTTACAATATATAATAATGTAGTAATTGGATTGGTAAAAGCACAATGACCCGATGGAAGTGAACCTAGTAACAGCAATTAAAAAGAGATATATTTTTATTTATTTCTTATTTAATTTTTTTGAGAATTTATTTTTTATTAAAACTACAACAAACACATAACACAGATTTACGAGATCACTAAAATTGCAATACTAATCGGCAGTACACTAAATTATTCAGGTAGATAGATAGGTAGACAAACAGACAGACGGACAGATAGACAGACAGAGAATCACAACGATTTGATGCAAACAACAAACTTCCATCTATGCCATCTTGGTAATTAAATATTGAAAATGCTCTTCTCAGAATTGTAGAAAATTGAATGATAAAAGGTGAGTGATATAACAGTAATAGAAGTAAAAGTTAACCTAAACCAATTTGCCTGATTACCTTAAGCGTCTACCCTTTCTCTAAAGTTGTAATAGATACCGTAAGAAATCGATTAAACCCATTAGATGACTTTAATCATCTTATTCTTCTGTCATGTGTGGTTACTCTATATCTGTGTTAAACACTTTGGCATTTGCTTAGTGGTTTCATATTTCCAATGACGTAATTACTTCAAGTTAGTCTTGCACAGCTGAAAGGTAAACAGTATAAAGGACAATGTGATTCATTTTGACAGAAAGCTGAAATTTAAGATTAATTCTACTTCACAGCAACTCCTATGTACCTGCTAGTAATTCATGTAGAGAGGAATAGCAGAGACCAGTATAGTTGTTTGCCATGTCCCATTAAGACGAAATTTTGCTGCCCTCAGTGATTTAAAGTTGTGTAATTGAGTGTTTAGATTTTTATTTAAAAAGTGAAAGAGCAGAGATTTTAGTGTAGATCAGATAAACTGCAGTACAAAAGGATGTGGGTTACCTAGTTTGTGCCGGAGCTGCACAAAAAAAAGAGAACGCGTAAATCAGCAGATATTTCAGCGATTGATACAACAGAATTTCGTAAAACAATTATGCAATCATTTATAGAGAATCTATCTCAAGCTATATGGTGTTTAAAGAACTTACGTGAGCGTTTTGTTTGAAGCTTAGCTTCTCAAACATTACAATCAAATTTATATCAATATTTCATATAAAATTTTGATATAAAAAGTAGCTATAGATTAAAACACTCCTGTACCTAAGCCTAGAAATCACAAAGCAAACTGCAACAATAAACTGCCTACCTAACACTGTGACAAACCTGCCAAATTAGATGAGATAATTAGCAGAAAATAACTTTAAACTTTAAGTTACTTCCATTAAAAGTTGGTTATAATTTTACTGGAGTCATCATACAGCAACGAAATATGTTATAACTGCTATTCTTGCAACGTTGTAACTCATTTAAGTATTGTAGACTCCAAGACACTGCCTAATCCCTTGTATAGTGAAAACATACATACTATCATTCTCACATCACGAACTGGAGCTACGCCATTTACCGACCTATACCATGTTGCATGTACATCACTTTCAACTAATCTATTACCATAATACCTCACAGAATCGATCCAGTCCAAATAATAAGAAATCTTTACAGCCAAATTCATTCTCACAATGTCATCGTAACCACTAGACGATACACCAATTACCTCTCCTGTGCGTGTTAATATCATCGGTCCTCCAGAATCACCTGGAGTAAGACTACGCCCTGTATGATATGCACAAATAAGAACAGTTGAGTTAACTGGACTACATCTGCCATCAGTATATACTGTTAGTGCTGCCTTTGTCTTTGAGCCTGGCAACCCTTCTTTTCCCCATCCAACTATTGTAACTTCTTCATTGCGATAGTGACTTCTGTAGCAAGCAGGCAAAGTGGCAGGTTGAAGATCATCAGTAAACTTAACAGGCTCATTCATTCGAACTAAAGCAATATCATGCTCACTAGCGTAACTCATATTCTCAACAAGAATCATGTTAGCATCAAAACCTGGGTGCATCTTGTACCAAGACATCCAACGTTCTACTCTTGTCTCAAACAAGTTATTGCTTCCCATATAAATTTTCGACTGTTCTCCTACACTTTTATCTAAAACACAGTGAGCTGCTGTCAGTATCCACAAGTTATCTATTAGAAAGCCTGAACAAATATAAACACCCATATTGAAAAAAAATCCAACCAAATATGTAAATTCCCTCCCTGTTACTTTCTGTCCTCCTTCTATCTTTGGTTCAGCTGGCAATCCTGAAACATTGTCAGATGGAACTCTAGAAGGTGTAGATGATGTAGACAGAGTTTCACAAAACAAGAACCACGTGGGACACACAAACAAAACACCAGCAACTAAATTCATGTAGGCTTTCAGTCCTCAAGAATAAGTATTTTGATGGCACCATAACACACCCAGTTACTACCGAGAACTGTCAACATTCATCATTACATCATGTCTTAATCCTTCATTATAGGCTGGGCTTCTACACGTGAACTTTGAATAAAAAATCTCAATAACTTCAATCAATATTTGTCACTGATACTCGCAAAGTTTTTTTTGTATGAACAAGGCAGAAATTAAACAAAATAAAAAAGTCGCCATAATGGTTAATGGCTGGATTCATAAGTTGCACAAGCTGCATAAGAAAGAATTCTTTAAAATAAAAATACAGACAGATTCTATTTGACGTCATAATAGAGAAACGCAGAACATGAAAGAAGAAGTGACGTCATTTATGAGATGACATCAGAGCACGAGTGTAGAAGTGTTCAGATTTTATTTTTGCAAAGCTCTAGCGAAAAAGTATACTGAATTTATTCTTTCAGAGCGTGAGTGTAACAAGTATAACCAGTATAGAGAATTCTCTATTGTAATTTGTAAAGCACGAGTGTATGATATGTGTGGGGAGAAAAATACAGAATTTATACTTGCAGAGCACCAGTGTAGAACTGTACGAATTTTGTTAGCAGAAACATGTTTCATCAATATTATGGCAACTTGTTGAGCAACTTCTCTCTGATAGAAAAAGTTGCACATATGAAAGGCTTCACAACTTTTCTTACAAGTTCCTTTTTACGTCGACTGAAGTTCCTACATGAATATTCTACTGGTAGGATTTTCAGGTGGAGAGCATAAGACGAAATTTTGCTGCCCTCAGTGATTTAAAGTTGTGTAATTGAGTGTTTGGATTTTTATTTAAAAAGTGAAAGAGCAGAGATTTTAGTGTAGATCAGATAAACTGCAGTACAAAAGGATGTGGGTTACCAAGTTTGTGCCGGAGCTGAACAAAAAGAAGAAAACGTGTAAATCAGCAGATACTTCAGCGACTGATACAACAGAATTTCGTAAAACAATTATACAATCATTTATGGATAATCTCTTTCAAGCTATATGGTGTTTAAGGAACTTACATGGAGCGTTTTGTTTGAAGCTAAGCTTCTCAAACATTACAATCAAATTTATATCAATATTTCATATAAAATTTTGATATAAAAAGTAGCTATAGATTAAAACACTCCTGTCCCTAAGCCCAGAAATCACAAGCAAACAGCAACAATAAACTGTTTACCTAACACTGTGACAAACCTGCCAAAGTAGATGTGATAATTAGCAGAAAATAACTTTAAACTTTAAGTTACTTCCATTAAAAGTTGGTTATAATTTTACTGGAGTCATCATACAGCAACGAAATATGTCATAACTGCTATTCTTGCAACGTTGTAACTCATTTAAGTATTGTAGACTCCAAGACACTGCCTAATCCCTTGTACAGTGAAAACATACATACTATCATTCTCACATCACGAACTGGAGCTACGCCATTTACCGACCTATGCCATGTTGCATGTGCATCACTTTCAACTAATCTATTACCATAATACCTCACAGAATCGATCCAGTCCAAATAATAAGAAATCTTTACAGCCAAATTCATTCTCACAATGTCATCGTAACCACTAGACGATACACCAATTACCTCTCCTGTGCTTGTTAATATCATTGGTCCTCCAGAATCACCTGGAGTAAGACTACGCCCTGTATGATATGCACAAATAAGAACAGTTGAGTTAACTGGACTACATCTGCCATCAGTATATACTGTTAGTGATGCCTTTGTCTTTGAGCCTGGCAACCCTTCTTCTCCCCATCCAACTATTGTAACTTCTTCATTGCGATAGTGACTTCTGTAGCAAGCAGGCAGAGTGGCAGGTTGAAGATCATCAGTAAACTTAACAGGCTCATTCATTCGAACTAAAGCAATATCATGCTCACTAACGTAACTCATATTCTCATCAAAAATCATGTTAGCATCAAAACCTGGGTGCATCTTGTACCAAGACATCCAACGTTCTACTCTTGTCTCAAACAAGTTATTGCTTCCCATGTAAATTTTCGTCTGTTCTCCTACACTTTCATCTAAAACACAGTGAGCTGCTGTCAATATCCACAAGTTATCTATTAGAAAGCCTGAACAAATAGAAACACCCCTATTGAAAAAAATCCTACCAAATATGTAAATTCCCTTCCTATTACTACCTGCCCACCTTCAATCCTTGGTTCAGCTGGCCATCTTGAAGCATTGTCAGATGGAACTCTAGAAGGTGTAGATGATGTAGACAGACTTTCACATAACATGAACCACGTGGGACACGCAAACAAAACACCGACAACTAAATTCATGTAGGCTTTCAGTCGTCGAGGCTAAGTATTTTGATGGCACCATAACACACCCAGCTCTTACCGAGAACTGTCAAAGTATCATACACACGAAAAGCGTATTTTTCCCTCAAGGACGTGACTTTGGTTAATTGTTCAATTTGTACTGATCGTTTAAACGTTTTAGTTGAACAAAGTTTGTTACGTTCTACTATTAACAAAAGCCGCTTGGATTCACAACATTTGAGAGAATTATTGTTAATCAACTGTTTTCAAATTAATTATGTTACACATTTGGTAAAAGATACGGTTACTTGTATGCATCTGTCCAAATGAGAGTCGATTACATCGATACCTGATCCTGCAGGTCTAGGTTTGGGCTTGAGCACATTCTACAAGTGAATTTTGAATGAAAATCTCAAAATGTCCAAAAATATTCGCCTGAATCAGCGACGAATACAAAACTCTATAGTTGTCAAGTAATGCCAGCAAAGCTTTTTTGTTTGTAAAACACAGAAATTAAAAAATATAGAAGTTGCAATGGCTAATGTAGCTGGATCCATAGACTGCACAAGCTGTAGAAGAAAGAACTCTTGAAAATGAAGAACAGACAGATTCTATGTGACGTCATAATACAGCGCTGCAACACTTGAAAAAGCAGAAGCAGACGTCATTAATGAGATGACATCAGAGTGTAGAAGTTTACAGAATTTATTCTTGCAAAGCATGAATGTAGAAGTATACATGATTTATTCTTGCAAAGCATGAATGTAGAAGTATACATGATTTATTCTTGCAAAGCATGAGTGTAGAAGTATACAGGATTTATTCTTGCAATGCAGGAGTGTAAAAGTATGCCGAACGTATTTTTGCAAAGCATGAATGTAGCAGTGAACAGAATTTATTCTTGCATGGCACAGGTGTAGAACTGTACGAATTTTATTGCAGAACCATGTTTCGTCAATGTTATGGCACATTCAGATGTGGAGATCTCTCGCTAAACTTGTTGAGCAACTTCTCTCTGATAGTAAAAGTTGTACATATGAAAGACTTAGCAACTCATCTTACAAGTTAACTCTCAACAACTCGTGCAATAAGTTCCCAAACCGTTTTGTAACAGCATTCACAAATAAAAAATAAATGAACAAAAATAAGATTAAGTAATAGACATGTGAAAAGAACTCTGATTAAAATAAATGATTTTTAAACTTCCTTTAACTAGTATTTTGGTGGTTTGTGTTAAAAAATCTGCTGTGTATCCCCGGTTTCTTATAAAAGTTCAAATAAAAACAGTTATGTAATATACTAATATATATATATATATATATATAATGCTATTTAAGAAACAGTATAGAACATCATGTAGTAATATTAGTAACAGTTTTAAAATGTTAGACAATTACTACAAAGTGAATTATTCATTATTTGGTATAAAGCTGGTTTCTCTGTAATATACAATATATATATATATATGTTAAAAAACTTGTAACAATTTTATTGCAAAATGTACAATGTTTACAGATTATAAACTTTTATGACACATTATGATACCACTACAGTAGAAAATTTTCAACCTCTCCAAATGCTATCTCAAGACCAACTGGAACTTGCATGCCTGGGAGAATAAAGCTCTAATCACATGACCAGACATACAAGTTCCTATTGGAAGGTACATTAATTCATGCAAAGGTCACCTATACTCTACATGTTAAACCAACATCAAATTTACTTGGCTTCTTATATAGCAGAATACATTAAGTTCACTAGTTGCTTCTCTTCCAAACTTTATCTAATTTTCAATAGTCATGGAAATTAGGAGATGGGGAGGCTTATTGAGGCTGCAGCTAAAAAACATTTGTAGAAAACTGACATTTAATTTTGTAGGGGCATAGGGGAAAGTAGAGACCAAATATCAAAAATGGATGAATCTTGGCACGACCCTCTCTAATTTATTTGAGAGGATTGTGTATAAAGAACTTTAATGACAACAATATTTTGAACCAGTGCAAGCCAGTTCCAGTTGATAGTAAAGTCAATCAATTGGTGTCTATTGTCATAAAACATACTCTGATCTAAACACTAGTTATGAGGTACAGGCAGTAAAGCTGACTTTTCTTGACATAAGTAAAGCTTTCGACAAGGACGGTCAAAGAGGTTTCACATTTAAATTAACCCAGTTTGGATTCAGTGATCACTTAGTAAGTTGGCTAGCTTCTTGTTCATCTGGCTATAGTCGACAAGTTGTTATGGTATTTGATCAGATTCTTTGTCCTGTTGCTGATATCTCTCATGTTTCTATCATAGGCCCGTTCTTATTTATTGTCTATATAAATGACATTATTCATAATATACAGTAGCAATCTTGGCCCTTTCTTCTTTCTTGTCTGTATAAACGACATTCTTTATAATATACAGTGCCAGTCCTGGTCTTGATATCACTCTGGGCTCTACCTAGGCCCTTTCTTGTTTATTTTCAATATAAACAACATCATTTATAATAATATATAATAATTATACAGTGGTAATCCTGGTCCTGATATCACTGTTGGTTTTATCCTAGGCCCATTCTTGTTTCTTGTCTATATAAACGACATTATTCATAATACAGAGTCACAGTCCTAGTCCTGATTACACTTTGGGCTTTGTCCTAGGCCCATTCTTGCTTATTGTCTATATAAACGACATTATTCATAATACAGAGTCACAGTCCTGGTCCTGATTACACTTTGGGCTTTATCCTAGGCCCATTCTTGCTTATTGTATATATAAACGACATTATTCATAATACAGAGTCACAGTCCTAGTCCTGATTACACTTTGGGCTTTGTCCTTGGCCCATTCTTGTTTATTGTCTATATAAACGACATTATTCATAATACAGAGTCACAGTCCTAGTCCTGATTACACTTTGGGCTTTGTCCTAGGCCCATTCTTGCTTATTGTCTATATAAACGACATTATTCATAATATAGAGTCACAGTCCTAGTCCTGATTACACTTTGGGCTTTGTCCTAGGCCCATTCTTGTTTATTGTCTATATAAACGACATTATTCATAATACAGAGTCACAGTCCTGGTCCTGATATCACTGTTGGTTTTATCCTAGGCCCATTCTTGCTTATTGTCTATATAAACGACATTATTCATAATACAGAGTCACAGTCCTGGTCCTGATACCACTGTTGGTTTTATCCTAGGCCCATTCTTGCTTATTGTCTATATAAACGACATTATTCATAATATAGAGTCACAGTCCTGGTCCTGATATCACTGTTGGTTTTATCCTAGGCCCATTCTTGCTTATTGTCTATATAAACGACATTATTCATAATACAGAGTCACAGTCCTAGTCCTGATTACACTTTGGGCTTTGTCCTAGGCCCATTCTTGCTTATTGTCTATATAAACGACATTATTCATAATACAGAGTCACAGTCCTAGTCCTGATTACACTTTGGGCTTTGTCCTAGGCCCATTCTTGCTTATTGTCTATATAAACGACATTATTCATAATATAGAGTCACAGTCCTAGTCCTGATTACACTTTGGGCTTTGTCCTAGGCCCATTCTTGTTTATTGTCTATATAAACGACATTATTGATAATATACAGTCCCAGTCATAAGTGCAAAGACTGTGATACTGCTTTTGCTCACGCAGGTCACTTAACACGTCATCGAAGAAGTGTTCACACAAAAGAAAAGCCATATAAATGTGATTATCCAAAATGTGATTCTGCTTTTACTAGAAGCGATGGTTTACATTTGCATTTGAAGACTCATAAAGGAGCTTTGTGCAAACTAATTAAACGTAGCAAGATAAAGAAATCTTGATAAAACCACATCGAAAACTGGGCCATTTCAGATAAGTTTTGGCGATATTCTATTAGTAGAACTTCATATACTTTTAAAATCTGTGTGTTTTAAAGAAATATAGCAAATGTAACTGAAGACAAATGTCTAAGGATGCATTTTTTGAAATGTTGGGAGTTTCATATTTACAGAGTTTAAAAAAAATTTGAAAATTGCTGTTGCCACTTGAAATTTCACTATAAATAGATGAAAACAAGATACGATTTTAACTTCACTGGGTCAATTGGTGAATTTCTTTTTACTGCAGCGTATCTGTACCCTGGCAGGGAAGGTCTCTGAATGGAGTGCAAAAGGACAGTAGTAAGCTCTGTAGTTTGCGATCGTTCCATTGTTAATAAAATTCTGAAACATGTATAGGGACAGAGCTCTTGAACTGATACAACCTTTCCAAACTTATATCACTGGTTTTCTTAAATTTAAACATGAAAACTTAAAATTATTTCTTTTTCCAAGTGCATTCGAAGAATTAAGTAAGTAATCTGGCAGGTAAGGTCAGTCAATGGAGTGCAAAAGAACAGTAGTAAGTTCTGTAATTTACAATCATTCCATTGTTAATATGGTGCAAAACTAGTAGTATAGCTCTGCAAGTTGTGGTCTTTTGCACAAAATATTAATACATGTCTGAATATCACGTCTTCACTTTTGGTGAGCAGGTATTTTTGGTTTATGATACCACCCTCTCTCAATATCCAATTTGTGTGCACTAATTCTACATCTCTTATACACAGTTTTTCGTTTGCTTGTATTTATATAATAATCGCTCACTGAAGATGACCAGATGAAACTTGTAATATGTTATTAACGTTTTCTATCCTAAAACTTTTGATAAGAGTTTTTCTTTTTATGATACTGTGACTGGATGTGCCAGTTGACCTAAACAGTGAATTGCATCACGAGCACTGCTTCCTGTAATATATCATCTTTATTTACACACAATGCTAGCATTACATATAATATAATAGGTAGTTTTATTTACATTGGTACGTACATTATGTTGTTAGTAGCGAATACAACATTTCATTAATAGTGTTAACTGTGAAACCTTCAATTACATATTCATTATACAAAGTCCAGAACAGAATGTCAACAAGTCTGTAAGCATGAGTAATGAGTATAATGGTTCAAGTGTGCTCTAATACGGTAACATTGTTTACTTGAAAAAAAATATTTACATTTATTTATCGTGCAATAAATCTTCAAAGCTCAGTCTCATCTTATTATAAATCTGAGTTCATTTCCGATCTTCAAGTCGAGTCCTTGTGAGGTGAAGTGACAATGTCGGATACCTGTACCATCCTCTGTCTGGATAAGGAGCCGGTAGGTGATGCCCGTTGGTCATCTACAGCTCCGGTCTGTCTGTAAGGTGACAATGTCTGTGTGTCCTCAATTGGTCTTATAGCAAAAATTTGTCTTATAGTTTGTGGCGCCATGAAGCTGTAAGTTCTGTCGTTAGACTCCCCGGTGTATTGTGGTTCATCTACAGTATATGTAGAGTTACCCTGATTAGATTCATCTATCGTATGCAAGTGCCTAGCACGGTCTTCTATAGTATAACTGCACATGCTCCTGTCTGGTTCGTGTACGGTACACGCTTGGCTTCTGGGGTCCGTCTCTTGAGACGAAGGTTCCTCAGGTGAAGAGAGCATTTTGACTGAAAATAAACATTGTGACGTCAAAGTAAACATATCTGAAAACTACATGGTAAGATGCAACGATGTATTTTTGTACAGAAAGTAGCTAATTTTTTTAGCTAATTAAAATTTGGCTGCTACTGATACCTGGCTGTCTTTCAATAGTGCTGCTGATACCTGGCTGTCTTTCAATAGTGCTGCTGATACCTGGCTGTCTTTCACTGGTGCTGCTTTTGTGAAATGGTTCAACCATCGCTGCAAAATTAAACAATTATTTTATGCTTTGACCTACTTGAAATTAATTGGTACCTTAACAATGTAAATCTAGACAAAAGGTTTGTCGATAAAAAACTAACAGAATACCTTACAAGTGCAGGTAAAAAATCTGACAGTTGAATATCCGAATTGTTGTCGCGAATCAGTTAAGTATTCGCCAGCAACGAGAGAATAACAATTTTCTTTTTTTTTTGTTAATGTGGAACTATTTGGCAAGGAGGCAGAGGAGTTGGGAACTACTTTTTTAGCAGACGGAAAGAAAATCGCTTTTGTGTTCATTTTTTACAGAGTTTGGTGTTATTTTGTATCTTTGTAAGATTTAATAAATGCGTTTAGAGTTCTGATTAATCGAAGTGTCTGAAGCATTTGTTTTTGTAAGTGTCTGTTTTACTTTAAACAAGCGCTTACCCGGATATCAGAGGGGGACACTCATTGCCCCCCTCACGAAGGGAAAGTTTTTTGTTAAATTCAATCATTCATAACCAATGGTAGAAGTGTTACTCGGAACGTAAAACGAGGGCATTTTCTATAACTGTGCAAACAACTAAATACATTTTAACTGTGGGATTTGTTTTTACTTATTGTTACTATTTTTATTATTAAGAATCATTACTGTTACTATTTTTATTACTAAGAATCATTATTGTTACTATTTTTATTATTAACAATTATTACTGTTGCTAGTTTTATTACTAAAAATCATTATTGTTACTATTTTTATTACTAAGAATCATTATTGTTACTATTTTTATTACTAAGAATTATTATTGTTACTGTTTTTATTACTAAGAATCATCATTGTTACTATTTTTATTACTAAGAATTATTATTGTTACTATTTTTCCTACTAAGAATTAATCTATGTTATTAACTTACTGATAGTATATACTTTTACCAATTGGGTGACCAGTAACAAAGTCACAGGAAAAAAGTCACAATTTTGGATAGAAAAGTCACAGGAAGAAAGTAAATTAATTTTGGCGTGGGTTAAGATTATGGTTATTTCTATATTCCTGTGATTCATTTCAATGTGACTTTTTCTTGTGACTTTAATACCTGTGACTTTTTTGTGACTTTAATACCTGACTTTTTGTGAATTTAATTACCTGTGACTTTTTTGTGACTTTAATACCTGACTTTCTCTTGTGACTTTATTACCGGTGACTTTTTCCTACCTGTGACTTTTTCCTTATGACTTTATTACCTGGCACCATTTCTTTTCACAGTTTCGTTGTGCATACTTGTAGCTGATGTAGGTCAAAGGTTTAGTGAGCTCAAGCAATTGTCGTAACTACAATTGTCACATGACATGTAGGTACAGAAAAGCCGTCTGTCACATAAGTTCCCTTACCACCTGTTTTGCTTGAATTTTTTTCTTAACTATGAATTAGTCTGTGCTTAGGGTAGTTTACTAGCAGGATCTGCCTTGGAAACAATAAATATGAAGTAGATAATGTACTAGCTAGCTATTAAAGCCTGAACTGCAAAGAGTTGTCAAGTGTACATAAATACATTGTCTGGTATTCTTAATCTTTCACATTTCCACGATATCATCAATCACTGGAGCTTTGAAAAGGCTAATTATCGTACCTGTTGACCTTGGAACAGTCCGGCTTCTGGAAATTGTTCCAAATGAAGTAGCTGCCGTATGAAAAAAAGATTGAAATTATACAGGACAATGTACACCCTTTCCGCAAGTAACAGACAAATTAGCGTAGTAGTAATGAAAATATATTACTAACATTTCACACATTTGTACTGAAATAGTAAACAATAATATTATTCAAGTACGTTATCAAATTGATAATGCAAACAAACAGATTTTTCATCAAACTCATTTGATAGCAACAGTAATAAAGTAAACAATGAATTACCTACAGCGTTTATTGCACACATAGGCACGAAAGCAATACTAAAATTTGAAAGTCTGAAAAAATTTCATTCCACTAGGACTCGAACACAAGACCTCCTGATACCGGGCAGCTATACTAATCATTACACCACATAGACATTTGACTTTTTCAGACTCAGAAATTTGCACTACAAGCCTCTAAAGTGCTATTAACAATAATAGTCGACGCTGTGTCATATCATAATGCGAAATCAATCAAACAATTGCATGAATTTATGTAGCAGTAATAGACAAATATTTGTAACACTATCACTAATTAAGGCAATTATACTGTCATTTAGCATGAACACGAGAAAATCCTTATAAACGCTACAAACCCAGAGCCTTCAGCAACCGAGTAGTAAACAGTTGGAACAGTCTAAACAGCAAGACTATAGCATCTAAATCCATAAATTAATTTAAACGAAATTTAGAATATGAGTGGAATAAAAAAAATTCTTGTACCATACACACACTAATGCCTGTAGAGAATAGGCATTACAGATGATCATGGATCTATCTATCTACCTCTATCATTGGATATACGGATAAGTGATAATACTGTTTAAACATTCACCTCTGTCAGTCGTTTCCTTTTTTCTGCTTATTCCAAAGACAAGGAATGGAATCAGGACAAGCAAAACGGCAATAGTAATGGCCATTGCTTTAATAAGAACTTCTGAAAGTGACTTTTCATCTGAAACGATATTCACTTGAATTAAATTGGGCGAAATCATTGAATGGCAATGCATTTTTGTCGTAATTAATTTTTTAATCAATTTCTTATTTCAATAAAAATGTTTTCAAAAGTGCTTACTGTATGATTGAGTGAAATACTAAAAAACTACAATACAATTAGATCTATCTATAATCAAAACGTCTACAAAACATTCAGCACTTTTTACATTGTTAATGTTAATGAAATGTCGTGTTAATGAATTTGAGTCATGTGACACATTATTTTAGGTTTTCTCTAAAGTAAAAAAATACAGTCCACAAGACAACATAAATAATCTTCTTATTAGTGCCAGTATCTTAAGTTAATATTAGACCATCTAGGCCATATTTTGTATAGTGCTGCCAGCTGTCAGTAGTTAAATAGAGCAAGAAATAGAACTGTAAGATGTGAACTTGGTATAATAAAGTTGCGTTTTGTTGCCTCCAAATTATAACCATTTTATCGTCTAATTGTAGACTCTACATGTCCATTTATAATCAACGATCACATCAGAATAATCAAATAATTTAATAACCATGTGTTCACATACTTATAGATGATAATTAGATTCGATTAAACTCTATTCGTCTCATCTAAAATTACGCATATAATAATATACAATGTTTCTTTAAGATGATATACACTACATTGAGACGGGGTGGCGAGAGACGACGAGGTCACCTAACAACCACCCCAATTTGTACGACATTGATACTTAATTAGTTAATCTAGTGACAATGTTAACCGCTTGTCGTGAGACATGTTTAATAAAATATGCATTATAAAGTTGTATTAAAACTTGCATTAGTAACTAAACAAATATATTTATGTATTTTTATCAATATCTAAATAACTTGAAGCCTTTGTTAGTGTATGCAAAATAACCGATAAACTAAAATAAAAATGCCTTACAGAATTATAATTATATATATATTTTATATATATATATATATACATATATATATATATATATATACAAATTCTAAAGTAAGGAACAGAAACCACTTTCTTACCCAAAACTTGTCGAACTTCCAAATCAGCATGAAAGGTTTTTCTGTCATTTTTTGTCCTCACTGCCAAAGTGTAAATTCCAGCATCTGTTACCTTTACTGATTCTATAGCCAATGTGGCTGTGTAACAGTTTGTTACGGTTCCAGATTCAATTCTGCCCTGGATACGATCATTAGCAAAACCAGAAGATGAGGAAACATCAATGACCTCTTCACCCCACTGCCACTGAACTTCTTCAAATCTGTCTTCAATGCAAAAATCCAGGTAGATGTTGATATCCAGGCCTTCATAAACTACATCGTGTCTTATAATGTCTATCAAAAAATGAATGTTTTATAAGTGACAGTGAATCGTGTTTGTTTAGGCCTTTCATTTAAACATGATAAAAATTCTAATGGGAAATCTTGTGCTATAGTTCAAAACAATCTACCCTAAAAATATTTAAAGGGAACATACTATTCTTTTGTACAGTCTACATGGAGAAGTTATTAGCATATAAATTTATTCACGAGGCTAGTTCTTAGCTGTTACATTCATTTCACCATTCTTTGATCAGATGGAGCCTGCCTCAGATAAAAACAGCTGTGTGCTGCATTTTTTAGTTCAGAGGTGTTCAGTTGTGATGTGACACACATGCTCCACAGCTCATGCGTGACTACAGCAGCGAGCTTCAAATTAGTATTTTAAAGTTAAAATTTACTGAGATTTTGCGTATCACACTGAATGTCGTACTGCAGCACTGTATTTCAATTTTCGCTTCTGGAAACACATACAACATGCTCGCGTAATGTTTATATTGCTGTAAAAAATTTTCAATCCTAGTTGTGCTTACCCGCGAATAATTCTCTAATCTATTACTCAGTTACCAAAAACGCTTTAGCATTTTTGTGGGTGTTAAAATACATGCATTTTTACACTTCAAAATGGTTGGGACATCCTAGTTTCCAGTAAAGAGAACCTGTTAAATTATGCTAAGAGCAGTAGATTATGATAAATAATTATGTTGATAGATGCTGGTATGATAAAGCCTGTTAAGGTCTGGTGTCACGTGACTACGTGATCTAGGAATTGAGGCAGCGGGGCACCGAGCACGATATATAAGGCGTGCGGGGCCTCCAGCTGGAGAAATTAGTCTCTGATTGAGTCTGGGAGCCCGAGCGTACAGAGAGCCGTTAGATCAGGGGCTTTTGGCATTGCTATCCATTATATTTACTGTGTTGATGTTTAATAAACGTGTCATTTATAATCATACTCTTCATAGCTTTGCCATTCCTCAAGCGTCAATAAGCAGCTACATACAACCAATACACGATCCACTATACAATGAAATTAATTTTACTGATCCTAGTTTCCTTTAATTCTGCAAACTCTCATAGTAGATGTATAACTTGTAATTATTGCAATGCTGTCCTACTACAATGATAACAATCCTATTAAAAATATAACGAGCTATACATTATTATATAATAACAACGGTTTAACTGAAAACGGTGATAAGTAAAAGTAAGTAACGGACAACACGTGTTTGTTCTGCTGATTTTTTTACATTTATTAGATTCTTATGTTATTCTCATGTGATTCTAATTTTTAATTCTCATTTTCATATTACATCTTCATGTCTTTTCGCTTTTCATGCATCTCTTCCTCCCACTAATTACCTTTTATTCTTGTATTTACACTTTTCTGTTTTGTTTGGCATATTGGGCCTAACCAATATACGTTTTTAGTGGGGGGGGGGGCAGCCTCAATAATTTATTAATCAACTTTGTTTGTTACATGCTTGTTTTCTTTTTTACTCTGTACTTTTTTCACTATATTTATGTATTAGTTTGTTATAGCAAATAGAATAAACTAAAGTTAAAGCCAAAACTGTTTTTATGGAAGTAAGTCACATTACTAATTATTCTTTCAATATATTAATCTTACTACGTTCACCTGGACGTTTGGTTGATGCCATTATACACTCAGTAGAAAAATCATTCAATTCAATGTTAATTACTTTCACTGGATAGGTACAGTCAACTCTGCTCTCCTTCCAACTTTCATTCTTTGACCATATTAGGTCACAGTCACATATGAAGTTATTTCCTGAAAAAGTAAATAAAAAAACCAAATATTGAGAATCAATCAGCAAAAAGTTTGCAACCCTACAAATATTAATGACATTTATTAATATATTTGATAATACAATTTATTAATATTCAAATAACGAAAACTGCACATATATATCATTTATATACAGTAAATAATAACATACAATAAATGATAGAAAATGTGCAGTTTTGGTGGTTAAAAATAGCATGAATGAGCCGCAGCGAAAACACTTATCTTATTGCAATAATCATTACTGAAATTGAAAATTTTACTTGAAGTCAAATTTCAAGTATCATTCACACAAACGTAAGCTTGTTAGAGACTTTAATCTAATTTTCAAGATAGAATTTCATATTTTACGACACTAGACATGTGTTGACAGAATTTATAATAACTTTGCTGCTTTTCAAGATGCCTGGAACAGTGGTCAGCTGCAAACATGATAACATTAGCTAAACACATATGAATGTAATGTCACATAAATATATTATCAAGTTATTTTGCTTAAAATACAGTTGCTTTAAGTATGAGACACATTTTAACATGGGACACAACTCAATACAAAGGAAGTATCTTTACCTTGTAGCAAAAGAGATACGTTTTTGAACTGCACTCTGTCGTAGAATTTTGGCATTTTCAAGCGCTCCAATCTTCCGTTGATAATCTCTAGTTGTTTAAAGTCTGGCAAATTTGTTAAATCCAACTCTCCTATTTGCATCAGATTCCAGTTATCATGAATAATAAGAGAACGAAGATTTGACATGTTGCTGAAAGCTTCAGCGTTGATACTTGTAAGCCCATGATTGCAAACTATGTTAAGCTGCTTTATTGAACCACCTATAGAATTTTTTCCAAAGTATCTTAATTGCTTTGACGATTTTATTGTGACGTTATTAAATTTTCCTCTTTCTAAGAAACTTTCAGGAAACTCATCGTCCTCATACCATCTGATAACAAAATAATCCACTGGTCCTTGGTTTTGCAGTAGGTCTGACCATTCTGCTAGCTGCGTTTTATTAGGGCCATTACAAGAAACACCACATAATGCGTTCTGGTGTCCGGGAATTAATGTAACTAAGCACACATCTTTAGCAGACTGGGACAAGTTTCCGTTCACTAACAATGTATCTTTGCATGACATTTGAGAAAGGCCAATGGGCATCAAAGACAAGATGAAAACACCTGAATACGAGATCCTCATGTTGTAAATATTAGTACAATTCATCTTATTATACAAATATTCATGCTCATTGTTTATGTTTGCATTGTAAATTATTTCTCCTAAAGTTCCAAATTTGACTTGCAAATTCTTAACTCAATAGGCGCAAAGTTGAAATGATATTATGACATAACAATCAAACCCTAGAAAAAGACATTATTAAGCCTATAACACGCCAAAGTGTCCAGCGTCTGGAAGAGAGAAAGAATCTACTATCAACGAATGATGAAACCAAAGATTTCGGCAGTGGAAGCAGGAGGTTCTTCCTGTTTTTTGTGTCTGACATCCAGAATCTGTTCCTAATCGGCCATTGATGACCGGGCAAGCAAATTATTATATGAATAAATAGCATAAAAAAGAACGCATAGATAAGTTTAATATTGTCCATTTTGTTTTTCATCTAGGAAGACGCAGATTGGACGCCAGAAGCTACCAAGGAATGCTAAAGGCTGGACATTGCCAGATGCAAGATGCTTCAGCGTATCATACACTAAACGTCTAGTTTATAATGATTTCGAAAGTACCTACGAAAATCTATTGTTTAAAGACAATTTTGTCTCTCTTCAACTTCAGAGACAACGTCTCATTGCTATCGAAGTATTCAAGATTTTGTCCAAAAACTGCCCGTCCTATCTCTACGGACTGATAGAGGAACGAAAGCAAAACTGCTACTTCCTCAGAAAAATGAACACTGCAGAACACCCTACATATGATGGTGTTACATATGGCAAGAAAAGTTTCTCCTATTATGGAGCCACATTGTGGAATGAATTACCAAACTGTCTCCGAATGGCCAAAAATCTTGGGGAATTTAAACGTCTAATTAACTCATGGACTGATGTATCATGTAAATGTGCCATTTGTAAATTCAGCGAACTTCCCAATTTTGTTAAGTCGTAATTAAATGCTGAATGTTGGCAGGAATAATTTTTATTGACCTAGATAGCTTTCTGTGTAAATTTTAGAAATGTTACTGTCTTCATGTAGTTATAAATTTTTTCTTGTACCAGTACCTCTGGTGGCATCCAAAAGATTTTAAGAAGTACATATTATTACAATGTTATCGCTCATATACATTATGTTTGATATCGGTTTACGAGCTTTAAGCTCATGTTTTACAAATATGTACTGTTTTATATCATACCGATGAAAATAAATATTATCTTATCTTATCTTATCTTATCTAACCAATGTATATTGATTTCAATTTTAAAACCCCGCACCATAACAAAAGCAGGAAATTGGTATTTCTTCTCAAAATGGAGTACAACTTAATGCACTGCTTAGGCATGTATTTTGCTACATTGCTGTTTTACAGCGGGCACTGTACCCGATTGTTGAGATTTGATAATTTTATCTAACATTTTTATAGTTAGCCTCTCAAAAAGTTCTCAGTTCATATATTCAATAATCATATTTGCACAAAACAACATCAAATTAATATTAACAAGTTAATAATCTGTGAGACTTGTGAGAGTTGTGTGAGACAGGTTGCTGATAAAAAATTTCACAGTGGGCACAGCAAGGATCATAAATAACAAACAAATTTATTGATTATTTATATGGAAGAGTTTGCCTTGAGATTACAATAAATTAGGCTAAAAATGTTCTTCTAATGTCACATTCAAATAAGTAAAGAATCAGAATGGTATTGCTATACATGCAAGTGGGTAAAAGTGTTACTTAATTGCACACATATAACATGCTCAAGTTCATCAACCCAAGTGACTCTTTTTGTGTTTTCTAAAATTACCAGCATGAGAAAAAGTACAAATGCATTTGTCACACTTAAATGGCTTTTCTCCTGTATGAATTCTTAAGTGTTGCTTCAAGCTGCCTCCATGCCTGAAAGTAGCATTGCACTGCTCACATTTAAAGGGTTTTTCTCCTGTGTGAGTTCTGACATGCAGCCTGAGGCTGCCTGAGTGAGAAAAAGTAGCAAAGCAAAATCTGCACTTAAAAGGTTTTTCTCCAGTATGGGTTCTTGAATGTTGCTTCAAATTACCTGAATTGGTAAAAGCAGCATCACACATATCACACTTATAAGGCTTTTCTCCTGTATGAGTTCTTAAATGCTGCTTAAAAGTACTAGAATAATTAAAAGTAGCACCACAGTGACTACATAAATAAACAGTGCAGGGCGTTTCGCCTGCACAAGCTATTAAATGTCTTTTCCTATTGCCTGACTGTGCAAAAGCAGCACCACAACGATTACATTTAAATGGTTTTTCTCCTGTATGAGTTTTTAAATGCTGTTTTAGATAGCTTGAAGCAGTAAAGGCAGCATCACACTGACTACACTTATAAGGCTTTTCTCCTGTGTGAATTCTAACGTGCCGCTTTAAACCAGATGAGTGATTAAAAGCAGCAGAACAATGAGTGCATTTGTAATGTCTCTCACCAGCGTGAGTTCTTAAATGTTGATTTAAATTACTTGAATAGCCAAAAGTAGCATCACACTGATTACAATGGAAAACTTTCTTTCTAGCATGAATTTTTATATGCTGTTTTAGGAATCCAAAGTGAGTGAAAGCTGCAGCACACTGATCACATTTAAATGGCTTTTCTACTGACGAAGTGTTTTCACTAATGCATGACTTTGTGGCACTTGTTTTAACAGAGCTAGAATCAGTCTGTTCAGATTTAAAATTTTCTTTTGCTGAATGACTATCTAGATGCTGACTCAGATCGTCAGCGAAAGAAAAAGCGAGCTCACACTGTATACATTTAAAAGTTTTTCCATCTGAGTGAACTTTCAAGTGTTGCTTTAACATGCTGGCATTGTTGCATGTGATGCCGCAATAGTTACAATACAGCTCTGATGGACAATTTCCTACGCAACTTTGTAAATGTCGTTTCAAATTCCCAGACTGTGCAAATGCAACATTGCAACGATCACATTTAAAAGGTTTTTCTCCTGTGTGAGTTCTCAAGTGTTGTTTCAAGTAAGTCGAGTCAGTAAAAGCAGCATCACAATGACTGCATTTAAATGGTTTTTCTCCGGTGTGTTTTCTTAGATGTCTTTTCAACCCGGGTGAGTGATTAAATGCAGCACCACAATAATCACATTTAAAAAGCCTTTCCCCTGCATGAGTTCTCTGATGTTGTCTCAAGTTACTTGACCATGCAAATGCGGCATCACATTGGTCACACTGAAATGGTTTTTCTCCAGTGTGAGTTCTTATGTGCTGTTTTAAGCTGCCTGACTGAGCAAAAGCAGCATCACACTGGTTGCACTTAAAAGGCTTTTCACCCGTGTGAGTTCTCACGTGACGTTTTAAATTGCCTGAATCAGCAAAAGTGACATTGCAATATTCACACATAAAAGGTTTCTCTCCAGTGTGACTTCGTGCATGGCGTGACAAGTGACCCAAAACAGAAAAAGTGGCATCACAATATTTACACTTATACTGTCTTTTTTCTAGGCATGATGTTGACGTTGTTTTATTACTTTTGCTTTCATCGTTACATTTTTCTATTGTATCTACAGTCTCATAGTATTCAGGTTCTACATGTGCCTTTATATCTTGATTTTTTGAGTCACCACTGTCGCTGTTGCCAACAATATCCAAATCATCCTCATAATCACTTTTTACAGGTAAATTAAGAGATTCTGTGCCCTGATCACTACTGCCACTTCGTATTAATGCAAATGAGTTGCCACATTCAGATTTCACTTCTGAATCAGTAGCTTCCTGTACTACTCTGTCTGCTGTATTGTCGCTGGAGTTTTTTCTCGAAATTTTCAACGAACCACCACCTTCCTTCTTTACCGTAATGGAGGCAAAATTGGTTTCCGTGGCTCCGGCCATCTAGGAGCTACCAAACTGATTTCTGCAAAAATAACAAAGCTGATCAGAAAGAATTCTTAGAATACGTAACCCAAACTGGCAATAAAAATACATTGTTTAAAAAATACAAGAAATAAAAATCATCGTTAGTATCGCTGTTACCAAAATGCTACCATCATCTAAAACTAAATGAAATGCTGAAAGGTTTTCAAGAAACATACTCATGACTACATAACGTCATTATCGATACTAAAGACTGTGAGGCAGTTTTTGCCTCTAATTATAAGATAATCTAACTAATCCTCAGCATACATGTAGTACTTGTATACTTTTTGGTAACATTTTGATAACTGGATAAGTTCAGCAAACAAACTAACTTCATCTTTATAATCAGATCTTAGAAGGTGTTCAAGATGATTTTGATAATTACACGCACGTTTCTGGGCTAGCTCCTAGAAAGTAAAACTGCAAATTTTTGCTATCACCAAAAAAGTTTTTCGTCCAAGTGAATTTGGAATTCTGATGTTTTTTACGTGACTGAGGTCTCAATCGTTAACCAGAGATTTTAAATGATAAACACAGACTTAATTGAGCTTTAGCACTGAATCAAAATCTGGTCTCAAAAGAATCACTTGACATTAGAGGGTAGTAGAAAGCCTTTTGAACAGAAGTACAAACAACTAATAACAATACAGAACAATTCACTGCTGAATCAAAGAGAGATTATACAACGCCCTTAAAGTTTAGGATGACAGCCCTGCGCAACTAATACAGCCTGCAACCATGAAGGGCGTAATCAGAATTGTGCCCTGAAAACCCAGGGATGAATCTTACTATTGAGCTGAGTGATCAGAAAATTCGCCTGACGTCAACCCCTCTCCAGACATCCTGAAGCTTTCCTGAAAAACAGGGTAGCCAATAAGATGACAAAACACATGTCACATTAACTCATTTTTCATACAGTCAGCCTCGGATATAAGGGACACCTCGAGACCAGAAAAAACTGCCCCTTATATCCGATGTCCCTTATAGCCGAACTTGAGTCAGATCGAGGGTGTATCTAAGAGACCTGTGCTTTTCTGGACTTTTTGCCATATTTTATGGATTATTGCTACACATTTGGTGCAAGCATATGTAGGAAGCCCCTTCAGTGACATGAAATGTATGTGACTGCGGAAACCAAGCTGTTCAAAGGCCGAGTTTGCGAAAAATTGAGATTACAAATCAAACCAATTTCACTTTGATCATAGGGTCCCTTATATGCGAGGTAATTTAACTGGGTTTCTATTTCTATTACCTGAAGATATCATCCCCTATAACCGAAAGTCCCTTATATTCGAGCACCTTATATACGACTTTTTTACATAGGAAAAACGTTACGAAAAATCGGGACCGCTGTTAGTGGTCCTTTCTAAACGAGTACCTTATACCCAAGGCTGACTGTACCTCCTAGCAGAACGTTATGTATGACCCTTGGTTAATAGCAGGCCCTGATGATTACAAAGTAAATTATTGACTTACAGAGCGACAACTTGTAAAACAAAAACAAACAAATCAAACAAGATAAGGCCTTTGACCATCTTTACGTAAACCAAACATATGACCAATCCATCTTAAACTGAGTGTTTTTATTTTTCTTGTCCTCTTTTGTTTATTTTGATCCTTATTTTGATATTTTCTTTGGCAATCTACTAGTTTTTTCTTCTTCTTGTTCAAGGTCTTATTCTGTCTGTTGTAGACATTGTGGCATTGACATTTATTACAGCATTCCACCCACTCCTATCTGCAGCTAAAAAGGGCATCCTTGCATTTTAGGTGACTCTCCTCACGCCCTAGTACCTTCCCATATCAGTCCCACTGCCGACACTCTATCTCCTTCCCACTCCCAATCCATTGCTAAGAATGCCATGCTGCTAAGAATGCCATAGCTGCCAAGAATGCCAAGAAAGCAAGAATGCCAAGCAAGCAAGAATGCCAATCAGCCAAGAATGCCAAGCAAGCAAGAATGCCAAGCAGCCAAGAATGCCAAGCAGCCAAGAATGCCAAGCAGCCAAGAATGCCAAACTGTCCAACTCAACCTGCCATATCACAAACTCGTCAAAACTTAGCTAAATAACTAACTAACTAATTCACAATCTTTGTATAGTCACCTTTTTTGTACAGTACAAAGCCTCAAATTATAGTACGTTTCAATATTAATTATTTTATTGTATAAACTGCAACCTGCTTTGCTGGTTGAGCCACATTTCGAAAGAGAATCAAAAGTTACAAAACAATGCTGGTAGAGTCCGCCAATTACTGGCACCGACATTGCTGCAAAGTGGTGCACATTGAGAAAATTCGCCCAAAGCTGTTTTTTATTTTCTAGTAAGTTTACACATTGGAAGAGATTTCCTAGGCTGTGGCACAGTAGTAGATAAAAATATTGCTCTCTGCTAACTTCCAAATGAAAGTATTTCATGAAGTCACTCAGTCTTAGTCAGTTCTCGCGACGCTAACAGTAAGTTTTTTAAAAAAGATTTATAAATAGGAAGTATGCTTCAACTTTTCTTTACATCAGTGTGCAGATAAAGGATGCATCTTTCTATTGTAGTCCTGCTTTCACCGGTATTGCTGATATAGGCGATGTGAGAGTGCCTTAATTAAAATTTAAAAAAAAATCAAATTCAAAACACGCATTTATTTCCATATTCATCATATAACTGAGACAAGCAAATGTATTTATTTATCACAATGGAAATAGGATTGCGAAAGACCAAAAAAAGACCGAAAGGCCTTTAAAAAAAGAACCATCCAAACAGCAATCTACAACTGAAAAGCGTAATTTCTGCTACTCCTAGAAGTAGTTTTGGTTAAAGTTGTTGAATATCTTTATTTATCTTAGGCTACATAAGTTGTTTTCGTTTGCCAGATGGTTTTTGCAAGGTTATAAGGTTTCCTTTAAAGCGATTCTTACCAGTGTTTCACTTGGTAACCTTAGAAAATTGTATAAGTCTACATTTCTTCTAGGTTTTCCAGTTTCTTCAACAACAACATGGGAAATCAACGACGTTGCTCTGTCGTCTTGCCTTATTATATCTGTGTTGCTACAGTGGCTTTTATCCGCTACTTCAATTTGCTATGGTAAAAAATAATTTTAATAATACTGACAATAATAATTAAATATAATAATAATTACAATGACAACATATAATTAAAGATAATAATAATAATAATAATAATAATAATAATAATAATAATAATAATAATAATAACAATAAATAAATCAATTAATTCATTATAATCTTTTTTCTTTTTTTAACAAAATTTAATAAATTTAAACAATAATGTTGTCGTTGTAATAATCACAACGTTACTCAAGAAGTCAACCGTCTTGTCCTCATTACAGTACTTACTTGTTACTATATTTTTATTTATTTTCTGCTCTTCTTATATTTCAAAGAAGCAGTTTAGACGGTACTATAAAAACTTCGGGTTCGATTTCCGTGTTCCATTTGGGGTTTTCATACATGTTTCTTTTTTTACAGCTCGTGATGTGAGATGCACGGGGTATATATTCTGTACTAATGCCATAATTATCCCGAACAAAAGGATTAATAAGAAGGTTTATTGAAAAAGAAGGCAAATTGAATTACATGAAGATATATTCAACTCAAGAATAAAAACACTAACCTATAACCATTAAACATTACATCTGCTTGTTCTAACATCATGATCTCGTCTTAGATTACTGCATAAAATAGCGGCAAACAAGATTCACTTTAGCTTTAGTTGCCTGAATCCTTAATAAAAAATGTATCATTATATTGTTACGACGACGAAAAACCATTTTTATTTTCATCCCTACTTTGTCATGGTTCGATGCTTTTTGAAGCCATTGCTTATCAGCATTACATAGTAGCTATACGTGGCTGGTTTGAAATGGCCTCGTGTCTTCCAATGACTGATTGACAGGAGTGGTTAACGCCTCAGCACCTGTTCCTACTTACGTGATGTGACATCTCCACTTTTTTAATGGAGACAAGAACTCAAAACTTGATATTCATTTTTAATGAATATGCCTAATGGTCATTATTTTATTGGTAGGTGTTATTTTCTTCATGTGCATTTTTCTCTTTCCTTTTATCCAGCCACCCTTTTCTCTCTTTTTTCTATTTCTTCTCTAGATGATATTTAACTTATGAGGCTGTATTGTCATTTCAGGTGCCTCCAGCCTCACAACTTTAATACATGTAATTATAATTAAGTCACAATTTTAAGTTGTTACTGAAATGCGCAAATCTGTACTTGGTTGAATGTTTATGTTGGCTAAATAAATATCCTTCAAATTTTGAAATCTCGTACAACAGCAAAATGAATTTTGCTTATTTCGGCTTTTTCAGGTCCACTGCGCTGTTTGGGTCAGTTCTAAATCTCGTTTTTGGATACTCAGTTTATTTGGCATTTAGTTCATTTCCTTTTGGTTTGCAGTTCAACAGTCAATTATCATTTAAGATGAAGAAGGCAAACTACACTTAGCTAAAATTCATTTGACAGCAAACATTCTGTTGAATCCATCCTTTTACGTCATCATCTCCTAAATCCTACACGTGCGCAACACAAACATTTATTTGCAATTTTCAATTGCCTTTCTAATGAGCCATCGTGTGTACGAATCGGTCCATCATGAGGGGAAATATATGGTATTCAAAATTCACGTCGTAATCACAGGTGGGCTTAAAATTTCGGCCTAATTGCAGGGCATGTAAATATGTCCAATTTTTAATGTGCCAAATCCGCCACCTCGCATTGAAGTAAAACGACCAAGAAACAAATGGCAGAACCTTCAACAAAAGCAAAGGAAGGGTCTCTCCCTCTTTCCTTTTCTCATTTATGTTCTACGTAGCTCTTGTTCTGTCTTGTTCTTCGACTCTGATGCTGTTCCCTCACATATTAATTTTGCCTGCCATTCCTTGGTAACTATAGTTGCGTTGCTCACATTCTGGCATCACACTGTGCTGCCATCTATATATATATATATAGCTGCTTATGAAAGGGTATTTTTAGAAGACTAATGCATAATGCTCTAATTATGCAAGATGTGCATAATGCTCTAATGCAGGATGAGCATTATGCTCTGATTAATGAAGGATGAGCATCATGCACTGATTAATGCAGGATAGGTATACTAGTCTAATTAAAGCAGGATGAGATAGTGTTTTATGTACAATTAGCATATTTCTCTAATGCAGGACAAGTATAATGCTCAAATGCAGGTTTAGTATAACGTTGTAATGCAGGATGAGTATAATGCTTTTTCTCGCGAACTGCAAAAGAAGATATTGTAAAATAATTGAAACGCAGCATAGTCATAGATGTAGAGATATTTTATATTTATCTCCTAATTAAAGTTTACACCAGATATTAACTCCAGAATTACAAGATAAACAACTGTGGTAAAATATACACAAAAGAATGTGTCAGGGTGCAGTAGAAGAGTAGCAAGGAGAGCAATTGCTCACCATACCCAGCTACCCTATCAGATTGATGTAAGTTTTAGAACTTTTCATGGCGATGATTGCTGTATTATTATTATTATATAGAGTAATAGGGTCCTGAACGTTCAACTCTGATATTCAAATAAAACTAATCACAATGACTCCATCTCTGCATCCCAATTCAGTTACTGGCTTCCTCTATGTTCCGCTGTCAACACATAACTTCAGCAAAACTACATCTTGATTGTATTTTGCAACAAGCAATGAGTCCAATAAAGTCTGTAATGATTCTGGCTTTGTTTGATTTTACAGCCTTAACAATGTAATTTAGAATACTGTTATGTCTCCAAAGATATCTTTCTTGGTGGCATAAAATCGAGCAGGTGTTAAGCACACAACGTAGTTTTTCTCTATGATGCAGTGCTCGCATTTGTTAAACATCTGTTTATTCCACCGGGCAAGATTGACAGCAGTGGGATTGCAGTCAATCAAGGCATTGATCAAATACTGAGCAACTTTACGTGGCATGTTGTAGATTATGCCTTTCCATTTGGCATTTTTAGTCTCTTCCGCTAACAGTTCTAAGTGCTTGCATTGAACCACAAGGTTTTAATGTGGTTCTGTTCGCAGATTCTGCTCCCAACCATTCAAGATCATAGGTGGAGGCAGTTTGCTCATATGAATGGATTTCACACAACAAGACCTCAATGGAACCTCTCTAATTTTCAAAGGTACTTCATTGGGAGCATATCAAAAGAACGTACTGTTTGTCGCCAAAAGGTGGACGATGCAATTATGTCATTGGGCGTTTGATACACGCTATTTTATATAGAACGGCAATAAATGGAAATAAACAAGTCTTGGTCGTCCGTAAAAGAAAATTACGCAAAATAGAAATTTTGCAATATAGCCCAAATTAGAGGGCAAGCTTGCGCTTTTTGCTTAGGCGTGTAGGGTTCTGTGCGCGCCTGCGCGATCAAGTTCTTTGTTCCGAAACTCTGTGTGTGAATTGTGAATGTGTGTCGCCAAATATGTGAATTGATATTGAATTTTATTGTGAAAATTAATTTTTGAGTCAGAGCAGCTTCGTACCTTTTATGAAAGTTGTAGTACTTCTGCGGTCCCGCAAAAAGGGTAAGAATTGGATTCAGTTTTATTTGCACAAATACATAATGTACATTGGCAAATGGTTATGAAAGTGTGCTAAGTTAAGGTGTCAACTTTCGAGTGTTATAAAAGGTGCCAGTTCAGCTGGTAGTTAAGTGTTAATATAATTTTTGGTAGCTCAGTGTAGTGTTACTAGATAATCATAAACATTTTGCACCTCCACATTTCTGCTAGGAAACATTTTTACAAGAAAAACGGGAAAACAGCATTTTCGTGAGTATTACCAAATTTATGATATGAAAACCATGTGTTTTGGAAAGTGGGATTTAGTTGGTTACACATAGCCATTGAAGGGACTTTTTTGTGTTTAGTGCCAAGTCCATGTTTTCCTCTTGTACAGGTAAAAATCTGGGATGAAGAAACTCCTTTGTCTTAGCAATGCATTAATTAATTCTTTGTAGAAATAATCCGAGAGCATTTTAAAGGTATTTTTTCAAAAGTAATACCTTAAATATTTAATCTTTTATCATAGGGCATGCACTACCTTGATTACATTTGTTTTAATGCATTGATGACCTTCTTCCAGGCACATCTAATTGATATTTTTATCATGTTTGTTACTTTATGGTATAATATAAATGCTAACCAAATCATAATTAATGATGTACGTTTTAGTACCCAAGACCGGTTATCAAGGGCTCCGCAACACCTATTGCTGGAAATTGTTAATTAGTTTCACCTAACACAACTAATCGATAACTGTTTTATTTTATAATTTTAAATGCTAATTGTTACCTTTTCTCAGATATCCAGATAGGTTTCGTAAGAAATAATACAGCATGGAAAAGCTGGATACATAATAGATCTGTAATTTCTCCAGGTGCATGTAATGCACCCCTTGACCACACCTGCTTTAATGTACTTTTCCTTTTTTCGGGCATATCTAATTGATGTTTTTTATTTTTGTTACGTGCGTATAAAGAAATTTTTCTAGTGTGAAAGCTGCATGGCAAGTTTGCAATTTCCAGGTACATCTAATTGACAATGGATTTTTGTGTTTTTGTCTGTTCAGTGTCCAGCTGAGCAGGATTAACTCTCTGCAATGTCTTGTCAAATTACCTGAGAGACAAATCCAGAATTTCATTGCACTATGACTGTGTGCTAATATACGTAGAGCTTACACTTCTTGTTTCTCAATTTCAAATGTACACTGAATCTTCTCTAGGCTGGAATATGTTCCCTGTATGTATGTAGATTATGTCTCATGCTAATGTTACACTACTACAATGTTTTGCAGCAAACCAGTTAACAATTTTATTTTTTCTTGTTATTTGTCTTTTTTAGACTTTTTTACTCTGCTGCCAGTCAAGTTCATTCTTTAAGGTCATTTCGTTTTTTTATTTTACTGCTAGGTGAAGTCTACTTTACACGAAAAATGTAGGCGGCAGTGTGTCATCTTCCATAGTGAAAGGGTTAATGATTGTTTGTTACATAAAAATCGTAGCATTGTTTGAAATGTTATTTGAAAGTAGCCAACAGTGCTAGTTTTGTTATTGTGTTAGCCTATTGTTGTGCTCGGAAAGTTTCATGAATATTTAGCCAGTGGGTACTGCATATATGGAGATGTACAGTCCCTTTAAAAAAATCAGTGTCAGTGATTGGCTATCCAGTTTCAATTTAGTGGTTAAGTTAGGTAATAGAATGACTTAAGAAGTCATGAAATTCGTCTCGTGTAAAATTGGAAAGCTCTTTGTGTCAGACTTATTCTATGTTTGTGCTTTAGATACATCCAACAAAGAAAGATGCTGCACAGCCTGCCAGGCAGTTTGTTTTGAAACTTGAGCATCATGAGAGCCGTCTGTTGTATAGCTGGACAACAGATGCAGAAATTCAGAAACTTTAGGAAGCCAGCTGGTAAGGTGGGAGACTAATATTCTGATGTTATATGAGCTGGGTAAGTACAAAATTTTGCTTTCCACATGCCTTCCTTGATTTGGTTACTGGTTGAAATGGACTATTAGTGCATTCACTGGAAATGTCTTTGATTCTTTTTTTCTCGGGTTTCATCTTGCAGCTAAAAGAAGTAGATATGCCCTTTTGCAAATTAATTGAACCAATGCACAAACGCAAGTGCACGTTTTCTCTTACAACTGAAAATACGGAATGATAATTTTGAAGTGTCAATCTGCTGGCTTGGCTTCTTCGCTGAATGTGATAAGTATGGTCAATCGATGAAAGTTGAGCTGACTTCACTGCGTGGCTAAGTCGTTAGATGGAGATCAAATGTCTTTGCGACGATCAATCAATAATACTTCCGGCGACGGCGGTCGATAGCTGTTGTGATGAAGCTGGCTGGCTTCTTTTGCACCTGACAGGCAGGCTTTTTCAAGGTTAAGCTATGAGGAAGAAAAGGGTATGGAAAGTAGGTTAAGGTATCCAATCACTCATTATACAATTACTCGTATATTGGATTGTTTCCCTTTATTATTCATTTATATTCGTTATATTATTCTTTGATTATTCATTGATTATTCTAATCCTTTTATTATTTTCCCGTCAGTTCGCATTTTCTTTCCCAGACTGCAAACAGTATTCCCGTTATTATTATGCAAAAGACAAGCAATGTCAAACTTATGACGATAATATATGCGCGACGTGATATAACTTCGCCGTTATGCAGATTAGGCTGTAGCGTATTCATGCTGCAAAATGAAAGGTATTTATATGTCACGAGTTGCTGTTGAATCAAACGTTATACAAATTACATGGGAGCGAATTTATTAATGAAATCATTTTCCAATAAAGGGCATTTCAAGACAACTAAAACGTCAGGTGGAAACGTAAAGTCTGTCTGTGTTTGTTTGGTACAAACAGTAGGTAACAATTTAGTGGTGGTAAAATCAATTTCTTCACTTGGTTCACAGGTCAAGTCGGTTTGTGTGTCTTTCGTGGCAGCTTCTGATATGTCTGGGAATGGTGGAAGTGGTGATTTTAAAAAGTGATAAATTTCCTGCAGGGATAAAGGCGTATTTGGTGCGAAGGAAAAATGTAAAGGCATAAATTGTTCAGCACTCTCAGAGGTGTTTAGTGTAGAGGTGGATTGGGGCGTCTCAGGTGTTGAAAGGTCACGAATCAAATTATAATTAACTTCGTAGGTTTCGTTAAGTCCTTGTAGAAATTTATCTATGCTGTCATCTATTTTCGAAAGGTGGTCCTCGACTTCTTGGTTATAACTGTATAACAAAAGAAATAAACAGAATTTTATTGTTGTTCTTCGATTGTTTGTAAGGAAGGATATACGAAGTCAACGGAGTCGTTAGTTGGGTTATAACGAACAATTGGTTCCCGAACAGTGGGTTCGGGTTTTTTGATGAATTCTTTCGGAGGCTGATAGAGAAGAATTCGATTACGTGTCATAGGATTCGGGTGTATGGGCGGGGCATTCGGTTTGCTCGAATGAGTACCGCGAGGTGGTTTAGGTTTGTTAGTTGGTGGCTTGGTGTTTGTAAGACGAGGACAATAGCGAATATCCGAATATTGTACCATAATTCACTATGCTGAATGACTAACAAAATTCCTTTAAGATATAAGTGTTTAAAAACATGAATCTAACATACCATTTGGGTGTTGTCCTTTTCTTCCTTGCTCTACGTTAGATTTAAATAGTTCTTTTTTTTGGTTTTTGTATTTTGTCATTTTTTGTGTTTTTTTTTCTTTTTCTTCTTACTCCGCCATTAGTCGTCTTCTGCATCAATTAGATGTGGCAGTACCTCTAAAGAGGTAAGCCACATCTCTTCTGCGCCTTCGTGCCAGCTCCGCTTGGCTTCCCGTAATTGGGAGGCCAGTTCGAATATATTAAAAATGTCAGATGGCTACACAATATTGTTCCCTATTTATAAATCGCACCCTTTCAGGAGCGAACTGATCTAGTAAATTTGCCATGACTGGCATTCCAAAGATTCGACTTATTTCGAAGACTACTAATTCCTCCTGTAAAATGAATATAAATCCTTATTAATAACTTTCTTTGAGGCAAACTTTTTTTTGTAAACTCATTCACGTGATTTTAGCTCCAAAGCTTCAAAATCAACAATACAGCAATTTTCTTTAGCATATCATTATCATTAGGATCATACAGTATACTATCCTAATCATCATTGTTAGCCATGTTCATAATCGTCATCTTTATCCTTATTAAATATACTATGCTAATGAGATATATTATTATTATTATTATATATATATATATTTTTTTTAAGCGCCCTTAGTTTAAAACACACGAATGTTTAACTCAAAGTCTGTGTATATATGCAACATTTATCAGAGTTTCGAATATATAAGTAAACACACATCATACGAGTATATGGGTTCAACTGCTATCATTCGAGATACAAATCAAGTTCAAGATACAAATCATGAATTTACATGGATCATACAAATTGTAAATCATTCCTGCGTGGGAATACAAGTCACGAATCATTTCAAAATATAAATGATGCAAGTCACGAATCATTTCGAAATATAACTGACTCAGTAAATGACTCAGTGGATCATTATCCAAAATGCAAAATATAAGTGACAACCTATAAACGAATCATCATCGAATCATTTCAAAATATAAATACACAACATTATTCAACATTATTCTACACAACATTATTCTACACAACATGATTCAACATTATATAAGTACACAACATTATTCATTCAATCATTCTCTTCCTTTAATTGGAAATAAGCATTTTGATCGAGGGTCAATTGTGAAGACTGCAGTCGGGTCGCAAAAGCAATTACAGCATGATACAAAGCCTGGAAGTTGCTTAGAGCCGCCATTTGCGAGGTGAATCTGGAAGGCCAGGCAATCTCATGGTTAAATCGTTCTATCCACATGGAGTGAAAAATAGCTACTCGGTCAGGTCGTTCTAAGTTAGGGCAACTTGAGTCATATAGTAAAATATTTGTTAGAATTTCCAATTCGTCTTGCGTTGGCCTAACTAGCATAATCGCCTGTGCAGTTCTATAAAGTTGTTGTGTAAATTCATCGAAATCGCTGAGCTGATGCTATGGTACTGTCTCTTGTGCAAGCGATGCTAAATTAATTAATGTATTTAGCCAAATTAGAATTATACTTGGTACGCCGGATTTTAGTAGAATTATCTGGTCATCGATAGATAATGTTTGTAACTCGGGTTGCTTGCGTGCCTTCTGAGTTGTGATCCTTACGGCGACAGTTAGAAGCTGATTTGCCATTTGATTGATAGATTTGACACGATAATTAGGTTTAGCTTTGAGACAGTTTCTGCGAGTTTTTGAGGACTTTCCAAAGCGTGGTGAAGTTGGTTGCAGTCCAACGGTTATACACTTGTTAAATCTGCAAAGTTTACAGTAACGTCTGGTGTCTGGGGTAATGCGACAATTTCCAACACAGCCACGTTGCGGGGATACAGTCCGTAAAAAAAGTAGCGGCACGCGCTGCACGTGAATTTGCCATAGTGTTTGACAAAAGCTGCTGCAGAACAGACTAAACAGCTTTGTATGATCGTGTCCGACGTGACTAAAACAATTACACGAAGTCTAAGTGTCTTTAAAGTGTACTGAAGACTGAATGTTTTCAATTTCACTGAGAGGACACTAAAGTCTGAAAGTTTTGAATTGCACCATCAACACATATTAGTCTGAAAGTTTTAAATTCCACCATCAACACAAATATGTGGTTCAATTGCACCATCAACACATTAGTCTGAAAGTTTTAAATTGCACCATCAATACAAATATGTGGCAACACATAAGATCATGGCAGTTTATAGCAGGCACAGTTGTTTGATTCTGTAAGTCACAATGTTCATATAGTTCGAAGCGTTTGATTGCCCTCATGGTCAAGTATCGGTCAAAATAGGGCTTAAAGTTAATTACACTTAATGGATATCTTCTAAAATATTTCGTATGCGGTAGGTCTAATAGAATAAACTGAGCTCCTTTGTAATTTACGCGATAGTACGTTTTCCGAAAAGGTTGTTGAGATTTAGAATTGTCGGGGACATTAGAAGAAGAATTGTAATACTTCGGTCTACAATCGTGCGACCATTCTGATGACCGATAATTTTTATGAATGGTCGCTTTTAGTTTGCCGTTCTCCTATTAAAATTACCGGATTGTTTCTCCCTATTAAACCTAGGAATAAATGGTCTATTCTGAAATTTAGAATTCGGGGCGTTTTCTCTAGGCATCCATGTCGCGCGTGGGTCGAAGTTGTTATTTCTGCTCGATGCGCGCGGTTGAAACCTGAAACCTGTATTTGTTCGTTAGTTCGTTGTAGAACTGTCTATTTAGTGTAGGATCATTTGTAATTTCGTGTATTTTTTTTGGTAAAAGCAAAAACTCACTTGATTTTAAAAGAATATGTCATAACCTTTAAAAAAAATTAGGGTGCCATTTTTTCTTCGCATTCTAAGGGTTCGAAATCCAAGATGGCGTCCGGTTAGCAATAATGTAATATCTTCGTTAATACGCAAGATATAATTACAAACAAAGTATACAAATATAGGTTTTCTGACACGAGGAAACCACTGGAATTATCAAATTGATGCTAAAGTTATTACTTGCATGCCAAGTTTTAAGATGGCGACCAAAATAGCAGCCATTTACAGTAAAATCTACTCATTTCGACACCGTAATCCATACAGTATTGGAAATAAAATGTGCAAACATATTAAAGCGATGTATTGACCACATGGAATACAATTATTTTGTAAACGACCAAATGAAAAAGTCACACGGTGGATAGGTGTAGCTTTAACAACATACGTCAATCGTCTTCACACTCCTCATTTATCGTTAGTTGACTTATTTTGTTGTTGCAAGTGAAAACCCAACATCCACAAACTTCTGTACATGGGATATTGTTTTTGCGACAACTACACTTTCCTTCACATCCACGTTTGCATTTGCACTTTATCAGGTGCAGTATTGCCTCAGGAGCTGGCGGATTCAAACATCGAACAGGACAGAAGTGACTTGAGCCTGCATCAAATGTCCAACCGAATGCAGTAGGTGTTGGCATGCTTGGATGATTTTCATTAGCTTTCCTCCAAATCATGGCTATGTAATGTGCGCGACGAATATGTAAGTCCAGTGCACCAGAAGTTGGTGGAAGGTTTTCTCCTTCGGCTGCACGATTTGAGTAGAGAAACCAGCGAAGCTCATTTACTTTTGTGTAGATTTTTGATCGATACAGCATACAAACAAAGCGTTCCAGTTGCGAGCATGCATCAGAGGGCAGATCGTTCTCATTTCCTAGCATTGCTAGTGCATCCAAGATCTCATCGTCACAGGACATGAACGTCTTGAAACACCAGTCTTTGGTTCTGCCAGCGAATCTACCAGACGTGTCGGAGCCTGTCAGAGCATGAAAACCCAACAGTGCGGAAGCGTGCTTTTGTCCCAAGTTGTTGTATATGTTACAGACAGAAATGTTCCTCTTCATCCTGCCCTGTCCAGTGACGAAGACTGTAGAAAGTGGCAAGTGCGGAAACATGTGGACAAGTAGCAACAAAACATCTGTGTCTGGAGAACTGACCACAAGCTCCGCTTCATGGGGAACACTTACAGCATGTAGTATGAGCAACGTGTCTGCCTCTTCTTGGCTGTGAGTAAGAAGCGAATCTGGAATATCAACATTCCCCTTGGTGTGTGTTCCTGAGGTCACCATAAATTTCTTCAGTCTGTTGTTAGAGCTCCTGCTGTGGTGTAAAACCTTGTCAGCCAAATACTCGGTGAGCTCTGCTTTGGTCCGGATATCTGAGAGAAAGTCTTTCAGGGAAATATTCTGGATTAAAGTGGTGTCCTTCACATGGTAATACGTTGACTTTCCCCTGGTCCTCTTTGTCCTCATCTGTTCCTTGAGTGATGATTTCATGTACCTGTCGAACACCAATCTGACCTCATCATAGTTAGCAGCCATGTTACAGATGATCGCAAGAAAGGAGTCTGCAAAATCTTGACACGTCTTCATTCGGTCAGTTTTGGTAACCGAGTTTACCACAGCCATTCCGTCGATGATGACTACTCGGTATGCTGGTGGTTGATTTGTATCCACGTCTGCATGTTCTACTGTTGTAGCTGCTACGTGTAGTGGTACATGCGTTGCCTGACTGCCAGATGGCTCACTCTCAGTTGCCTCGTTTCCATCTGTTTCGGCTTCTTGTGTATTACTACTGAGTTTCTCAAGATGATGCAGTATGGAAGCCTTATCATAGGCTAACAGAAGAGACCCATCTGAAGCAAATAAGGATCGTGGTACTACACCAAACTCGTAAGTTCCAATGCACTCCTTCAGGTCAAGTTCTGGTCGACTTCTGGAGATAACGATGAAGCGTTGCAAGAGTCCTCTCTCTTCTTTTATCTTGACAACCTTGTCCCTTACTCTGATTTCTGTCGATGCATTAGTGCCTTTGTACGTTTCAAGTTTCTTTTTTTTCATTTTGTCCCACACAGAAAGTTTTCCTTCTGTCATGCGTTCTGTGACGAAATCTTCAAACATATGTTGACCAATCTCGTCACGGTGAAGGATGTCATTGGTAGCAGTTTCATTCATAACTGCTTTGGTGAGCAGGTTGTACATTTCATCCTCAGCAGATTCAAATGGATTTCCGTGCTGATGGAATACTGCACTGAGTTTGACTGCATTTTGTGTTACACGAGAGAGCTTTCCTCCTGTGACTTCATGGTGCTGTGTTCTTTTTTCTTTGTTGCCAGTGCAGTATGTTTTTTCAAATTCTCGTTGTAAATTTGACAGTTCAGGCGCAATGAGAAAGTACTTGTCCAGCGATTTTTCGTTCTGCGTGATTCCTACTATCCCACCAACAACTTTGAGCTCACGATTCTCTTGTTCGATCCCATGGTCTGGACCTATTGATGTGAATCCAGCAATGCCTTTGGTGACACAGAAGTTGCCCTTCACAAACTCTGCCCATATTTCGGGATGATCTTTTTCCGTTTCTTGCATTGTAGATATGTACAGTGGCAACAGGCGCGCATAATTTAAATGATCGTGGGCAAAGAAGTACTTTATAAGTCCTTCCAGACTCTGCATATGTAGCAATAGGTCTCGTTGTCTGGTTGCTCTCACAAACTGGAGAATGTTTTCAAACTGCTTCATGTAGCTGTTTATGAAACGCTGAATCTTGTTTGCAGTGCCTTCACACTGTTTCATCTTTTCGAAGATTTCCCTGGACTCTCGATTGTTTTTGTAACGGCATCGCTGACGTTATTTCTGCTTTCTGTGTCCCGATTGATGTCTTCCTGATATGCTTCTCCCAAACAAGTGGAGGCTTCTTTCAAGAAGGCTTCTTCATTGGGTTGTAGTTTCAGAAACTTTCGGAAGTACAAGCTGTACAACGCGCGCAAGGTAACTGTATGAGCTTCCAGTGCCCGATACATGTGTTTTCCGTTGATGATTTGTGTTACCGTTGTTGGTGAGTATAGTCCAGCTTCGATCCATGCTTGGTCAATACCACTCCCTTCCACATATTTACATACACCAAGTACAATGAACCAATGTACAATACACCAAATGTTTAGACCATATAATATAATGCGGAAACATTGCGGCTAATGACTTCATTCAAACACAATTTTGCGCCCGCTAATTTCAATCCAGCATGGCAGTCTGCCTGAAACTTCACAACATGTAAAATTAGCAGTCACTGGGAAGTTGTACTCCATGTGGGAATCCCTAGATACAGTTTCACATGGAATAAATGCTGAAAAAATGTGAACCATATTTATATCAATATATATAATGTTAAATTTAGGCCATTCTTGTATCACGGCAACAATCTTTCATTTCAGGGCATCAGAACGCGAAGAAAAAATGGCACCCTATTTTTATTTAATGCTATTCTAGCGGAATCAGGTGAGTTTTTGCTTTTACCAACAAAAATACACGAATTTTTATTTCATGACATATGAGCCTACACTAATTATTAGAGTTACTAAAATTACGTTGGAATGGAGGATTAGGTCGATTGGGTGGGCGGTTGTCGTTAGAACGAGGTGTATTTGTCCGAAATTGTCGTGTATTATTATTATTAAAACCCGTTGGTAGAAATTGACGTCCTTTACCGAATCTTGCTTGCTGGTTTTGTGGTGGTTTTGCCAAAGTAGCAACTGTTTTATTAAGAGAACATACCGATTCTTGTACGTTGCTTAAAACTTGTCCCTGTTTAAATAATGAATCTGCAAATAGCTGCAATGTATGGGGAGTCATGTCTGGGGGTCTTCATGGAGTTCTTGTGAAATTAAATCAACTTCCATGGGTTCTGAATTATCTGGGAAGCACGATCTAAGATATTGACACATCTCCACCGGGGCTCCTCTGTTAGCGGCCTCTGTAATTGCCAAAGTTAGGGTTCGGGGGGGGGGGGGCTCTCTGAGTAAGTATTGACAACAATACATTTACAACAAGAAACTTTTGACAAACTGAAAGCAGTTTTAACGGAAGCACCAATCTTGAAATATCCGGAGACTAACACAGGTTATATTCTCCATACCGATAGTTCGAACTTCGGCATAGGCGCTGTTCTTTCACAAAAAGATGTTGATGGAAATATAGGAGTGATAGCTTATATGTCAGAAACTCTAAATAGTTCGCAAAGATTATGGCCTACATTTCAAAAGGAAGCATATGCCATCGTAGCTAGCTTTAGAAAGTTTAAAACATATTTATATAACGCACCAAAAATTGATGTTTATACGGACCACGCACCGTTAATTTACTTGTTTACAGGTGCCAGATTAATGAACCAATTACTGTCTCGGTGGGTAGTTGAGCTATTACAGTATAATATTAATATCTATTACCAAAAGGGTGTAACAAACACAGCTGCTGACGCATTAAGTCGGCTACCAGCGTGTCCAGATTTTACAGGAACGCTCCAAATATCCTTTAGGGATTTTCAACAACAGTTTATACAATATAATTCGCCTGAAAGATTAGCAAAGAAATATAAATATTTAGTAGATCAGAAATCTACTTCACAGCGCAGTAAAGGTATTAAAACTACAGAGATGATAGCCCAAATTAGCCAACAAATGTTAAGTCAAACTGAACTAGAAAACTATTCAGATCAGACAATAGTTAAAAAGGTTCTACCTATAGAGGGTAACGTTTTAGAAGAAAACATTTGGACAGGTGAAGACCCATTGTTAAACAGACCAACAGGCGAATCAGCTGGCAATGAAAACGCTCCAACTCAAATTCCGTTATCAGCACAAGAAACCTCCTCATCGGACCACCCAGCCACTCAATTAGAACAAAGTGTAACCGAACATGACCTGGATGAATTTGATGCATTACCTTTAGACCTAACAACAGTACAGCAATGGCAATTATCAGATCCCAAATTAGCACCAATTATTCATGCTTTAACCTCACCTACAGAAACCAACATCCAAACAAAATATGCAGAAAATTTCTACATTGATGAGCAGGGATTATTGTATAAAGTTGAAAATGACTCCATTAATTTGGAACAGGAAAATTTACGGTTAGCCATTCCAGCTAAATTAACAAGTATTTTAATCAGAGGATTTCACGACGAATTTGCTGGACATTCCTCAGTAAAAAGAACATATGAGCATCTGAAGAAAAGATACTATTGGCCCGGTATGTTTGTGCAAATTAAGAAACATGTAGATCAGTGCTTGAATTGCCAAACACGTCGTTTGAGACCGCATCGTAAACCTTTAGGTATCACAGAATTAGCTAGTAAACCCTTTGAAAATGTATATTTGGATATATTAATACTCCCACAGACAGAATCTGGTTATAAATATTTACTAGTCTTAATAGATCAATTAAGCAGCTGGATTGAAGCTTTCCCTTTAGTTGATAAATCAGCTAACTCAGTTGCTAATGTCATTCTTACAGAATATTTTTCTCGCCACAGTACAAGTAAGACCTTTTTCAGTGATCAGGGAATAGAGTTCAACAATGCTTTATTAAAAGCTTTACTAAAAGAATTTAGGGTAGTTCAAGTATTAGGAACACCGTACCATTCTAATTCACAAGGCCAAGTTGAAAGAGCCAATCGCACTATTATTCAACAATTAGCATATGTTTGCCAACAAAAGTCCACAGATTGGATCAAATACTTGCCGCATGTCTTGTTTGCCCTTAGAACGACCCCAAATTCAATAACCGGGTACAGTCCATTTTTTCTAATATATAACCGACACTGTCATTTACCACTCGACAATATCCTTCAACTTAGATCTAAATATTACGGTTGTGACCCAATTAGGCTGGATCTCAATCGTTTACACGAGGCCTTTCGGCAAACCCGACAATTAATGCATAAAAATAGTCTAGCTCATAAAAAACGTTATGATAAAAGTACGCATATACCCCTTTTCAAAATTGGTGACCCGGTTTTTTTACGTAAAGCTAATTTAGACCCTGCTGAATCACATAAATTATGTCGACCATGGGCCCCATATTATGTAATAGTCAATAAAATTGATGAATCCCGTTTTAGAATTGTTCATAATACCACAGGCAAATTTAAAATAGTGCATCCAAATCGTTTGCGGAAGGCCAATTTGCCGTCTAATCAATGGCTACTACCAACAGGGACATCGTCGCATTCCAAGCGAACTTCGAAACGAAAATCCACACTACATTACGTCCCCGAAATTCTGTCAGACGGTGATTCCAATAATTTAACAAATGAGATACAACCTAATCAAATTCCAATCGGAACACCGCTCCCGGATTTGGATCTCTATGAAAATGAACCTCAAGCTAACGTTTCGCCTAGTTCATCAAATTCCACACTTGCTTCTTTGCCAATTTTAGAACGAATAGACTCGACGGAGGCGGAGAATGTAATTCAAACCGAAACAGATTATACAATGCCAATAGATAACTTAATTCCCCCACTCGCTAATCGTTCTATAAAACGCTCATCAGATGCCGAGACGCCTGTTAAGCGTGCCAGAATTAATTTAATTAAGTTGCAAAAACCAGGCATCTTTAAAACATTATTTTGTATAATATTTGAATTAGGAGAATATTTCACGGTATATCACTAAGAGCGTTTTTGTTGAGTAATTAAATAAATACTTATATTAAATACTTCAGAAATGTGTGAAGTGTGTTAAGATTTACGCTGTATTACTCTACAAAAAGAAGTTCTAATTAACGAGCCCCGTTGAAATAGTAGAACGAATAACCAACATATTAAACTAAGATTATAGCTAGATTAAACTCGGAACTACTGATTCAGATAACCGAGTTGAATAAATGTACCGATCAAATGTTTTAGTGTAGAGTTTAATTACTAATATTCGGTTATTGTATAATAACTTATGATGCTAAATACAAACATACCTTCCTTGCGATCCACCTTGATCCATAAACACAAACAGTTTTTTTTGGTTACTAGATCCATTGCACAAATAGTTGTTTTTTTTTTGCTTGGTCCGTAACACAAATAGTTTAATGCATAGTCACACTTTTATATAATAGGTACACAGAAAGGATAAATACTTTTTTTTCAATTTCTAGGATTTTTTTTTAATTTTTTTTCTTCCACTTTTTCTTAGTACTCCACTGCTAGCCATTTTTCTTCTCTCCCCTCTTCCCATTTTTGCTTCTCTAGTTTCATCATCTGCGCCAGGCTCCATATTGCTATTATTTCATGTGCGGCCGTGCAAATACAGAAATTTTCTCTGTTAATAAACCGGACCCGGCCGGGCGCGTATTTAGTCAGTAATTTAGCCATAACTGGCATCCCATGAATATTGTTCAGTTTAAACACCACTAGTTCTTCCTGTAAAATGAATATAAATCTTTATTAAAAGTCCTCGAGACAAATTTTCTTTTAACTGCAGAATTAGCAATCTAGTGATTTTAGCATAATAGTCATTACCTCTAAAAAACAAAAAACCATTACTTACTCCATCAATGATAGACTTGCCGCAGAAAAGTTCGCATATCCCCGGCAAATATGTCATTTCGAGATCACGACTAAGCTGTTTATGTAACCGTGCTCGCTCGTCTAAAACATCATAAAAGTTCCCGCTCGTAATTTCAAGTTCTACTGCCAATAAGTACGCATCCCTTGGTACCCCACATTCCATTTTTTTTATTTATTTATTTTATGAATTCGGGAAACTAGTAAAACTGAAAATTGTGATGTGAAAGTAGTAAAACTGAATATCTTGCACAGCTAAATAAAACGCCTAGACCACACGAGCAAAATTGCGAAGAGAGACTGCCCAAGAGCCTACAACTCTCTTTTATGTGACAGGCCTGGGAACTTTGTAATAGAATCTCATTTCTTTCATGTGTTGTGTATAAAAACCGCATATACCCCACCATTACTAAGTCATCACGGACTTTATGACCAGGGCCTGGACGCAGAAATCAATCTTAATGATCATTCAGATAGATAGTTTGTTTGAGAAATCTTGACTGCAAAGAGACTTTTTCCCACGCACAGCTGTCCAGGCCAAAATATTTCATTGCAAGCGGACGTGTGCCTCAGACCTCGTAGGTCGATTCGGCTCGGATATCAACTCACCAAATAAGTCAAGATTGTTAATTGAGCCACACTTATTTGCGCATGCGCACATGCGCCAGGGATACACCTTTAAAATAACTGTCCGTTACCTACTAACTTCATTCATCCAGATTTTTCTCATAGTAAGGGACTGTGAATAAAGTTAAGATAATTTCTGCCGTGAATACATGTTAATCTTGCCAACTCATAGTTTGAAATTTAGTGACACAAACTATGGATCTTTCAGGACATACGTAAGTTTATCTTAATTTATTCTAACCTTTTCTAACCTTACTAACTATACAGATTTAGAAACGACCTGTATAGGACAACCTGAATAATAATTCTTTTCGAATTTTTTTTTCAGGACCAGTACTACCAAACTTTTATACAAAATCCTAATATTGGCAATATTCCTAAATTTGTACATCTGTAATTCCTTACAAGAAATTACCAAATCCAGCTCCTTTTATAACAGGCCCAGGGGTTATATTTAAACAGAAATTGAATACTCCAGTTTCTAATGCAAGATGGCTACTTATTGCGCCCATACAGTTGGACCATATTCAAGAATTTCTCACCAGAACGCTTTCTGAAATTCAACAATTAAGATTAATTAAAAAACCTGTCACAGTGATTAAAGCTTTTAAAACTGCTATTAAAAATAGAATCAGAAATCAACAATTTCGTTTGAATTCCATTAAGAATTTAATTGCCTCGTCTACCCATGAATCTCATATCGTCAAACGAAGCATTTTTCCAAACCTAGGAAAGGCATTCAAATTTCTAATCGATTATTGTATAATAACTCACGATGCTAAATACAAAATTCCTTTAAGAGATCAGTTTAAAACAAAAAAAAGGGAAAACATGAATTTAACATACCAATTGGGCGTCGTTCCGTTTTCTCGCTTCACATCACAAAATAGTTCATATATAGTTCACAAAATAGTCCACACATAGTTCACATTGGAAGAATAAATACTTTTTTTGAGCTTTCTATTTTATTAATTTTTTTTGGTTTTTTCCCTTTTCTTTAATCTTCCAGCCACCTCTCCTCCACCCTTCTTTCCAACTACACTTGTCGTCCCTCATTATGCAGGCCAGGTTCCAAATATCAAAGATTTCTGGTACGTCCGTACAAATGCAATAATCCTCACGATTAATAAATCTTACTCTGCCCGGGGCAAATCCGTCCTATAATTTCGCCATGACCGGCATTCCAAAAATATTGCTGAGTTTAATTATCACTAACTCCTCCTGTAAAATGAATATAAATCTTTATTAAAAGAGTTCTTTGAGACAAATTTCCTTTTAGCTTCAAAATCATCAATACAGCGATTTTATTGATACGGGTAGCATAATAGTGATTATTACTAAAACTATTACTTACTCCATTAATAATAGATTTGCCGAAGAACCTCTCAAATGTGCCAGGCAGATGTATATTTTTTAACTCGCGAGTGGCCTGCTGATATAAGTACTCGCCTTCATCGAGTACATCGTAAAAGCTCCCATCAGTAAACTTAGGCTCTACCCCCAGCAAATAGGAACCGGTTGGTATTTCACACTCCATTATACAATTTTATGAAATCAGTAAACTAAACGACAAACGAACTAGAACTCGAACCACACACCTCCACTATACTAGCAAAATTGGAAAAAGACTGACCAGGAGCCTACAAGTCTCTTTTATGTGAAAAGGCCTGGGAACTTCATAATAGAATACCATCACTATTACATATGCTGTGTATAAAACCTCATCATTACTAAGCAATCAAAGCCTTTACGACCAATACTCTAGGCGCAGTACCCAATCTTAATGACCATTCGGACACATCGTTTGTTTTGAAAACCATGACTGCAAAAACTTTTCCCACCAATATTTACTATCAGCTGTCCAGGCCAAAATTATTGCAAGTGGACACGTGCTTCCAGACCCCTTAGAGCAACTCTGATCGGATTTCAAGACTCACCAAATAAGTCGAGATTGTTAATTGAGCCACCCTTATTTGCGCAATATTCAATTTTGAGCCAGTAACAACATTACAGGTCATAAACACCATAAATTTAATGAGACATTCTAAAAGCTCAGGACCACTTGACATACCATCCAAAATAATTAAAATCAGTGGCAGCATAATAGCAGAACACATATGCTATATTTATAACTAAATGATAATGCGCTCTAAATTCTCAAATACCTGTAAAACTGCAAACGTCACACCTAAGCCGAAAAACAAAAACGTAGAGGATCCTAATAACTATCAGTAGTTCATGGAGCCGCTAACATATTTGAAAAATTTATGTACGAGCAAATATGTTAATACCTTGATAATACAGAAATACTACACAAACAGCAATTAGGTTTCAGAAAAAATCATAGTACAATTGATGCAATAATTTTCGTGACAGAAAACTGGCGCGATCTATTAGATCATAATGAATATATTTCCACAGCTTTTTTAGACCTTAGCAAAGCTTTTGACAACAACGAGTAAAGCTTCAAACCAACGTATGTCCAGAATGGGGTACGATCAAACATGGGGCACAGCAAGGCACAGTTCTTGGGCCACTGTTATTTATTATTTAGGTAAACAATATTCCAAATATTCTAAAAAACTGCAGCATGACACAATATGCAGATGATACCAATCTATTTTCAAATAACACAGACCCAAATACAGCTGTATACACACTAAAACAAAACATAGAAGAAATGAAATCAATTCTGGATTTTCATCACTTACAAATGAACCCTGAAAAACAGTATTTCTAATATTAAGCCCAAATGAAGGATGTAAAACTGATAACTCAACACTTAACGTTCTTAATCAAACAATTTGTAAATCTAAAGAAACCAAATTCCTAGGTATGAAAATTAATAATAAATTAAAATGGGACAATCAAGTTAATAGCATCGTACAAAAAATGGGACAAGGTCTTTTTTTCTCAAACAAGAAAAGGCAAATATCTTAATATCAAAACTAAACTATTATTCTACAAAACCATGGTCCTTCCTCATTTAACTTACGGTGTCACCTACTAATCAATCTACCAAGAAATCATTTAAACAAACTGGACCTCGTGTCGTGAAGTTCACGATGTCATATGTCATTATTTTGTATTATTATGTCATATGTCATTATTTTTTATTCATTATGTCATATTATTGCATTCTGTGGTTAAAACAGTTAAAAATCCCACACAAGAAATTTCAGCTGTAAAATGTCTATTTCTTCATATACAGTCTAAACTTTCATCCTTGAACTATGTAGTATGCAAAACATTTACCTTTCATAGAATTGCTGGCTTCCTTGCTTCACAGAAAAACTTACCTGGGAGTTGGCTGTCAGAGAGCATTGAATCAACATGTGCTGTTACTGATTTTTTATAAATAAACTCACCTGTGTTCTGCAATATACTGATGTCTTAGCTATTTTACCTTCAGAAATACTTCACATGGTGCAGAAATTCTTCATTTTATACAAGTTTATAGAACCAAGGAAATTATGCTAGGACTTTATTTGAAAGGAAAAAAATCAGTTTGATATCTACAAAGCTACAAACCAGGTGATACAGTTGCTCTGCTTGGAAAAGAAATCAGTTTGCTTAGTACAAGGCTGCAAACCAAGTGATACAGTGACTCTGTTCCTGTTTACACTGAGTGCTAAATATATGGACAGTATTGGTGCTTCTAATTTGGAATCCAGACGACTGCAAGTTAACCTTGTTTGAGTATGGCCACCACAACAACCACAAGCGACAAGACTATTCTTTATACGCCGCCGTGGGAGGGTGAACCTAAAGGTCATGATATAAGGACTGGACAATTATTCCAGCCAATGCAACCAAACAAGGACTCATCAAAGCAAGGAGTGACCATTATGGACCATGCTTCTAAGGACTCAGACGACGAGGAACCGGATTATGGGCAGCAACTACATATTCCAGCTACCCCAGTACATGGAGCCACCCCAACAGCTGCGACTGGAGCAATTCCAAAGAAGAAGAGTATTTACTTCAATACATGTTACAATGGTGACTAACCATAGCCAGTCCTTTGCTGACGAGTAGTCTTCATACCAAGACAAAGGAGACATCTCATGATGTGAAAGAAGAAGAGCATGTGTCTTGTTAATCAGTGCGTTAATTTCGTCCGTATAACTTGTAAGATTGTGGTTTTGAAGAGTGGGAATCCAACTTTTGATTCTGTGAATAGTATCACTACACTTTAAGAAGTACCCAGGTAAATGGTACTCATCTGCTTTCTTACAGGTGAGGACTATGCTGGAGTTTTTTCCGATTGTTTTCTCAGTGACTCCTGTGACTTTTGACACAATTCTCAGTGAGTAGCTTGCTTGCTTTTGTACTAGCCAGCCTCCCATAAGAGTGGTGACACCCCAGTTTTCTGGCGATCGCTCGTACTTAATTGACTGATCAAATGCTTGAGGTTTAAGATCTTTAGGACACACTATTACATTTAAATCTTGACAGCTCTTAGGAGGGATAATTTGAATCTCATTGTTCCCTAATATCATATTAAATGCATTCCCATGTACTATCCATGTTCCTCCTTTCACAATCGGAATGTTTCGAGTTCTTACATGAACTTTTCCTGGGATTTGAACTATTTCACGTACGTTGATAAGCATCCATAGTTGCTGGGGCTCTGACCGGATAACAATTGCCCTACTGGCACCATAAGATAGGGGAATATCGTTGTTTTTATTCGACATTAAGGAATCAAATTGGGTAGGGCTAATTAATAACGGATCAATCCTCGTAGAAGTTACTGACTGCAGACCATGACCATATCTAATTGAGTTAAGATAGTCATGCAATCTTCTCATGTCGTTTGAGTGGGCGACCATTAAACTATGAACCTCATTATTTAAATTCCCTACTATTTTTTCGAGTTCTTCGAGGTCGTGTCCGAGGATGCCAATTTCTTTGTTCATAATTTGGACTTCGTGCTCAATAATACCTTGATTTTGTCTCAACTCATTCATCTTGGAATTCAGAGAGTTGATTTCTGCTCTATTAGTTGCACCAAGAGCTAGTGCAGCTGTAGCTTCAGCCATTGCTGCTGTTGACATTATTAGCCCTAAAAATCTTTTTTTCCTATTGGTATAGTTGGAAGATTTATTCTTGCTTTTATTTCCAAAAAGGTTATAACGGATAGTCCAGGCTTTGGTCATCTCGATTTTAACCACTTTGAACGACTGAGCTACCTGATAGCCTAGAGGCCTCGGTTCAGTTATAACAATACCGTAAGTTGCCAGCGCATCTTGATGCTTGTATATAGTATCATATGCTAGCTGGGGAATGATACTATTAACACTAGAGATTGTACCTTGACTAAACGCCAGAAGACCACAAAAGAGAAGAAGGGAGTAAGACTATTCTTTATACGCCGCCGTGGGAGGGTGAACCTAAAGGTCATGACATAAGGACTGGACAATTATTCCAGCCAATGCAACCAAACAAGGACTCATCAAAGCAAGGAGTGACCATTATGGACCATGCTTCTAAGGACTCAGACGACGAGGAACCGGATTATGGGCAGCAACTACATATTCCAGCTACCCCAGTACATGGAGCCACCCCAACAGCTGCGACTGGAGCAATTCCAAAGATGGTTCCAGACAAAGATCCATTGCATGGACACCAGCTGGAGGTGAAGATACTGATCCAGAACCTGAAAATAAACTCACAGCACTATGGTGAGGTGTTTTTCACATGTACTACATTGTTAGACTTAGAATTTGACGAATGTATTGCTAATTATCAAAACTTTGTTGACAGATGTAATGCTGCAATTGCTGATTTGAGATTTTCGACTGAAAAGCTCACAGAGTTGTATGACAAGCTATCATATATTTATTGTAGTTCAGATGATAGTTCCCATTTGGATGAAGTTAAAGAATTTCTTGCTTCACAAACTACATTGAACAGAAATTTGTCTGAACTTAGTTCTAAGATTGAAGCCAGAATTAGGTCATTAGAAACCTGTCACTTGAAGGTCAGTGAACCTGTACCTGTAGTATCAAGCACACCTGTTTCTGCTGTGCCTAATATAACATCACAGCTAAATGCTGTGAACGTCAGTCATGCAAGCACTGTGTATACTAGATTACCTGTAGTATCAAGCACACCTGTTTCTGCTGTGCCTAATATGACATCACAGCTAAATCCCTGGAACGTTAGTCATGCAAGCACTGTGTATACTAGATTGCCAAAATTTAAATTGCCTTCCTTTTCGGGGGAGGGTGATGATGATTTTGAAGAATTTTGGAGTGTTTTTAATGATGAAATACACTCAAGACCCGATTTAACGGATAGTAAAAAGTTCAATTACTTGTTGGGCTGCTTGAAAGGGAATGCATATAGAATTATCAAGACATACCGTAGAACTGCCAATAACTATCCTGCTGCTGTTGGTCACTTGATGAAACGCTTTGGCAGAACTGATCACATGGTGACAAATTATCTGAAACAACTTGAAGACATAGAACCTGTCAAAAACAACGCCAAAGATTTACGAAGGTTTCTTGATGACATAGAGGTCATTATAAGGTCATTGACAGTGTTAGGTCGTCCAGTCGATGATCAATACATTGTCTCAGGCATTCTTAAGAAACTTCCCATAACCATGGGTTTTCAGCTTAGAAACCTTTGTCCAGATACTACTCCTGGTTCTAATTGGCAATTAGAGAGATTAATAGATACTATGTATCGATATGTGAACAACTTTGAGATTTCTACTAATGAGTGTGGGCTTCAAAGCCTTAAAGAAATTTTAAAGAAACCCATTCGTACAAACTATCACAGACCAGCATCTGTTCAGATTAAAGAAAGTGTACTTACAGCAGGCGACAGTACATTCCCTCTATACAATGCAGTTGGCAACGATGATGACATGGTTTATAACTCTGACTTGTCTCTCACTACATCTGCAGCTGAAAAATCAAAACATGCTGAAAGTTACAAACCAAAAGGTTCAGAAAGAGTTACTAGCAATGGTAACAATAAGGACAAGGCAAAGAGATCACAGAATAACCGCATTAAAATGCCTTGTCTATATTGTGACAACCGAAAACACTCTTCAGGCCTTTGCAACAAGTTTACCATAGCAGAAAAACTGAAAGTAGTAGAAAAGCGTAAACGTTGCAAAGTCTGTCTTTCTAGTAAACACACTGAGGTTGACTGCAAATTTACATGTTTTGTGTGTGGCCAAAAACATCACGTTTCACTTTGTGATAAAGTTGAAAATAACAGAATTGTCGAGGCAAAATTAGAACAAAACTTACTCAGTGACACAGTCATGTTTAATTCAGAAACAGAAGCTGTACTTATGCAGACAGTTTTAGTGAGAATGTGCCACTCTGATGTCTCTAATAATTCTAAATCAGGTATTACAGTTAGAGGTTTGATGGATACAGATAGTAATGGCACATACATTACAGAGTCATTAGCAAAAAAGTTAAATCTGAAATTGGAAAATCCTAGTTATGTGAATGTTTCTACATTTGCTTGTAAAGGGTATGTTCCTGTACGATGTCATCAAGCAAAGGTTGCATTGTTTGGCAAAAATAATTCTACTAGAATTAATATCGATGTTCGAGTAGTCCCGTTTATTGCAAAATTCAGAGGTCGCCCCTCTCTTCCAACCCAAGTGTACTCAAAACTTAAGCCATGGGAGGGCCAACTTGCTGACTCACTTCCTGAAGGGAACCTTGAAGGTGATGTGCAGTTATTAATTGGATGCGATAACTACCTCAAAATTCTAGGAGCAGAAAAACACGAAGTGTCACCCGGCCTCTTCCTGTATGCAAGCCTTTTAGGCTATATACTTACAGGGGTAGTTGAAAAAACAGACACCTTGGCGAACAATGAATCTATAATTTGTTCAGAAAACTCATTATTTTGTCTTCAGCCTGAGCTTGATTGCACATTAACGGATTCATTACTGAATAGTAGTAGTACATTAAGATACTCCAAATCTGAGATACACCAAACGGGTCCAGAGTCTGTAACTGATAACTATCAGACAACACGACCAGATGTTTCGCCTGTTTCCAGTTCAGTTCCTACACTGGCTTCAGAAGAGACATCTCAAATACAGTCAGAAATACCCCTCAAAAAGGAAGTACCCTTTGAAAGTGGGTGTCTTATTTCTGACATTGTCACATGTCATAAAGCTGTTGGTAAAGTTATTAATATTAATGACTTTTCCTTTCTGGATTGGCTTTTATTTCTTATTGCGTTCATGTTTAGAGCCATAAAAGTTTTCATGTATGGAATTAAATTTCCATTTAAAATCATGTGGCTATCTTTGACACAGTATGCATATACACAAATCAGAAAGCCAAACGCTATGAAAAATGTTGTAATTATTCCGTCAAACGATAATGATGTAATTCTGATTACTGATTTAAACTTACCACGTGGATCCTGGAAATGTCGGAAAACTTTCCACTTGTATCGAATTGTTTCTGTTAAATCCCAAGATCCACCTTAATCAAATCTACCTGTAAAATCAGAAACATTAAAGATTTTGTAAATAAGTTTTGCATTGTTTAGTATTGCTATTGTTGTTAACATCATTTGAATAACAAGTTGTTGTTGTTATTGTTAACACTGTTTGAATAGCTGCTTATGAAGTTGTTAAAATATTACTTACCCGAGTTACCTTATACTTACCTTGTGCACAAAATGTGCTCTTTGTTATAAACCTGAAAAAGGTAATCATAGAAATGTTATTAATAAATTGTGTCTAATTGTGTGATAGACCATGTACAGCATAACCTACAGGCAAACCAAGCAAATGCTGTACAAACTTTATCATAAACACAAAGAGTAACCAATGCTGTATGTCATTGCTTATTATACTTGCTAATACTTGTGCATGTCCTCGGTTAGCAATCTACTTGTAATTTAAATCTAACGATTGATAAATCGTGTGCATCCTAAATCGATGCCCTTTGTTACGAATTTGCATCCTAAATCGATGCCCTTTGTTACGAATTTGTATCCTAAATCGATACTTTGTACTCAAATCGTCATGATGATTTTGTAATCTAGAGATTGAATGTTATTTGTAGTGAAACTCAATAGAGAAATATTAAGTTTATCGTTAAGTTGTGTGTAATGAAACTTGTTACGAATGTAGCGTGATAGTTATATACAAAATTACTTTGAAATTTAATGCCACTATTAAATTAGATTAAAAAAACTTACCCTCTTTGTACATAGCCCAAATACTCCGTTTTGCAATGATGTGATTCGTATTTATCCACGGCGCCCAAACTGCTTGGTGGCGCCATTTCGTACTTAAGATGTTAGATGTTATTCTTAAAATGATTAAGAAATGACAACAAAATTTATCTCTTGTAAAAGTTAAATGACTTTAAAGGTTAAAGTATCAAATAGTTTATGTTATTTCCAACTTCCTGGTCGGAGTGTCGTGAAGTTCACGATGTCATATGTCATTATTTTGTATTATTATGTCATATGTCATTATTTTTTATTCATTATGTCATATTATTGCATTCTGTGGTTAAAACAGTTAAAAATCCCACACAAGAAATTTCAGCTGTAAAATGTCTATTTCTTCATATACAGTCTAAACTTTCATCCTTGAACTATGTAGTATGCAAAACATTTACCTTTCATAGAATTGCTGGCTTCCTTGCTTCACAGAAAAACTTACCTGGGAGTTGGCTGTCAGAGAGCATTGAATCAACATGTGCTGTTACTGATTTTTTATAAATAAACTCACCTGTGTTCTGCAATATACTGATGTCTTAGCTATTTTACCTTCAGAAATACTTCACAGTCTGTTTGACTGGTGCGGTGCAAGTGAGTTGCCTGAGAGTATCAGACTCGGGAAGAAGAGTGTAAGAGTTTTGACATGTGATGTAAGGGAAAGCTAAAGCTATCCTTGGTAGGGTTAGGACTTTTGCATGTTGTCCTCCTCCTGATGCCACGATGTGATATTTTGATATAAGGTTAGTAACTCTACTAACCCCATCTGCACTCATTCTAAAGTTTTGTCCAGACTTATTGACAATTTTAGATCCTCTCGCTTGGAATAGGGCTATCATCTTGGATACATCCTTCAAGGCATCTGACATTGGGGCATCACCAGTACCCCAGTCACTATATTCCAAGACTTGACGTGCAGTCTCCACAGGATCAAAGCCCTGGAATTTTACTAACTCCATCATGTCTTTGGCATCCTTCTTCAGATCTTCTATATTAACGTCTTCTAAGGATGCCAGGATGAATCTCTGAACGTCTTGCTCGCTGGCTGTTTTCTTCTGCTGCTGGGACATGACTTATCAATATCCTATTCCTTTGTTTCAAAATGTTAATGAGCGTCTTTGTGTCAAATGACGATTAATAAATCTTACTCTGCCCGGGGCAAATCCGTCCAATAATTTCGCCATGACCGGCATTCCAAAAATATTGCTGAGTTTAATTATCACTAACTCCTCCTGTAAAATGAATATAAATCTTTATTAAAAGAGTTCTTTGAGACAAATTTCCTTTTAGCTTCAAAATCATCAATACAGCGATTTTATTGATACGGGTAGCATAATAGTGATTATTACTAAAACTATTACTTACTCCATTAATAATAGATTTGCCGAAGAACCTCTCAAATGTGCCAGGCAGATGTATATTTTTTAACTCGCGAGTGGCCTGCTGATATAAGTACTCGCCTTCATCGAGTACATTGTAAAAGCTCCCATCAGTAAACTTAGGCTCTACCCCCAGCAAATAGGAACCGGTTGGTATTTCACACTCCATTATACAATTTTATGAAATCAGTAAACTAAACGACAAACGAACTAGAACTCGAACCACACACCTCCACTATACTAGCAAAATTGGAAAAAGACTGACCAGGAGCCTACAAGTCTCTTTTATGTGAAAAGGCCTGGGAACTTCATAATAGAATACCATCACTATTACATATGCTGTGTATAAAACCTCATCATTACTAAGCAATCAAAGCCTTTACGACCAATACTCTAGGCGCAGTACCCAATCTTAATGACCATTCGGACACATCGTTTGTTTTGAAAACCATGACTGCAAAAACTTTTCCCACCAATATTTACTATCAGCTGTCCAGGCCAAAATTATTGCAAGTGGACACGTGCTTCCAGACCCCTTAGAGCAACTCTGATCGGATTTCCTCTGATCGGATTTCAAGACTCACCAAATAAGTCGAGATTGTTAATTGAGCCACCCTTATTTGCGCAATATTCAATTTTGAGCCAGTAACAACATTACAGGTCATAAACACCATAAATTTAATGAGACATTCTAAAAGCTCAGGACCACTTGACATACCATCCAAAATAATTAAAATCAGTGGCAGCATAATAGCAAAACACATATGCTATATTTATAACTAAATGATAATGCGCTCTAAATTCTCAAATACCTGTAAAACTGCAAACGTCACACCTAAGCCGAAAAACAAAAACGTAGAGGATCCTAATAACTATCAGTAGTTCATGGAGCCGCTAACATATTTGAAAAATTTATGTACGAGCAAATATGTTAATACCTTGATAATACAGAAATACTACACAAACAGCAATTAGGTTTCAGAAAAAATCATAGTACAATTGATGCAATAATTTTCGTGACAGAAAACTGGCGCGATCTATTAGATCATAATGAATATATTTCCACAGCTTTTTTAGACCTTAGCAAAGCTTTTGACAACAACGAGTAAAGCTTCAAACCAACGTATGTCCAGAATGGGGTACGATCAAACATGGGGCACAGCAAGGCACAGTTCTTGGGCCACTGTTATTTATTATTTAGGTAAACAATATTCCAAATATTCTAAAAAACTGCAGCATGACACAATATGCAGATGATACCAATCTATTTTCAAATAACACAGACCCAAATACAGCTGTATACACACTAAAACAAAACATAGAAGAAATGAAATCAATTCTGGATTTTCATCACTTACAAATGAACCCTGAAAAACAGTATTTCTAATATTAAGCCCAAATGAAGGATGTAAAACTGATAACTCAACACTTAACGTTCTTAATCAAACAATTTGTAAATCTAAAGAAACCAAATTCCTAGGTATGAAAATTAATAATAAATTAAAATGGGACAATCAAGTTAATAGCATCGTACAAAAAATGGGACAAGGTCTTTTTTTCTCAAACAAGAAAAGGCAAATATCTTAATATCAAAACTAAACTATTATTCTACAAAACCATGGTCCTTCCTCATTTAACTTACGGTGTCACCTACTAATCAATCTACCAAGAAATCATTTAAACAAACTGGACCTCGTGCAAAATTATTTTTTTTTAATTAACTTTTATAAATTTGTTTTTCTAATTTAACACTATTGCCTACAACTGTCTTTGACTGTTATAGGTATAACTTCCGCAATAAAGATTTTATATATATTAAATATAATAATATTTTTTAATTAAATCGGTGAAACAAAAATACAAATTCTCATTATGGTTCACAGCAATTCAAGTTTAAAGGTTTTCTATTAAATCGCTAAAAACAAATAACAGAAAAAAATTAAGCAAATATCACTATTGATGATTAGCTTTGATAAATTTTGTTATAAAGTTTTGGAAATACTAATGACATCATCGGGCTTGTTGTCAGCACTGTCAGTTTAAAATAAGGTTCATCAATCTGCTGAGCTCTCATACTGTTAGTTATGTAATAGTTTCAAAATGTGCGACCTGAATTGTACAAATGACAAAGGCTCTTTGTTAAATACTTAAAGTGTTGAAATAGTTCTCTTACTCTTGAACTTTGGTATTGCTCCTCGCTTTTCTCCCAAACAAACCAGTGTACGTATTCTATTATGTGTAAACTGAATTGTACAATCAACAAAGTACATAATTATTTTTTATGTACACAGTCACCAAAAGCAATCCTAGACATGGGAAGATTTGTGTTATTGCCTTTAATTTAATTAACTGTTTAAGCATGCACAAACATTGTGTTTAAATGTGCATACTCAAGTGCGTAGACTGTAAACTTAACAGACTCAAATCAGTTTTATGTTTGACTATCTAAATTTTGCTGGGTAAATGATCTTGACACTAAATAAAATACGTTTAAGTAATAGGTAATCTGCAGCAGTGTAATAGAACTTGCTTTCAAGATATATGACTACTACAATAGAATACAATGAATATTACCTAGGTAAATGGAGGTAAAATATTTTTATTAAGCAGAATTTTTCATGTTTGACGACGTCTATGTACCAGAATTTAGATCTCATTTGAGGCCTTCAAAATGTGCTTAAATACAGGAAATGCATTGGTGGAGCTTACAGCGCTCCACCAGACGGGCTCTAGCTGCTTGTGCGTCACATTTTTTAAATTCTGGCGGCGCCTATGATAACGGTAAGGTTTACTGTGATGCACTCCATTTAGCAACACTAACATATTGAAATCTGTATTTGGAAATACAAAAAGTACAATTTTTATTTTTTGCGCAAATCGAACTTTTTTGTTACTCATATATGTCCTAAAACGTGAGCGTTTTTTCTCAATCTTAACTGTCCGTCACTTCAGAACAAATTTATTACTTTAAATATGTTTTTAATATGTGCTTATAGCACTATCAAATGAGCACGCTTGTACCTATGGTGGCACGCTCTACAATTTTGTCCAGCGGACCTAATTATAACACATCTAAGCTATAACAATACGTCTAAGTAAATAAACTTACTTACCCTTTCTAGTCTTGTGTAGAGTCCATATTACAGTATCTGGGGCTAACTAAAATCTTTTTACGTGAATTTTTTAACGAAAAAAAAACTAATTTCACGCAAAGAAATCTGACTCACTCCAGCCCTTGTTTTTTGTTTTTGTTGTTTCTTCTGTTTTTGTTGACTCACTTCTTGTTTTTTCAAATAATTGTCATAATGTCTGTCAATAGCTTGAGTCTGTTTTAAATGAATCTTGACTCGAGCTATACGTTCAACATTTTCAGCAAGCTTTTGTTTGACACCCTGTTGCTTTTCCTCGTCGAAAAACAAAGTGCCATACTTGTAACACAAGTTATCTTGTCTTTTAACCAATATATTTTAACCAGTACCGGGAAGTTTTCTTACTGTAGTCTCAATTTCACACAAACTATGAGAGTTTGTATGTGAGCATCGAATGACCATCTCAGTGTTAGATATTTTTCTGAACTTTGTGCGATCACGCCAATTTTAGAACTTTCGCTGATGCCATGTTACATGATAAAATATGAATCGTAAGATCGAAAGTTGTGAATAACAACGTGCAAAATGTTGTTATATGCACGCATTTTTGCATTCAAGCCGCGCATCGAAATTTTCCCGTCAGATGACAATGGTCACGTACCTTACCGTTGGGCAAAAGGTGTTTTTTGCAATAGCCTCATTCACTAGACGCCTGAAAGTTCACTTCGTCTTGAGGAGATATGACCAGCCACTAGTTGGCAATTGCTAAGTTCCAGTGATTGACCTGTTGTGCCAAATCATGAATATAGAGCATCAATTATCGAGCACAATCTTTAGCACCAAATTCTCTATATTCGCAATGTAAGTCGCGTCCAGAACGAGGTTTGTCCAAGACACTGCCTGTTTCTTTAAACTTCTTGACCAATTTCCCGACGGCAGTAAAATAAATAGGTTGACGATTAGGGTGCCGAAGGTTAAATTCTTCCGCAATTTTATGATAAGACCATCCTTCTCGTCCACTTAAGAGTACCAAATTTATTCTTTCTTCCTTAGACAAAGCCATTTTCTTTCTGAAGAGAAAAAATAAAAACAAATAAATAAATAGTAAAATCCCCCATGTACCCAGAATTTATGGACACCCAGTACATTCGCAATGTAAGACTTGAGCAGCCATACTTTCATTAGGTACAAGATACAGGCTGTTTCATAACGCATCCAAATAATTAGATGAGACCTTAGCTGTCTGCACCTCTGGCACAACAAAATAGTCAGTGTGCAGTCAGGCTATATGGCTCAGTTTGTATGGTACTTGAAGTCATTTTAGAAATAAAAATAAAAAAAATATTTTTGGAAATGCTAATTGTGAAATTGAGATTATTCTGTGAAGCCAAAGATATTGATTATATATTCAAATTAAATCGGTGTAACATCTATTAATAGTTATCTCACTACACATGTCTTTCATACAGATAATATTTAAAGAAATCTTCTTTCAATTAGCTATTTATGAGCCAATGTGTGGTTAGATCTTTGCATCTCCTGGCCAGCCTCCTGAAGCATTAATATCAGCATCATGACCCCAATTCCCTCCGGGATCATAAGGGCGACGACTAATGGATCTGAGCAATCTCCTCCAGTCCTTTGCGCCCCTTCTTATGATGACATTATCATGTTGTTCCGTTATCACGAACTGCACTGTGGTTATACCCAACCTGTACAGACATACGTAGAAAGAAAAGAAATTTGCAAGCTGTATTCTTTATTGTGTATAGGAAGAAGTCGTACCGTAAACTAATCATATCTTTCTCTAGAAATTGACTTAGTTAAAGGTCTGAACTGTATTGAAGCCCATATGAATAAAGCGGAATTTAAATTCTCGACACTCCTCCTGACAAACAAAAAGTTTACATAATTTGCAGTTAAGCAGATAAGTATCTTAATTTCACTTAAACGTCGCAACAAAGTTACTGTACTTCAGTAAGACGGCAACGTAGTCACTCTCGCTACGTAATCACAACTTAATACTTTAGCAGTATGTATTAGTAAAATAATTCGTTATATTGGTTGTGTATAGCTGATTGTTGGTGTTTTAGGGATGGCAAGACTATGAAGAGTCAGATTATAAAACTACACGTTTATTGAACATCAAACACAATAAATATAACAGATAGTAATGCCAAGCCCCCTGATCTAGTCTGCTCTCCTTCAGCTCCCAAACTCAATACCCTGAGCTGGGCGCATCACACGGCTTATATATCGTGCGTCGAGCTTCGACACCTACGCTTCGGTTCTGAGTCACTTGTTCACGTGACACCACTCCTTAACTGGCTTCATTCCGGCATAATCTAACGCTTTTGACATGATTCAATAGGTCCTCTTTACTTTTCCCTTCCTAATAAAGAATTTATCATCTTGGGGCTGCCTAATTTATGTCCATATGTGTTATACAGTTGATCACATAACATTTTACGTTGCCAGAATTAAATATTCGGCATAAACATTCAATAGCTAGTATGGTGATCGTATACATTTAAATACACAGAACACAGAATACAATGTTATAATTCAGTCACGAATACGTTACACTCTCTAAACTAAAGCGTATTATACACATCTGAATGTATATATGAATAAGTTGGCGTTGGTATGCCAATCTCAAAATATTGATTATATTAAAAGATTATAAATTCCAAAATATTATATGTGTTAAAATATTATACGCATTGAAATATTATACGTGTTAAAATATTATACGTGTTGAAATATTACACATGTTAAAATATTATACGTGTTGAAGCAAATAATACCATTTATAGCAGCAGTTATGTATAGACTTCAACAAGTGATGATATGTTCAAAATATCTAAGTAGCATATCAGTTCAAAATATATATCAGTTTGATTTAAATATATATAAAGTGTTACAAAATATATAGTAGCACACATTAAAATAAGCACATCATTGATCGATTTAACATCATAGATCGATTTAAATCATACTGTGATTACACATTCAAAAATTCTACACAAGTTTTTTTTGAGATGCAATTGAAATGTAACATTAGTCTCTTTGTCCAGCTTATTACACACACTCGACATTTTTATATATTTATAAATTTATTCGAAAAATAATTTGTTGTGTTTCCGGTCATATTCTTCCTCCTCTTCTGACTCTGACCTTTCTCCTATTGATTTTTGCATAGTTGGAACTCGTTGTTGACTCGCGTCATGGAATGTTATGTTGCTCATGGCCTCAACTACCGATAATGATCCCTCATTCTGGGATGAGGTGGCTGCATCTCTCCGAACAATCCTTCCGAGTTGCTTGGCAAACTCCTCTACTGTAGGAGAAACTTCAGGTTTTGTATAGTTCCAAATGCTAGCACCTGGGTCATTTGGATTTGCGTCATCTGCAATGATGTGAAGTAGCACTGTGGTCAATACGGGATTGTTTGCGGCACTTATGTTCGTAAACGAATTTTGATTGAAGATCTTTGCATATAAATACGATTTGTCTTCTTCTCCCAGGTATTGTTGCCAGAACAGTTCAAGTCTTTTCAGCTCTTCAAGAGTCCAAGAGCATCCTATTTTGCTTACTAGACTGTTTTGGTCAAGCTTTGTTGCCAAAAGTTGTGGCAGGATCAAAGATGCCCAAGTTAGATGCCACATAACGGCAAAATTTACGTACTTGTACAGCTCTTTTTCTCCCTTTCCTATTATGTTTTCAGTCTGAACGCAAAGACCTAACGTTATCAGGGCCTGGGCACAATTTTCAGGTTTTGAGAAAGCCTTGTAGAGTGGATTATAAAGGCATTCTCCGACCTTGAGTCCTATAGGTCTAAAATTGTCCATAACTGCGTCCATGGAGTTTTCTATCTCTTGACTAAACACTTTCTTAATTACCGGTCTCGACTTTCCTGCGGCTCTCGTCAGTATCATTACTAAAAACCAAAGTGAGTCCAGCTCCTGGGCACAATTTTCGCTTGTTGCTGTTTCAAAATAGGTCTCCAGGCTGTCCCAGAATTCGATGACGTCATGTGTAAGAACGTTGGCATATCTTTGTTTGGGGTCTGTTCTGAGATGGGGTAGATTGTTCAATGCATCTCCAGAACTTGGTTCTCCGGTCTTTTTTTGGTCTTGGTCTTCCCCACTTGTTAGCTGAACAAGCTTCTTGTGATATTCATTAATCATCCCAAAATGTTTGCCAGGATGTTCACCAGAGAAAACGTATCTATCATCCGAGTTATTATTTAAAACTGTTGTTTCAGAAAGTAATGTTTGGATGGAGTTTGTCGTTGAGGAGAGAACCCATCCCAGGGCCCATGATCCCAGGACCACTCCTGCACTCGAACAAGAACCATTTAATACAGCCATTTTAAAAGCCATAACCACTTGTAGAGGACCTAACCCCATCGCATAAAAATGCTGTCGTGGTGACTTTTGTAACAAATAAAACGAAAAGACGAGAATTTTTACCACCGTCGTAACGGTAAACTTTATTCTTTTTTTTCCGAACGCAATATGCTAGTTTGCCCTTTCATACCAACTCAACAACTGCCTAACTTCTTTTCTACAGTTACACGTAAAATCAATTCAATTCAATGGCTTCTCTCTGGGGGGCGAATCGTGAAGCCCAAACTTCACGACACTCCCCCAGAAAAAAGACAAGAAAGTATTACCAAGACACATAAACCGCAGGCTCTCACCAAAAATTTTCTTACAATGCAGAATCAAAAACAATGCACAAAGATACAATACATAATACACATCAAATTGGCCAAATCTAATACACTCAAGCACTCAGGAAAACAATTTGGAAAAAAACTAACAATCATTATACAATAACAATTACGTGAGCATAACAACAATGGATCTATAAGAACAATTTTGTTAGAAAATTCCAACAATAGCTATCTGGGTCTTAACTTTAAATCTATGCAATTTTTGCATGTTAAGTACCTCTTGTTTGTCATACAAAATTAAACAATGAAATAAAGGTCACAACTATGTAGATAGCACATTGGTACATTGCAAATTTGAACATATAGTAATGAAAATCTTATTATACATTTGCACAATCACATCAAACGGTTTGACAAATTTATAAACGTGTTGCCTGTTGTTTAATTTTTGCACAAGCATTTAATGCAGCAGCACGTTTGGGTAAAATTTTGTGCGAGGGTTCAATGTGCTGATGCTGTGCAGGACAAGTACCTTTTTCATCTGCACTTGCATCAACTGACCTAGGGCACTCAATAGGTTTGTGCAAGGGATCAATGTGCTGATGCTGTGCAGGACAAGTGCCTTTTTCACCTGCACTTGCATCAACTGACCTAGGACACTCAACAGGAAACAATTGACTCAAAGAACGAGTCAGAATATTACCATTACTAGTACGAACTTTAGCAGCTCTGATTTTACTGTCCTTACTAATAATGAGATTAACAACTTTCCCCACTTTCCACTGACCACGGGGAAGTGAATCTTCAATCAGTACTACATCGCCTACATGAGGCTCAAATTTCGACTTAACGCGTTTTTGGCGTACTTGGCGCTCCGTTCTTTCTTGGAGGCTAAGCAAATACTCATTACGCCAAATTTTCCAAAAAGAATCTAAATAACTAACACCTTTCTTCCACATTTCGAAAAGACGTTCACCAGAAAGATTGTACCTGTTGGGAGTATAATCGGGATCTGATTCGGATTTACTGTACACTGGCACATAATTTAAAGTGCGCAAGCTCAAGAAATGACTTGGAGTTAAAACCAAGCTAGAATCTATGTCTGACTCAATGTATGTAATAGGACGGTTGTTGATTAAACTTTCAATTTCAACGAGCAAAGTACTCAACTGACACTGATAAAGAGCCCTACTACCAATTGTTTTGCGTAGAGAACGTTTAATAAGGCTCATTAAACGCTCGTAAACCGCGCCCATCCAAGGCGAAAGCTGAATGATAAAATGCCAATTAATACCAGTTTGTGCTATGTATTGTTGCACAGAACAAGAATTGAAAACCCTTTGAAATATCAAATCCAACGTCTGCTTAGCAAGATGAAACTGCGGCGCATTATCTGATATTATAGTTTCGGGTACACCTCGGCGACCTATAAAACGTCTCAGACACATAATAAACGTTTCAGTAGACAAGTCCGTGACGAGTTCTAAATGTACCGCTCTCACTGCTAAACAGGTGAATAGGCACACATACGCTTTTTTGTAAAATGGTTCACAACTCCCAGGTATACAATATTTGACTGTAAGGGGGCCCATGTAATCGAGGCCTACGTGTGTAAAGGGATTAGATTCTTGGACTCTTTCTGGAGGTAATTCTGGCATTGGTGGTAACTTATAGGCTCCACCTTCCATTTTCCGACAAGTACGGCACTTATTTAAAGTTTTCTTGACCAGTTCCCTCCCAGAAGGAACCCAAAACTCTTTACGTAATAATGCTAAGGTCTGCGATACGCCGACATGAAGGTTTAGTTTGTGTACATGTTCTACCAACAGAACTGTAAACTGATTGTTTTTAGGTAAGAGAATGGGCCTAGACGTGCCTTGTGTGAGATTAGCATTTTGTAACCTACCTAAGCATCTGATAATGCCTTGTTCATCTAATGCAAGATTTAGCTGTTGTAGTGCTGGGTTAACCGCTAGTGCACGTCCTTCGTTATCAACATATGTTTGTCTTTGGACGTGTTTTATCCAGTTTAACTTAGCATAGGAGCGTTCATTTGCAGTAATAGGGCCCATAGTACACCTTTCCCCTTTAAAACGCTTTACAGCTCGATACACCCAGCTAGTAGTGTTTAACAGCCTGTTTAGGCTAGAAAATCGGTTCATATCAAACATAGACAGATCATGAATTCGACTGGACTGATCGAGTGTTAAAAACTGCGTCTCATAAAGTATGCTACTGCCTTTTCTTAGTTCGCTATTTACATCTGTCAATCGTTCAGCTTCTAGAGGTGGCAACTGGCTCTCAGGCCAGTTACTTTCATTTTCTTTGAGAAAGTGCGGACCGTGTAGCCAGAACGAATCTATTTTACTGACACCTGACCTAGTTGCGCCATCCGCAGGGTTCGATTGAGATGGAACGTATCGAAACTGAGTGTGAACCTGCTTTCGAATCTCACAAATTCGATTTTCGACGAACACCGACAACTGTTTAGGAGTTTGCAACCAATAAAGTACGCATAACGAATCCGTAAATATTATACGCCTGGTTATGTTCACATGTAGCTGGGTTTCTACAAAATTTAAAGCTCTCACGCCAATCAAAACAGCAAGCAGTTCTAATCTAGGAATCGAAATATTTTTTCCTGCAAGGCGCGTTTTAGCAAAAATTAAGTTGACAGCACAAAAATCAGATTCCGTGTTAGTCTCTCTTAAATAAACCACTGCGCAGTAAGCAGATTCAGAAGCATCTGTGAAACATACTAACTGAAATACTGCGTTAGACTCACATGCGCTAATACACCTTGGAAGGTGCAAATCGAATATTGAAAGCAGCGTTAAGGCAATTTCACACCAGCGTTTTGAGTGCGATTCAGAAAGGGGTTCATCCCAATCTAGTTTTTCTTTCCACAAAGATGCCAAAAACAACTTTGCATTAACTGTTATAATGCTTGCGACGCCCAACGGATCAAAAAGGCTTGCTAAGGCTTTCAATACCTGTCTCTTTGTATTAGCCTGTAACAATCGATCAGGGTCTACCTTTGCAATAGATAAAGTGTCATTTTTTAAGTCCCAAGTGATACCTAAAACTTTGACAACACTTGATTTTATACAGTCTTCGACTGAAATACTACGCAAAAAATCTGCGTCATTCGACCCCCATTCTCTAAGGTTGAAGCCTGCCGACGAAAATAATAGTTTACTCTGACTGTAAAGAACTTTGGCTTCATCTAGAGTGGAAGTTCCTGAAATAAAGTTGTCGACATAAATGTCGCGCAAAATTTGTTTAACTACAGGAAATTCTGTTTCTTTTTGTTTGAGATGATGACTCACTGTACCTGAGAGCAAAAATGGGCTACTAATAGCTCCAAAAATGACTCGACAGAAGCGAAATATTTGCAAATTACCAGGATCCGAAGGGGGTTTGCTGACATTTTTTACCCACAGAAATCTCGTGACATCCCTATCTTCGTAATTTAGGCCTACGTTTAAAAACGCTTTTTCTATGTCGCTTACAATGCCTATTAAATGTAAGCGAAACCGCAACAACAAGCCGCATAAATCAGGAAGTAGCAATGGTCCCCTGTATAGGCACTCATTGAGTGAAGGACTGTTTTTGTTTGCTTTACATGAAGCATTGTACACAATTCGTAATTTTGTGCTTTTCTCAGGTGTGACAATACAATGATGGGGAATATAGTGTTTAATAGGACCTTCGGGAGACTCTGGACTCACAACTTCAACGATTCCCTTCTCGAGTTGTTCATTAATTACTTGGTCGTATTTAGCCAATATCCCAGGCTGTTTGCGAAGCCGTTTTAAGCAAGAATTTAATCTGCTCACAGCAATATGATAATTGTCGGGTAAGGCCTGCTTATTTTGTCGCCAGGGCCAAGATACATTGTAGCGTCCGTCTTCAAATTTGATTGATTTATTAAATAAATCTAGCGCTACGTCGTCTTGAGCGTCTTGAGTCCGTGACGGTGATTCACGAATGCCTAGACTTTCAAGGTCCCAAAATCGTTCAAGTGCAAAATTAGTATCAAAATCTTGCTTTACACACGTAAAACTTGAATCAGAATCTAGGCATGAAAACGCGCGTTCAGTAATACTGCAATGTTCAAATTTTTCTTGTTCATATTCTAAATTTAATCCGTGAGTATTTAACCCAGGCTGTATGCACAAGAAGCCAGACACTCGAGATTTGTCGACATTCGAACTGGGTTTCCTGTTCAAGAATCCACCGAGAATTAAACCTATTTTCGATCCAAACAAAAACAAATCAGGCCCTACCTGGAATTTCTGAGGCTCTAAAAGTGACAAATAGTAATCATTACCGATCAAAAAGTCAATAGAAGATTCAGCCACGTGGGTTGGGAAACTGTCAGCCAAATCATAGCCGAATCTCTTGTACAGCTTATTAATTAAACTGTGTGGGAGGGCCTCGCGTTTAGTTTTAAGCGATATTTCTGGAATCACACGTAGGGTCATATTTAACACACGCCCATCGCGCGTATGCAAACCAATATTTGCAGGATAGCAAGAAATTTGCCTAACATTTTTACTTGCAAATGTAGCTACTTGAAGCACTTCAGAAGTGCCCTTAGGAACATTCAGCAAATTAGCCAGCCTAGCACTAATATAGCTGGACTGAGAACCACAATCAAGGTAGGCTCGAATTGTAATAGTCTTGTGAGAAACAGGATGACTAACACGAACGAGTGCTGTTTGCATGACAACCTGTTCATTACTAGAATACAAACTTAAACTGGGTGAACAAGCTAGTGTTGCTTCTCGATTTTTATCTGGAAATTGCTCTGTGCACAAACTACGGTGATGAGTATTTTTATGGCAGAAATAACAGCTTCTGCCTGATCTACATTGGTGAGCTTGATGATTTTCTCTTAGACAAATAAAACAACGATTTTTCAGAAGTCTCTTTCTCTCTCTAGCTGTAGCAAAATTGCCACACTGATCTGCCCAATGTGGGCCTTTACAAAAAATACAATTGCGTGCTGGATAATCAGAATGTGCGCTAACGTTTTTACGTTGTGGCGTGTGGGCGGAGCTTTGCTTATCAGAAGCTCCAAGAACAGTTTCGTGCCTTGATGCACTTACAAACTTCTTAGGAAATCTCTCATTAGCCTTAGAGAATGGTTGCTGAAAGCTGGAGGCAGCTGTTTCATTTTCAACCGCTTCTAAAGTATAAATGTGGCGATTAAGACGTTGTCTTATATCTGAAACTGACCAAGCGCTATCAGGGTCCATTGTAATGCGCATTTGTTGCACTACTGAACGTGGTAATTTTTCTAATACTAATGGGATAATAACACGGCTGTCCACGCATTCACCCACTGCCTCCAAACTTCGCAAGTGCAACTCAAGACTATCTTGAAATTTCCTAAGACTTTTAGCATTTTCTCCGGATTTTTCAAGATGTGCCAAAGCTTTATAATGTACATTAATAATGCTTTGTTCTTTGCCAAAACGGCTTCTTAAAACATCTAACGCTTGCAAATAGTTTTCATTACTGAGTGAAAAACCTTCTACTGCACTAAGAGCAGGACCTGTAAGCTTGCTCTTCAAATACTGAAATTTTTGAATATTTTCTAAATCTGGGTGATCATGAACCATAGTTTTGAACGCATCCCAAAATTCACGCCATTCTAAAATCTGCCCAGAAAATGATTTCAGTTCGAATTTTGGCAGTTTAACATAACTGCGTGACTGTACAAGGTTACTACTAGGTAGCGTGATGGGGGCAAGACTAGTATTTCTCTTGCGACGGGGCGGAGCAACAGGTGAGTCATTATCAGTAAATTGAGATGCGGACGCAGCCGCATGAACAACAGTAGGTTTTTTATCAACTGCACGACTATGAGGTATCTCAGAAACAGTGTGAAACTCATCAGTTAAATCCCTTTTAACATTTTTTACAGAAAACTTAGTAATACATTCATCTAACAAAAAGGTAACTTGAGATACCGTGCCAAGGAATTCGTTATCTTCCTCCAAGTACTGGTCTGCTGCTTTAATTGTTGCTTCGTCTGCCTCAGCTGTCATACCACGCTCCGAGAACTTTAATGTGAGATCTTCCAGCTTTGCCAAACGATTCTGGAGAGTATGTTTGCACATCTTGACACGCTGCAGATAGTTTGAAATGTCACCAATCGTTGACTCATCTCTTGACACCAATTCGTTAGCTAGCTCGATTTCCTCTTGCAGGCTTTTCCTTGCCTTGGTTCGTGCTTGTTTAATGTAGCCCAAGTCTCTAGCACTAGCTGGGATACTTCCGTCGGGCATTTGATCCTTGTTTGGCATGACGAACCACCTCAGTAAAGTCAAAGTTCGATGTTAATCAACAGGTTTCAGCAACAAAAATAGTTCATTGTTGACTCCGCACAGTCTTTTCGAAACTTGACAGTTACGATCATCTTCAAAGGAGCTCAATAATACGAGATTATGTTCATTATCGTTCATAGTCCAAACAGATTTCGCTAACAAACGTTGCAAGTCAAAAGCTTGAAGCCAGGTAAAACCGTACGTAGACACCCGTTTACTTTTATGTGCCGAAATAGTCTTTATTTTGCACTTGAAATGCTTTCTAATAAGCGCATCTAAATGTTCCTGGTATTCCCGGGTTTCCTTGCACCAATTGTCGTGGTGACTTTTGTAACAAATAAAACGAAAAGACGAGAATTTTTACCACCGTCGTAACGCTAAACTTTATTCCTTTTTTTTCGAACACAATATGCTAGTTTGCCCTTTCATACCAACTCAACAACTGCCTAACTTCTTTTCTACAGTTACACGTAAAATCAATTCAATTCAATGGCTTCTCTCTGGGGGGCGAATCGTGAAGCCCAAACTTCACGACACTCCCCCAGAAAAAAGACAAGAAAAAGACAATTTGGAAAAAAACAAACTAACAATCATTATATAATATACGTGAGCATAACAACAATGGATCTATAAGAACAATTTTGTTAGAAAATTCCAACAAGCGAGTGCAGGTGAAAAAGGCACTTGTCCTGCACAGCATCAGCACATTGAGCCCTCGCACAAAATTTTACCCAAACGTGCTGCCGCATTAGATGCTGCACTCGCATCAACTGACCTAGGACACTCAATAGGAAACAATTGACTCAAAGAACGAGTCAGAATATTACCATTACTAGTACGAACTTTAGCAGCTCTGATTTCCTCTTGCAGGCTTTTCCTTGCCTTGGTTCGTGCTTGTTTAATGTAGCCTAAGTCTCTAGCACTAGCTGGGATACTTCCGTCGGGCTTTTGATCCTTGTTTGGCATGACGAACCACCTCAGTAACTCAGTAAACATATAAGGGACACAAAAACCGCTTATTGATAAACACTAAATCAATATTATGTAATTATAATGGTGCTAGTTAGAGATATATAATATATCCTATATGTATTTATTTAGTAAAGTTTATTTGCTTATTCATACATTATATTAATGATGATGTTGTAATAATCAGAAAATGTTAGCTCTTGTGAGTCTAGAGGTTAGTGGAGACCCTAACATTTTAAGAAACTCACTGTAAATATTAGGTGTGTACATGTTGATTTATTTAGTCAGACAAATGGTATAAGCTATCTGTATTTACTTTTTAGTTGTTTATTAATGAGCGGTCTTTGTGTGTAAGAATGCTTACGTTGACTGGGAAGGTCCTGCTTTATCTTTATCTTCCTGTGGATGCTTGGGCCTTGCACTGTCTGGTCTCTCAGCTCTTACATGTTCCCACATAGAAGCATAATAAATCAGCATTTTAGGAGTTGAGTTTTGCCCCCATTCATTGCGAGTCTGATTTATTAAACCAAGGCTTATTAGCTTTAGGAACCTGGTTTCTTTTTTGATCATTGTACTATTCATTCCTGCATTCATGAACTTTATCACCTCATCCACTCTTTGCCTTTGGCTGAGTTTCTTATTTCCCCCAATGATCTTCCCTAATTCATACATGCAATATGCATGGGCATACATTAATGTGGTCACCATGCTCCTAGTGGAATCTGCTTCATTCTCAATATCATTGGGTATCAAACTGGCAAAGGCTGTCTGTTTGACTGGTGCGGTGCAAGTGAGTTGCCTGAGAGTATCAGACTCGGGAAGAAGAGTGTAAGAGTTTTGACATGTGATGTAAGGGAAAGCTAAAGCTATCCTTGGTAGGGTTAGGACTTTTGCATGTTGTCCTCCTCCTGATGCCACGATGTGATATTTTGATATAAGGTTAGTAACTCTAGTAACCCCATCTGCACTCATTCTAAAGTTTTGTCCAGACTTATTGACAATTTTAGATCCTCTCGCTTGGAATAGGGCTATCATCTTGGATACATCCTTCAAGGCATCTGACATTGGGGCATCACCAGTACCCCAGTCACTATATTCCAAGACTTGACGTGCAGTCTCCACAGGATCAAAGCCCTGGAATTTTACTAACTCCATCATGTCTTTGGCATCCTTCTTCAGATCTTCTATATTAACGTCTTCTAAGGATGCCAGGATGAATCTCTGAACGTCTTGCTCGCTGGTTGTTTTCTTCTGCTGCTGGGACATGACTTATCAATATCCTATTCCTTTGTTTCAAAATGTTAATGAGCGTCTTTGTGTGTAAAGGGATTAGATTCTTGGACTCTTTCTGGAGGTAATTCTGGCATTGGTGGTAACTTATAGGCTCCACCTTCCATTTTCCGACAAGTACGGCACTTATTTAAAGTTTTCTTGACCAGTTCCCTCCCAGAAGAAACCCAAAACTCTTTACGTAATAATGCTAAGGTCTGCGATACGCCGACATGAAGGTTTAGTTTGTGTACATGTTCTACCAACAGAACTGTAAACTGATTGTTTTTAGGTAAGAGAATGGGCCTAGACGTGCCTTGTGTGAGCTTTAAATTTTGTAGAAACTTGGGCATATCCTTGGGGTTCCAATCTGAGACCTCAAGTTCTGGAGGATTTTTCTCAAACCTTGGATTTTCTATCAATCTCTTCAATTCTTTGTTTTCAATATCCATGGTTGATACTGAACACGTTTAACTCTATTTTTCTGAACAAATTGATCTGAATTCTAACGTTCATGATGAGTTATGAACTCATTCGCGGTCATTTGCTTTCCTTCCAGCGCCTGCCGTGCGAGCATTGGTGTGTTTCTGGACGCAGATGCCTTCATTGTGTATGACATCTTCCCCAGGACCTCGTCGAGTGGTCTATTGGGCAACCACTTCACTCTCCACCAACCCTTCATTATCCCATGGTTGTAAGAAGGGGGGCATGCGCCTGGATCCTCTGGCGTGCATGCTAAGTAGACCGGAGAATAATAATGAGACAGGTAGTCGATGTCTCTTGGGTCCGTGGTAAGTCGGTATCCGTCCTGTTCTTTGGAACGAATTGTGATGTTAACCGACTTCATCCAGAATGTCAGATACATATTTTCTATCGCGGTCAGTTGCTTTCCTTCCAGCGCCTGCCGTGCGAGCATTGGTGTGTTTCTGGACGCAGATGCCTTCATTGTGTATGACATCTTCCCCAGGACCTCGTCGAGTGGTCTATTGGGCAACCACTTCACTCTCCACCAACCCTTCATTATCCCATGGTTGTAAGAAGGGGGGCATGCGCCTGGATCCTCTGGCGTGCATGCTAAGTAGACCGGAGAATAATAATGAGACAGGTAGTCGATGTCTCTTGGGTCCGTGGTAAGTCGGTATCCGTCCTGTTCTTTGGAACGAATTGTGATGTTAACCGACTTCATCCAGAATGTCAGTTTCTTCATGTTGATGGCATTGACGACTTTGCTGGTCCCGATATGTACGTTGTCATCGCCGTCGATCAACATGGAAAGATGGTTGTCTAAGTCGTCCGTCATTTTGATCCCGAGTGTTTTCTTCCAGGCCCACTCATGCAACATACTGTTCAGGAAGGAATTCATCCAGGTGAAGATCCAACCAGTTATTCGATGGCCGACCGGTGAATAAACGAATCCCAACCTAGTAAAGCATGGTGACCAAATGACGTGTTCGTAAATGTTGGCGATTACTTCCCACCACTCTGGTTCGTAGAATGATGTTACGAACTCACATTCCATTGCAAAAAGCTCAGGATACAAAGAGTGGTCCCACTTTGAGGCATCCCCCATGCCAGCTACAGGGTCTCCTTGATCTTTCCATTTCTGCCAGTGGGTTGCAATCAAATCGCCAACGTCACACAAGGGTGTTCCTGATGTTGCGTGTTTAAACGTTTTCCCTTGTGTGTAGTGTTGTTTCACGAACGGGCCGAAGATCATCCAGTCCATGATTCTCGCAATGCACGAGAAGTACGATATCAATCGTGGAGTCGTCTTTTCGCTTACTTTGCTCTCAACCTTGTTGTTGACAGTCACGTAATATTCCGGCACATTGATTCCGGCTCTCAAGCAGGCGATTATTTCTTCAACCCTTGGTCGTGTGGTGGGGTCGGCGAGACATTGCTCCATATCACCCCAGTCGTCAAACAGTCCTGCAGCTCCTTTCTTGTTCACTACCTTGAGCATTTCCTCATAGGTGAATGGCTCCAACTTTATCTTGGTCTTATTTCTTATGTGCCACATCACCTGCCGCAGTTCGCCTTTTGTCTCGTCTCGGAGTGCAGGATAGATTGGTCGGTCCACTCTCGTTTTGATACTTTCGAGGACCTTATCTCTCCTCTTGCTTACCTGGACAACTGTTGAATTTTCCACACCCCAGCTGAAACACCGCTTCGCAAAGCCATACGAAGCGGCGCTCAACTGGGTGTTGTCACTCGGCAGCCTGTCATTCTTCGGGTACGTTCCGAGGATTGGTTATTCCCAATGGTATTCTGTGGTGTTTTATGATACACGTCAGATATGAAGGCATTCTCAAACTCCAAACTAAGAGGAGAATTGAGATGCCTTTCGTAAGTCATTTTATTCTATGT